>BPLT01000162.1:1195000-1410497 GCA_019656295.1 Rhododendron mucronatum var. ripense
AAAAATAATCAGGAATCATGTAGCTGTCACCGCAAGAGTGTGACTGAACGAGCGCGAGAACCCTTACTTATCACCACACCCCGGAGCCCTTGCTCATCATGTATCTTTACGGCCATTTAAAACTATATATACCAAGTAATTGATAAAATCAAAACAAGGACCCTGCAGATTTACAACCCCCCAGGAATTATGCCTACCGATATTAAACTCCTGAAAATAGTACTAGTAGTTAAATAAATAAATAAAAAGGCCAACTCGAATTAAATAGTCATAATAAGGCCCCTTGGAATTGAAGGTCAACGTTCACACCAGAGAAAAGATCAGCTGAACAGGAGGGTATGGTTCATACTTCATTTTTTCCCGATCATCAAAAGTGTCTGGATCAATTTACGCGTATTTTTTGATTAATTCATTCTTGAATCCGGTCAAAAGCAAATCATTCACGAGATTCACAAGAAATTACTTTCTTGCAACCGGACTCAAAAATCAAACCCTAATGAGTTGCACGGGAAGTACAACTCAATTAAGATCGAACTAACCCTTTTTTTATTTTTTTGGGTAATAGATCGAACTGAGGGCTGAAATAACATCGTTTGCCGGCCTGTGAGAATGATCTTTAACGAGATCAGGGGATCAATCATAATCAGACAAAGACAGCTTGCCTTTAGAAATATTATTACTGGTTATATACGAGTCCCCGAGGCGGGAGAAAAAGGCGTATGTGCACAGCTGCTGTGCACAGCTTGCTGTGCACATAGCTTTTCTGGTCGACAAAATTATTAAAAAATACCGACTTTGTTGTTTATTGATTATATAATAGTCATATAAAAACATTTTTCTTATTGATCAGGAAAATGCTATTGTGTGTTTCTTTTTTCTTTGTACGTTTCCTATTTCTTTGGACTCAGACCCGTTCCGCTTTCTCTAGAAATCTTCTTTTTCAAAAAGAAGATAATTTTAAATTCAAATATAACGAAAATGAAAAATAATTTTTTAATTTTTTTTACACTGTTTAAAAGATCTCAATGAAATCTATCAAACAAGATTCATATTGGTAGGAAAATTATTTACGTAAACACATGATTTTTGACCTTGAAATTTACCTTCTTTTTCATAAAGTAAATTTTTGAAAAAATGGAACAACCTCGAGATTATTCAAATAACTGTGATGTGTTTGAAACAAAGCCTAAAAGTACCTTTTAAGACTACGGACTCCACAAGAATGTGTGGTTGTTAAGTTGTCTGGAGTACCACGTGACGTTACTCCCAGAGTATTATAATTTGGATGGTTCAAGATTTTCTTTTTCTTTTTCTTTTTTTTTTTATGTCAAGCGGTTGAAAACTACATTCTCAATGCATGAGAGTTATAATAATAACACTAAAATCAATCATGTGAAATTAACCAATGACAAATTGACAACCGAATCAAGGCTAATAGACAGTGCCAGTCCAAGAAATAGCCAATAAACCAACAAACAAAGACTCCTGTAAACAAGAAACAAAAATCAATTCTTGGTTTCGGCACGCTTGACCTCTCAGTTGAAAATGTACGAGCATGAATGGTTCAATATTTTTGGGGTTAGTTCATATTGATCGGCCCTATTGATAATTTGAAATATATTATTATTATTATTATTGGAACACAAACGTATTCTATAAATAGAATGGTAGAGTAGAACTGGAAAACAAATGATTTAAAGGAATTGTACATGTAATGAATAATGGTTCAGAGGGTTAAACGATGGCAAGATGATCATATGAGGTTCTCGGGTTCATTGGAGTCTAGAAATTTTAGGGCTTCATCTTCATTCTATGATAATCTTTTCAGATTTACCCCATTCGAAAAGAGATTTTAGATCAAAGGGATAGTTATTTTCCGACCGCGATCGAATAAAAAAGTTTTACTCTTTAGTTTGGTGCATTAAAAAAGTTATGAATTTGGGAGTACGAGACATTACCATTCATATGCAAACTCGGGGACTCTGTAGTGCATAATTTGAGCCGTTCAAATGTGTTTTGTAAAGGTGGATGGCTCGGATTAATTGCGCACTACACCCCTGTAATACACCCCTACACTATAGGCTCTCCGATTCTTCATATTATGTCCAAAGGCGCGGTACATGTCCTTTTCCAAACCAGTTATTTTTGGTGCTCAAATAGATGTGAAATATAATTAAGAAAATAAAATCAAGAGAGAACCTTCTATTCAGTCAACAATTATGGCTTTATGGTACATCGTTTCAAACTAAAGGAAATTTCGTATAAAATCATTCGTTTTCAGATATTTGTGAGAGGAAAAGAGGAAAGCAATTGATCAAACCTGTATTGCTAATGATCACAATCACTATTGTCCTTGATTAATTTGTCAGTGAAGCTTTAATTTGACTTGTTCAAGTGGGCAGGTAGCAAGTTTTATAAGGAGAAAGGGCAAGGTTGTCAAAACGAGATATGCATTGCGTATGGCTCTCTCCATTTTATGTACCATATATATCGGGATATATGCATCGTGTATCGCAAGAAATATTTACTCTTAAGTAGAAAAAATAGGTTTACGCGATGTGTAAAATACAAAATTTATCGCACGGTTTGCAAAAATAAAACTTTGGTGATTCAAACACTTCTTCAGCTAAATCACTATGGCATCCATGATCGTGTAAATGTCCCGAGAATATTTCCTTAACTAGTGCGTTGAAGATCGAGTAAGAACTTCAATACACAATAATACAAAGCTAAATATTTAAGATTAAACCTGGTATAGCTAACCTCATATACGACATCATGTTTAATCTTAGATATATAGAATTGCAAGATGCATATATCATATGCATACCTTAAGATTTTTTAAGCGTTAAATATGTTTGGAGACGCGTATCTGAATCGTAAAATTCAAACCGCCAATCGTAAGATTTCGAAAGGACGTCTACTCCATTTCAATTTGTTAGTACGTATGTCGCTTTCTATTTTCATAAGGGTTTGGCTTTTTTCTGTATATACAATTCGGTCAAAAATTTCGTAAAACATTGGATTTAAAATTAAAATATAGCGTTGTGCGATCCACTCCATATTATTAAAGTTATTAGGAGATCCAAATCCATTTTAAAGTAATTTAATGGGTCATTTTCAATTAAATATGAGAGAGAAGTCTAAGTGTATCTTGGCCTTAAATATTTAGGAGTTGTAGTGCATCACAAAGTCAACACTTTGCAATTAAAAAACCTTAATTAAAGCTATAGAGAGTACAAACAAAATTGATCCCTTGAACTTCTAAAATAAATAATTAATTAAGGAAATCAAATGAAGATCAAACAGTTAAGTTAATCTAATGATGATCAGACAATCAACTTTTTGAAAAATCAATTCTAGAAAATTGAGGCATTAGAGAAACTACTAACTAGGTTCTAAATAATTTAGAGCCTTTTTTTTTATCGGCAACAAATTTTATTATAACTAAACAAAGAGTAAATTGAAGCAGCGAACTCTAGATACTAAGAAAAATTTGAATCATAGAGAAGGCCAGAAGAGAATGAGAAAAAATATATCAAACGAGAAATTAAACCAAACCTCTTTGAGATAATTGGAAATTTGGAAACTTCCAAAACCCCAGGCAAGCAGCTTCTATTAGTGAACTTTTTTTTTTATTATTATTATAATTTTTTACTTTTTAGACTTCTCTCGTCGAGATTGATCATTAATCCAAAAACTATAATGTGAATCTAAATAAAATATAAAAAAGACAAAGAAAATAACCAAACAAAAAGGTACCAAAAATATAGGGAGGATGGGGAGAATTTTCAGTACGTGCATGAAGTTAACCGAACTGTTGTTTTTTTGCTCTTATTAGTCTTATAACAATTTCAAGATTAATGAAATTTTTTTGCCATTAAAAAAAATGTTAACAGAACTACAAAACTGGTACAAATAATCCAATAAGAAATTACTAAATAATTTAACAAAATGACACACACACCTCATTAAATGAGATAGTACTATATTCTATCAATACAATAGTAACACATCACCACGTGATATTTAAAATCATCGATTGATCACTAAGCAAAGAGTGTAATACAAGTGCACATCTCCTGCACACAAACGTGAAAGGCATTGACCACATGGGCCAAATTTCATGATCAATATAGTCAAACTCTCTCTCTCTCTCTCTCTCTCTCTCTCCAAAACACGCTATCGTAACGTGGATGAACAGGGAATTCAATTGTCGAGGGTGTGGGCCGGGCCATTTGTTTGTGTTATTACTACTAGTATATTTTGGTCTGAAAATGAATTCTCAATGCCAAAACGTTTTCTTCATCATTGGTCTCTTTGGGAAACAAACTTGTTTTTAAAAGCATATGAGCCATTGATCGCTCCACAGTGCAGTGTTGTGTCTGGTCTGCGTCAATCACCAACATGGTGGTCCCATTTTACAGCTGCAAAACAAACTAATATGCGGCAGATGTCCCACTCCATTTACTGCTGTTTTTCATCAAGGGTTCGGATTCTCTCCGATTGGACCGAAAGAGAGAGAGTTTAAATTTGGACCATACATTGGTACAATTAATCCATGGTTTAGATTTGTTGAGAAACTCTTACCAGTTAAAATTACGCAAGAGTACCCTGATCTGGGCAAATTTGAAACAATTGAATATTGCACAAATGAATGATCCAAATTTAGACTGTCCGTTGAGTCCACATTAAGGAGTGGAGGGTCTATGTTTCATTTCATGAATTGGACAATAATCAAAGATGTGTACGTATGCTATTAAAATTTACGTTGAGTCAAAAGTACGTAGACGTGTATGAGCAAAATTGAGGAAATGTCCACTTTTGGAATTTAGCAAATGCAAACATTGGTATATGCTATTTTTCCAAAATTTAGAACCCTACCAATTGCATGCATGTCTTCGTCTTACTATGATTTGTCTATTATACATAATTTTCACGCGACTTGTGGGGCAGCACCATTCAGCAGTGCTAAATCTCACTGTCAAAGTGTTTTGGCAGTTCGGATTTTAATAGAAGTTCAATTCTTCCACTGGAAGAGTTCTTTTAAAATCCGGACCATTGATTGCCGAGACAGACGGTGCGATTAAGTGCTGCGATTAAGTCCTCCGGAAAAAACACATTTCCAATTTTTCTTACGTCCATGCAAATATGAAGAGCTAGCCAGGTAGGCAACAGTCAACAGGGTATCTCCAGCTTTCTTAACTTCAATAAATAATGCTATTCAGCACAATTTTAACAAAATAAACCAGTTCCATCAGATGGATATCCGTTCGACAATACGTATATACTCATCCGTACGCATAGAGCTGGAAGTGGAAAGTACTTGTGCACTATCAAGTATCAACAGAAATACTCACTTGGGAATTCCTCTTTTATGGAGAAGTACCAGAGTACACTACGAAAGGTTGACAGCAAATTTCCAGACCAATAACCCTGTTAAGGTACAAAAAAGAAAACTTACACTACTACTCTACTACTGATACAATACAACCGACCTAGGGTTTGCTAGAGAGACACCACCCAAAATTGTGACATTTTTGCCAATAGGACACAAGCATCAGACTTCAAAAACCTGAAGGATCTGATTAACATTGACAAACTCAAATCAACTGATACAACGGTAAACTTCAGCCGGTATTCTCCAACCATTACAACCCAAAAAAAAATTCATCTTCCCATTATTGACCCATATGACATAGCATTTCCAAATAACGAAACACCTTTGATATTCAATGTTTTACCTCCCTTGGGGTTTGCGTTTAACCCTGAATCTCCTCCTATTAGCCTTGTCATCGCCGGTAGAACCCAATGAGAAACTGTTGCCAGCAGCTGCAAAATCCAGACTGCCAGATGTCTGAAACGGGGATGGGTTCTGTGGGGTGCTTTGATTCTGTTGGCCCCCAAATTGAAAGGGATTTCCCGCTGATGGAACTGCTGAACTGAACACAAATCCGGAAGATGGATTTGAGATAGGAGTTTGGCCAAACACTGGAACCGTAGGGGTGGATGCCTGTATGGGTTGGTCCTCAGCCATACTATCCTCCATGTTCATCTGATCACCGCTACCGAATACAGGCAGTGTTTGGGAAGAAGAGGCAGCAGCTAACGTGAATGAGAAAAGAGAACCTGATGAAGAACCAAACACCACAGGTGCACTGTTGGTAGCAGCAGCAGAAACGGACGATGCACCAAATGAGAAAACAGTTGCTGGGGATTCCGTGGTAGAACTGAAAATGGAAGACTTTGGGGGTTGCCAAGTGGATAAGCTAGAAGTGGGACCACTGGAGCTATTAGAGTTGGTTGCCAAAGAGCTCAGACCAAAACCAGAGCTTGAGCCAATCGGTTTAGGAGCTGGCAAACCAAATGGAGAACCACTAGAGGTTGAAGAACCAAATGGAGAAGTGCTAGATGTGAGGGATGGGGTCTCTGTAGTCCCAGATATTGTAGACGAAGCAGATGAACCGAACTGAAAAGGCATGGATACACTACTTGTGCCAAAAAGAGAACCCTGAGAGTGATTATCAGTAGTCGAAGAAGAGGCAGGAGCACTGAATCCGAGAATGTTACTTCCCATGCTTGCCGTTGCAAAAGATGGGCTACCAAAAGGCGAGCCGGTTAGGTTGCCAAAGATTGTTTCCTTCTTCTCTGTCTTGGCCTTCACATCTATTGGTTCAGCAGTGGATATGGTCGATACTGTTGAAACTGAATTTGTTGGAGCTACAGATGTGGCCCCAAACTGGAAAATGGGGGCTGTCGGAAATAAAGGTCCTGCAGCAGAAGTAGACTGACTGCCATCGGAGGCGGTTCCATTGGCGGCCATGGTAGAAGTGGAAGAAGCCACAGTGGTAAAGCTATTCGCCAAAATACTGGAAGCTAGAGCTGGAGAAGGTGAAGCAAATATGGAAGAGCTTAAACCAAGTGAACCATTAAGACTTGTACTCTTGGGTGGGGCACTGAAGGAGAAAATGTTGCCAGTTGATGTTGAAGTTGAAAGAGCAGAAGACACTGAAGCTTCTGATTTTCCCACTGTATCTCCAGATTTTTGCAAGTTTTTATTACCGCCTTTATCGGACTCAGGAATTCCTGGTACGGTGTCAGTTGCAGAAGCAACATTGCCCAAGCTGCATATACACAAAAACAAATTCAAGAATGCCGATCTCAAAACTCATTGATCTATCTACTGAATGTGATTCATGTATCAAGTTCACTAGATGGAAGATTTTTGACATTCCTTCGTATATACAAACAATGACTTTAGCCTGGAGTTGGCTGATTTGAGTTTCAAAACTTTCATGATGTGAACCTCAGCATGTTGTCAACTATTATATACACACTTCTACGAATAAACTTGATTCTCCATAGTTAATAAGCATACCAAAAAACTTACACTCTCACATGTAAAAAATACTTTGCAGTTCACAACTTGATAATGATATTGAAGCCTAACCAAAAATCGGCAGCCAAAGATACGAACTCTAAGAGCAATACACCCTAAAGCAGTAAATAAGAACACATACACCAAAGGTAAAAGTGCAGAAAAACCATTGTTCTCTAACAGCACCCAACATCCTAACACCAGCCCTTGGGGACAAAACCCTATATGGCTATATCCATGACTCTGCTTCAAAACATTCTCATTGTGATTTTTTATAAGATGCTGTGCGACTTGAATATGAGATGTCACATAGGGATGCCTCCGTGGAATATATTTTACATCCATCTAGTGCAAGTTGGGTGGAGGAGGCGAAGTGGTGGTCATACATCTATGCTTAGAGAGAATTTCAAAAATAACAAGGGGACAAAAAAAAAACCTAAATTTCACCACCAACAGACACTGACCTGGTTTCCCTTTCTGGTCGTGGTTCCAATGGGGCACTAGATTTTAGGACCGCAGAATCGCTGATAGGAGATGAATAAGGAAGAGGTGATGGAATTTCACCAACCCTTTTCGGGCCAAAACTAAATAAAGGAGCCGGTGCCTTTGGTTCCTTAGGAGGAACAATCTGATCAAAATCTGAAGTTGATTTGCTAACAAGTTGAAAAGTTGTGCTGGAAGGAAGTGCCATAGGGAAAGTGAAGCCAGTCTTCTTATCACCAATCACAGTCCCATCAGAAGCTTCTAACTCAGTTGCTTTTCCCAATTCGGTATTAGCATGTTGTTTGGAGTCTGACACTAGAGAAGTTTCGTCCATCGTCACTGCTTCAGAAGACATGGCCTTGCTCTCCACCACAGATGTCTCCACTTTTTTAGTCCCTTCAGCCGGTAGTGTAGATGCAGCTTTATTAGAACGAATCTCATCATCCAGGTCCAAAAAATCCTTCATGAGAGAACCATAAGTTAAAATTCTGGTATAAAATAACAAGCAAAGAGATAAGAACACGACATATTTAACTGAAGAACTGTACGTTAGGTCAAGAAGCAATGTAAGGACTGGCACCGAGTTGGTAAAAAGACAAGACAGCAGGCAAAAAAACAACCAAACTTAATGCACCTAAAACAAAAAGGAAGCACCAACCTCATGAGCACTCATTTGAAACCCCCATTTAGATTGAGAAGGTTGAGTAACAAACTTTTGTGTGCTAACTGACTCGACAATTTTAAAACCAGCTACAGCTTCTTTCGACAAGACTGGAGCATTCCCAAACCTTGAAGGGGTCAATGCATCACTAGCGACCATATGCATTTTGGGGCCATTCTCCACTTTATCTTGCTTTTGGGAGGAAGTATCTCGAGCATCAAACAAAGATGTGTCGCCCGTGTCCTTAAACTTATGAGTACCCGCCTCATTACGCATACGATTTGATAAATCTACATCCTCCAGGCTTCTAAGAGCCTGTCCATTTACCATCATTGTTGTCGAGTTTGTCGACTTACTGGTTGATTTCTCCCTTGCAGCAACTGCCTTCCCTTCTGGCGATTTCTCCTTTGGAACCAATCTATCAAGCTGCTGCAATATTTTTGTAGCCATCTCTGTAGACTTAGATGGAACAGGGGTATAGCTTGTACAAGGCATGCTGTTATCCTCGTTTTCTCCTAGTGCTTTGGATGTTCTATCCTTAGAATCATCTGATGAATGAAGCTTATGAGCCGAAGATAAATGAAGTTCAGTAGAATCAGGACCAACTCCACCTCCACGACTAGAAAAAGAACTTCCAGGTGCTTGCAAGCTCAAACTTTTTGGAGTTGAGAGATTAGTTTTCTGTCGAAGTCTTCGTATGGGACCAATAGATCCAATATTATCTTCTAAGGCAGAACTCCTACGTTTTAAGGCCTGAAAGAAAGGAAGAATGTAGACGTTATTGCTCGTCAGTCGTCATAAAACATAATCCTTAAAAAGAAATCTTCATCATCTGCAATACTATTACCAATTGTTTAGAACTGTATAGCCCATCATGCTCCCATGGAAACTGAGATAAGGACGGAGACTGTCCACCATAACCATCAAACGCGGGACCAGTACCCTGCAATTGGGCAAAAAGATAATGAAAATTTTAACCTAGCCACTAATTTTAAACCAAAGATGAGAATTCTCTCGGCAGAAATGTATGGGCATAAACCTTTTGGATAGAAGTCGGATTAACCCTGGAATATGGTGTACGGGCCATACTATATATTGCAGATCTGCCTCGTGATCTTGGGGTGATAAAACCATTTTCAGGAACCCCAATTCGGACAGCTGGCTTCGATACAAGTGACATTATTGGTGACTTTGGAGTATAGGGTCCGTTATTCAGCACATTTGCATCTTCTCTCAGTGCTCGGCTGCACAAACCAAACCTTGATGGTGACACTATTGAAGGCTTACTGCCCATGTATACTTTTGCAAGCTCAGAAGGTGCCGCAACATCCTCTTCAGGGACCTGAAGATACTTTTATTGTAAGAAAGTGAAAAAGAGTACTATAATGCAAACTACATGACTATCATCCAAAAATACGTTCAATGCAATGAAACATTCAACAAACCAGAGCATGGTAGCATACTAGTGAACTGGCACCAGGAGTTGAAATGCGTCTATGAAATTTATGGCTCTCCAAGTGGGGCTCTATTCCATTTGCTTGCATTGGACTACGAGTAAGTTCATGCCGTATCCCAGCAGTTGATAAAGGTTGTGGAACATTTAACTTAGTCCTCGTATCCTCATCCTCATCCCCCTGGGGTGCATCAACAGTTCTTGAATGCAGTAGTTCTGTCAAGCGATCAATCTCAGATCTGGCAAATATAGCCGCATTAATAATTAGCACAAGTCCACGCAGAAAGGGCATACAAATAAACCCAAATAAGAAAGCACTCTTACGAACCATTCGATTCGCATGAGAAGCTGTTCAAATAAGGATAAAGGCTGGATTCTTAATTATTTCCTTTTAATCATTTTGTGATGAGTCAACAGTCACAACATGCGCCTCTATTCATGAACGAAATGTGGTGAGAGCAATAAGTCTCCCTCTCAATGCCCAGCCCATGTTTGAGACATTCTAAGATTCCACCGCAGTAAAGTCATACAAAGATGAAGAACAAGCATTTATGCTATGTTGCATTTCACCCAAACACACATGAAGACACACAGGCAATTGCATGCACAGTTACACCTTTATCCCAAAACACCACAAAGGGCATTGTATGAAATAATGAAATATCCAGCCAAAGTGCACCTGGTGAAGGTCTTCTGCTTCAACATTTGCTCAAGTTCCGAAAGTCCATAACTGTTGCCGCTATTAGTTGATGTGCCACCGTCATTGAGGAATGGTCTTTGTACTCCAGGTGGATTCTTCACACAAATATGGGCAAAGATAATTTATCAGCCTATCAGGCCATGCTCTGACAACATCATTATAAAATAGGACCACATGGGCCATAGGCCCATAGCACATAAACCAGGACTCAGAAAAAACATGCGCGCGACTCCGTGTGTGTGTGTGTGTGTGTGTGTGAGAGAGAGAGAGAGAGAGAGAGAGAGAGAGAGAGAGAGAGAGATGCTTGATTGCAGAAAAGTACAAGTTTAAACAACAAACTGTTCCTTATTTTGGACAAACTGTTCTCAAATGGAAGGAAAAATCACAAACAAGCTCGTACAAAAATGCTTTCTCAAACTAACAACGCAAGATAAACATTCAGACTTACATCAAGAACTTCCTCTTCGAACCTATCCCTTGATTCTTGTTTTGCTTCTGGCCATGCCATATAATTAAAGAGTTAAAATCAGAAACATGAAGATAGTCATATGCATTTACACAAGTGCTAATGATAAAAGAATATCCTGGGAACGAAGTCACCGAACGAAGAAATAAGATCCCGAATAAATAACATAATTATGAAAAATAAAAACTAACTTTATGGAAAATACCAGTAACGATAACCTGAAAACTTAAATCATAGACCACAAATAAACAACAATCCACACGCTGTAACAACTATGGAAAACATTGATGAATAGATCCCAATAAAACTCAGTAACTCACACTTCATGACCAAGTCATAATATGTTGGATAAATGAGAAGAAACAACATTAGCTCGATCAGAAAGGAATGATGCCACTACACATCAGAATCATGACTACATGGTAATAAGCACGGGCTGAAAAGCATAATATCACTTCACATAGAAACTTATGCAGAAATTAACAATTAAATCGTAGTACAGGTGCTACATCATGATACACAAAAGCTGTTAACAAAACCTATCATACAATCTACAAAATATTGTCTGTTCAAAAAAAATTCTAAAAAATATTGTCATAGAGCAAGCAAACATTTTGCAAGTCATTAAAGATCCCCAGTTGATCTATAGAGCCATTATCTTTATCTATACAAAATCAAACCAACACCTTCCAACTTCTTCACAAACACAAGTTCCCCACCGAAGAAACCCTAAAGGCCACAAATGGTGACAGCACTGTTAACAAAACCTAACATTATGCAACCTACAAAATATCATCATAGAGCAAGGAAGCATGTCGCAAGTCGTTGTGATTCCTAGTTGAACTTGAATCTATAGTGCCGTCATCAATATCTATGTTTACACTGAATAAAACTAACATCTTCCCAATTCTTCACAACAAAGTTCCTCACCAAACAAACCCTAAAGGCCACAAATTTGGTGACAGCCCTGTTAACATGATCCAACATCATGCAGACTACAAATATCATCATAGAGCAAGGAAACATTTTGCAAGTCATTAAGATTCCTAGTTGATCTATGGTGCCATTATCAATTTCCATGCTGAATAAAACTAATGCCTTCCCACTTTCTGATGACAAAGTTCCCCACCAAAGAAACCCTAAAGTCCAAAAATTGGTGACAGGGCTGTTTACGCAACCTAACATTATGCCACCTACAAAATACCTCATAGAGCAAGGAACAATTTTGCAAGTCGTTTACATTCCTAGTTCGTATAGTGCCATTATCCATATCTATGCTGAATAAAACTTAACATCTTCTCACTACTTTACAACAAAGTTCCACCAAAGAAACCCTGAAGGCCACAAATTGGGGACAGCGCTGTTAACAAAACCTAACATAAGATTCCTAGTTGATATATAATGCGGCTAATGCCATTATCAATATCTATGCTGAATAAAACTAACATCTACCTTCTTCTTCACACAACAAACTTACCAACCAAAATAACCCTAACAAGCCACAAATTGAATGCATCGCTCCTCAACACACACACACACAAAAAAACCTAATTGCACAACAAGCACTAGTGATACACCAAGCCAAAGAAGCTAACCGCAATCACAAGAAAAATGAAACAAAAACGAAGTGTCTGCTGACTTAACTACCTAATCACCAGGACCAAAAATACTGTTTTCTGCAGTCACCCCAGCATTATTCTACAACAAATAAGGAGTACAATTCAAAAAACAAAAAACTACATATAGTTTGAGTACTTACATAAATATAAAAAATGAATTTGATCTCTAGCGCCATAATGCATATCTTAGCTGGATCAAACTAACATAGTCCCACTACAATGACTTCATAACAACAAATTTCCCCACCAAAGAAACCCTAAAGCCCACAAATTGGTGACAGCACTGTTAACAAGCCTAACATAAGATTCCTAGTTGAACTATTACTATAGTGCCATTATCAATATCTATGCTGAATCAAACTAATATCTTCACACAAGTTCACCACAAAGTTACCAGCCAAAGAACCCCAAAAATTCACAAATTGATTACGGCACCCTTTGACACAAAAAAAAAACCTAATTCCTCAACCAGCCCTGACAATACAAAAAGCCAAAGAAGCTAATCGCAATAAAAACAAAAAGGTTCAACAAAACGAAGTGTTCGCTGCACTTAACTACTTAATCACCAGGACCCCCCAAAAAAAAGTCATTTTGTAGTCTTCCCCCCACTATTCTACACGAAATAAAGATTGCGATTCAAAAAACAACAAACTTTAGACAGTTTGAGTACTCGTACAAATATAAACATGAATTTGATCTCTAGTGCCCCAGAGAATATTTTAGCTGGATCAAACTAACATCTTCCCACTTCTTCACAATAAAGTTCCCCACCAAAGAAACCCTAAAAGGTGACAGCGCAATAAACCCTAAAAGCCACGAACTGATTACAGCGCTCCTTGACACAAAACCAAAAACCCTAATTCCTCACCCACCCACCCAGCCCTAATAGTCCACAAAGCCAAAGAACCCAATGGCAATCATGATTCATAACTAAACAGTAAAACAAAGAACAAGTGTTCGCTGCACTTAACTACTTTAAATATAAACATGAATTTGATCTCTAATGCCCCAGTGTTATCTTAACTGAATTAAACTAATATCTTAGCACTTCTTTCACGACAAAGTTTCCCACCAAAGAAACCCTAAAGGCCACAAACTGGTGACAGCGCAAGAAACCCTAATAGCCACGAATCGATTACAGCGCCCCTCAACACAAAACAAAAAACCCTAATTCCTCACCAGCCCTAACAACAGACGAAGCCAAAGAACCCAATTGCAATCACAACAAATAAATTAAACAAAATCAAAGTGTTCGCTGCACTTAACTACTTATAAACACCAGGACCAAAAACGTCTCTTTGCAGTCTTCCCAACACCATTCCTCATCAAATAACATCTCTAGTGCCCTAGTGTTAGGATCAAACTAACATCTTCCCACTTCTTTCACGACAAAGTTCCCCACCAAAGAAACCATAAAGGCCACAAACTGGTGACAGCACAAGAAACCCTAATAAGCCACGAATTGATTACAACGCCCCTCAACACAACACAAAAGAAAAAAAACCTAATTCCTCACCCAGCCCTCAAAAATACACTAAGCCAAAGAACCAAATTGCCATCACAACAAAACAGCAAAACAAAAACCAGAGTGCAATTCAAAAAACAACAAACGATATACAGTTCGAGTACTTGTACTTGAATATATACATATATATGAACGTGAATTTGAACCTGGAGGTGGTGGGATATGTGGCGGCGGGGGAGGAGCGGGGGGGAGGCGCTTGCGGAAGAGGGACGAGGAGAAGAAGAGGTGGGCGCTGGCCGAGATGAGCTTGGAGGCGGGATCGACGACGAGCTTCGAGAGCCAGCCGTTGGTGGTGCTAGGGTTTCGCAGGGCGGCGGGGCGAGCGTACGGCGGCGGGCGGGCGCTCCCATTAAACGGCCTCTTGGCCTTTGGATACTTGCCTCCCGCCCCTCCTCCTCCTCCTCCGCCGCTGCCGCCTCCATAGGACGTACTTCCTCCGGCGGCCGTCGACGCCATAGGTGAAAAGCCTTCGGCTTATTGCAAGGAATTTGCAGAGGGAGAGAGAAAGTGAACGGTGGAGAGAGAGCGAGGGCAAAAAATAGGGTTTTAATGTGCAAATGGGCAGAGAGAGAAAGTGAGATTAGGGATTTGGGGGAAAATAGAAAAAAAAGGTTTGGGGAGCGTTGGAGAGAGAGTGGGACCGTACGCGAACTGATTTTGAACGTGGTACTTGGAACTTGGAAGATTTAATACTAAATTAATGTTACACGAGTTGTGAAGGCCAAGGGGGACAAATCCCAACCGTTTATTAGGTGGAAGCAATTTGATCGGGGTTTTTTTTAATTTTTTTGGGTTTCATTTAGGAGGAGTATCTGAAAGCTGGTTTGGTTTATTTTTGGTAAGACTATCTCTAATTTAATTTTCTGAGAAACATGGAAGAGCAACTCTTTATCCGGAAAAAGAGGGAATTAAAGTGAAAGAAAAGATTACTATTTGATTTGTAGAGAAAGTAAGGGGAAAAAAAAAAATTTAAGTACAATAACTCATTTAATCTCCGATTATTAGGGTTGGCGGGGATGATCGGAGACAAACAACCAAATTAGTTTATATACACACATTACAATGCTTTCTTCATTCATAGTTCAAAACATCAGAAAACACATTAAAATAAACTATTAGTTGCAGCAAAATTGTTCTTAAATTTTTCTCCTCGCTTTCATCACATATTTCTTCTTAATTGATTTTTCTTTCTATTCTCTTTCTATTTTTCTATGACTCGCACACAATGTATAGACAATGACCACAAGAAGAGTCAACATTGATGTGTTTGTTGATAATCTAGTACACACACAAGTGAGGTATCTACATAGCCTCATCCTTTCAATACAGATGTTCATACCTTGGTCTGCTAGTGTAGCAAAACCATTAATTGGAATTTTTAACACTGACTTCTTGGCTCCATTAATTTAGGAATTTAACTTTTTCATATCGTATAAAGATAAAGAGTGTTTTTTAGTGGGGCTATAAGCCTATATGAAAGGATATATGAATTTGAATGATTGAAAACATCCGAATCTGTGTCAAATCATTTCAAAACTTTTCTTTCCAAAATAGTAGAATGCATGATAAAGTTTTTTTTTTATACATCAAGGGGTTAGCGGACGGATGGTTAGTAGATTAATCCACAAAGGATTTCGAAGGTCATCCACACGTCTGAATTTCAAACGCCCATGATAGGGCTCAAATTCTAGCCTCTCACATTTTCTGATAAGTTTTTTCACACATTTCCTGAGCAACTCAAACTTACCCTCACCCGTTGTTCTTATATTTCTGTTTGGGTGTTTTTTTTTCTTTTTTTTAAATTTTTTTTTTGTTAAATTAACGTTATTATTATTTTTTTGGAATAATCTTTCGTCTTAACAGAAGGAGTCTAAAAGGTAAAAAATTCGAAGAAAAGCAAAAAAAAAAAATTACTAAAAACGAAACAATACCAAGTACAGTATTTTTGTCTTTCGTGTCATCTTATGTGAATGTTTTTGTAATTTCTCACATTTTATGGTTTTGCAATTTCTCATGTCGAGACGAATGTTTAATCTCAAAAATTACGATGAAAGCCTAACCAAAGACTACGAGAAATGAAAGATACCGGGCCAAAAAAATTAGAGAACTCAAAGAGGAATGCTACATTGACAAATTTCAGACACACCTGCGTTCAGAACCATTCGATGCACATGGGTTCATATGCATCGAACAACTTCGGACTCAATTATGTTTAAAGTTGTGGTCTGAGAGTTGTATATGTAGACTTTCTCGAACACAAAAGTTGGGAATTTTACACTTCTTTATCAAAGGAAAAAAAAAAGTTGAGAACCAGTTCTCAATTGTTGTCTTGATTTCTTGTAACACGGCCTCAACAACGATCATCGTCAGTTATTATTGTAGAAGAGATAGCACAGCAGCCGAATCTCAATTTCATGAAACGAAATGTGGTGCTTTTGCTAAATTCAGTCATGGAAAATTCCATAGTTGGGAGAGGATATAATATTGTCTTCCTCGAGGGCCCGGGTAGGTTTTGTTCTTTACTGACATGATCATTTTTTTTTCTTTGGGCGGTGAGCCCATGCTTTGCTATTAGAACTAGGGGTGTAAACGGAACCAGCCAAGTCTAGTAGTGTTCGAACTCGGCTTGTCAAACGAGGGGAGCTCGGTTTCTTTAATCAACGAATCAAGCTTTTTTTCCCGAGACAAGCTTTAGAGTATAGCATGGGTCGTTAACTGTACGAGTCTAAAACTAGAGCATTATTAAATGAATGGAGCCGAGTCAAGTCCTTAATGGGTCGAGCCTTGATTTGTTTGCAGCCTTAATTAAAAGCCAAAGATTTTCAGCAGCAGTATGTGGAGACGTCCTCTTTATGGAACATGGGCGCACGCATGTTCTAGAAAAATTATTCAGTGGCGGTTCCTTTTTCCATCGCACATTATGGTATAGGTCCATTGTGTGATGGTAAAAGGGTCTAGGACACCACATGGCTACACATGTGGTGGAGAAGGTGTCTAGGACCCCACTGTGGGGGTGGTGGTTTGAGTTGGGTCTCTTGCTAGATTTGAACTTCCTCTCCTTCCACCTACGCTACTCTGCAAGATAAAACAACCATTAGCGTTGTCGGGCCGGAGTCAACCCGACCTGACGACACTCCAATGATCAAGTCAGTATATGGAGGAGGAGAGGAAAATACTGTAGAACTATTAGGAATGATGATCGTGTCAAAATCAAGATAAATTCAACCTGTAAAATATGCAAATGGATTTAGTAGTAAAATGGGAATACGGGAGTCGATCCACAGGGACTAGGAGTTACCTTCAATTCAAAGTTCACTTCCAAAATAATTGGAGGGAAAAGATTTGTGATTAGGATTATAAGCTACTTTAATTTAATTGGAAAAAAACAAGAGAACTGCGATTTTTATCAGATGAAAGGAAAACTTAGGGTATCGGATCCACCACTAATTCTATAATCAATGGTTTGAGGTATTTTGTACTAAATTATTAATCTCATAATTAGGTCAATCAATATGGTAGTGATGTATTCTTTTCTTCTTTTTTTTGGAACATGGTAGTGATGTATTCTAGCTACAAGTTAAAATACTATCTTTCAAGAAGTTATTGTACATTTAAATTATGAACAAACCATCTTTGATAGACACAGACTATCCACGCTAATCGAACACTAACTAGGGTAGGGTCATGGACACAACCCGTCTTCTCGTAAGCATGGTTTGTCTTAACTTACAATATATACTAGGTGGCGTGAAAACAATTGTATAACCTTTGCATTTATTATCACAGAAAATAAACGGGCAAATTTCACTTAGACCCCCTGAGGTATCTGACAATGATAAAAGGTACCCCTCAATTTTTAAAAATGACAGAAACCTCTCCTATTTCACAGTTTGGGTTTCATTCCTTTAGTGAAATGGACAGAAAATGTACGGAAAATGAAATCTTTAATTTTATTTAGTTCTACATCTATCTTAGGGCTCTTATTGAAAGTCTTAGAGCCAAAAATTAATTATGATCATTTATGATAAAATGATTAAAAAAATAAAATTTTCGCACCGATTCAAACGGATTAAAATTTGGAGCATTTAAAATTTTGCTCTTCATTTGGTTTTAGGGCTTTCAATGAAGAACAAATATTTAAGTGCTCCAATTTTCAATCCATTTAAATCAGTGCAAAGATTTTATTTTTCTGATTATTATATCCTAAAGTGCAATAATTAATTTTTGGTTCTAAGATTTACAATGAGAGCCCTAAGATAAAACTAAACGAAGAGGAGATACTTAAGTATTCAAATTTTCAATCCGTTTGAATCGATGTGAAAATCTTATTTTTCTGATTATTTTATCCTAAAGGGTCATAATTAATTTTTCGCTCTAGGGCTTTCAATGAGAGCCTTAAGAATACCATAGAACCAAATGAAGAGCATATACTTAAGTGCTCAAATTTTTAATTCGTTTGAATCGGTGTGAAGTTTTTTATTTATTTTTTCATTTTATCCTAAATGATCATAGTTAATTTTTGGCCCCAAGGCTTTCAATGAGAGCCCTGAGAGAGCCATAGAACCAAATGAAGAGAAGATACTTAAGTGTTCCAATTTTTAATCCGTTTGAATCGTTGCGAAGATCTTATTTTTTTGATCATTTTATCCTAAAATGTTAAATTAATTTTTTCTCTAGGACTTTCAATAAGAGCCCTAAAATAGCTGTAAAACTAAATAAAATTAAAGATTTCATTTTCCGTATATTTTCCGTCCATTTCATTAACGGAATGAAACCCAAACTGTGAAATAGGGGAGGTTTCTGTCATTTTTAAAAATTAAGGGCACATTCTATCATTGTCAGACACCTCAGAGGGTCTAAGTGAAATTTGCCCAAAATAAACACATCGTTGAGATTTGGCATGAAACCGATTATTGAGAAAATCTCTGAATTATACAATCACCACATTTAATTGATCGAATTACAAAATAAGAGAAACCATAGTTACAAAGTTAGGGCTTACCCCATACCGGAGCTGATGGTTTAGTTGGGCATTCGTGGAGTGGAATTGGTTTTGATATTTTGGAAAAGGCAAGACAGTCTTGTACGTATTCGTCACTGAAATCTCCCTTCTCTCTTTTATGTTTCTGCCGAGTTCCACCTCCTCCTCCTCATTTCTGAGTCTCTCTCTAAATTATGTACGCATATGATCCCATTGAATGCACGAAATACCGTAGAATAATGGAAGAAAGAAGACAAGAGGATGTGGGAGCAAGTAATGAACCAAGTGGCTGCGACTTAGATGTGGGTGAGATAAGGAGAAATAGGTCCTCTGCAGAATAATCCATGGGTGGCCATTGTAGATATCTAGGCGGAGAATTGAAGGAGAAAAAGACGAGGGTGTCGGCAGAGAACGTAGGAAATAGTACTAATTAGGTGTTGACCGGTGCACCACCATTTCTTGCAGAATTTCCAATTTAAGGCCAAATTTGATACGCACACTCTTCTGACCTACAATCACAAAAATTCAACATAAGACATTAATTAGTAATAATATATAGGACATTACAAATGCATATTAGGCGGCCTAAACGTGTACATTTTGGCACTTACCAAATGGCGTACCTTCTTCGGGGTTTATCCATTGGTTTATGTAGATGGTATGTAGTAGTTGCTCTCCAAGTTAAGTGTGCACAACACATTCTTGACGTCTCGCGTAACCACCTCGGTTAGCAACGTCGCAGTGACGCGTCGGACACGTGGTCCTCGTGCACTCCATAAATATCTTCAACTGACACCCGGGTTTGCACCTGGGTTGGGTTTACCGTCGGTCGAGAATCTCGAGACCGACCCGGCTCTGAAGAGCTCTGACTTGGGCCACTTGACGGGTGGGCTGTCGGCACGGCCCACTACCGCTCAGCCCATCTAGCCCGTCTTGGGACGTGGTCCATCTGCCTTGGGAGACCAATACCTTACGGGGTCGGCCCAATCCAGAATCCGGGTTCGGCTCACTACAACCACGTGGCAGCGTCCCATGGCACTGAATAATCTCTCCATGTTCTGGTACCTTTTTAGTCGTAAGATTGTGTTTTACTAGTAAGATTTTTCTAAGCAAAACTCTCCTCTTTATTCTTTGCGCCATCCTGTGACTAAAAGTGTACCAACATAGAGGGGCGCACTGAAATTCGGGTACATGACCTCAAGGCATATTTTCCCAGTTCCAACTTTTCAGGCAGCATCCTGTGTTTGCTTCTCATACAAGATAGATGAGGGACATGCAGTAGGAGCATGCCAAATCAAGATAAGACCAGGGGAGGCCACTGCATTCGACCAAGGGGACAGTTGAATAAAATTGAGGTTTTTGACGCAACTTTCTCTTCATTCACACTGTGTGTTCAACTTTCTAGGATATTCATTTGAATATAGCGTAAGTTTCTTGAAGAGAAAGAGAGACAATTCTCACGTGCATTTGTTAAGAGAGAGAAAAGTCAAATCCGGTCATATTTCCATGTTATAAAGTCTTTCTTCACCTAATACTTTGCCAAATTTGATTTCTAATGTTGGGTCCCACCTCTAATGTTGCGTAGAGTTGTCTAACTCTTTCTGATGTTAATAATTATAGTTACTGAGAAAAAGATCACAAGTTTATGATCTTCCCAGAACTTTCTCTTGTTTTGCTGCTATTTAAATGTGGTGGGATATCTCATATCTTTTCATTCCTTTCTCACCCAAAGTGCAGCCTCTCTTACTTACCAAAAAAAAAGTGCAGCGGAAACTGAGCGACTCTTGGCCGCCATTGAATCTCCTCCTACAACATATCCGTTCACGTCTAGGACTACTAGGGTCTCAAATCCCACTCGCTCCCCTAGCTTTCGTCTCTCAGTGCCAGTGGCTGCTCAGGAGAGTACTTTTGCCGTTGGTGTTGTTTCTGATCTCTACGCATTTCACTAGCAAGTTGTACCTGGGACTTATCATGAAATTCAGCAATTCTTTGGCACCTTTAAATCTCCTTCTACCTCATATACTTCTCATTTCCTGTGTCAGCAACTTGTTCATGGGATTCCCATCTGCCTTTGCTCTATCAGGAAATGAAACAGATAGACTAGCCCTGCTTGATATCAAAGCAAAGATAACCCATGATCCTCTGGGAATTCTCAACTCATGGAATGACTCCACCCACTTCTGCCTGTGGCATGGTGTCACGTGCGGGGCCCGCCACCAGAGGGTCACCGCGCTCGACCTCAGGTCTAAAAAACTAGCGGGGCCCATTTCGCCTCATGTAGGGAACTTGAGCTTTCTCGGGGCCTTGAATCTCCAAAACAACACCTTTGGTCCTGAAATCCCCATGGAACTTGGAAACTTGAGGAGACTCCAGATTTTACGGCTACACAATAACTCCATCACCGGTGAGATACCCATTAACATATCCGCATGTTCTAACCTCGTTCGAATCAGTTTGTCTAATAACATGTTGGTGGGGAACATTCCAGCTCAGCTCGGATTCTTGTCAAGGCTGCAGGTACTAATTTTGGACTCTAATGATCTCAGTGGTTCTATCCCGCCTTCCTTAGGGAATTTAACTTCGCTTACTACGATTGGTTTATCGTACAATAACCTCACTGGAAGTATCCCTGAGACTTTGGGTACGCTAAAAAATTTGTCATTCATTGGACTTGGTTTCAACAGGCTGTCTAATAGTATTCCTGGCACTATTTTCAACCTTTCTACTGTAGCAGAATTGCATGCATCATATAATGATATTGAAGGGAGTCTTCCCATGGATTTGGGCACCAGTTTGCCAAATCTCCAGACACTTGCTCTTGGTTATAACAGGTTTACTGGATCCATTCCAAGGTCATTAGCCAATGTATCAAGTTTGGTGGGTATCTTTGTTCCGGGAAACCAATTTACTGGGAAATTGCCTGTTTTTGGGCAGATGCCTAGGCTTCACCGGATAGTCGTGTCCCTCAATCATTTAGGAAACGGGAAAAGTGACGACTCGAGTTTCTTCTCCTCATTGATCAATGCGACCAGTTTAGAGGAATTGGCAGTGGATGGAAACAACTTAGAAGGGGTGTTGCCTGAATCAATCGGTAATTTTTCAACTATCCTTTCGAAGATGAATTTGGCCGAGAATTTTATGTTTGGAAGCATTCCAGCTGGGCTAGGGAATCTGATTCACTTGGAGACTATAAATATGGGTGGAAACCAATTCAGTGGCAATATCCCAAGTAACATTGGAAATCTGCATAAGCTGAAGGTGTTGAATATATCTGACAACAAATTACTTGGAAACATTCCTTCCTCTCTGGGAAACTTGAGTATGTTGATCAACTTCAATCTTGGCGGAAATAATCTTCAAGGCAGCATTCCTTCAAGTCTAGGGAACTTCCGAAATTTGGCCAGATTGGAACTTGCTAAAAACAAACTTAGTGGTACCTTGCCCGTTGAAGCTCTTGGTATCGCGACTCTAGTTGTTTTCAACGTATCTCAAAACAATTTGACTGGTTCCTTGCCTGTGGAAGTCGGAAATTTGATCAATCTGGAAAAACTGGATGTTTCTGAGAACATGTTTTCCGGGGAAATCCCTAGCAGTCTTAGTCGCTGTGTACGAGTGGAGAGACTATATATGCAGGGGAACTTATTTTCTGGAGCAATTCCTTCGCTTTTGAGTTCTTTGAGAGGCATTCAGTTTTTAGACCTTTCTCGCAACAATTTGTCAGGGGAAATTCCAGATTATCTGGAGGAATTCAAATTCTTGCAAAGTCTTAATCTCTCTTTTAATGACTTTGAGGGTTCTGTACCAACAGAAGGTGTTTTTGAAAACACAAGCGCGATATCAGTACTTGGTAATGAAAAGCTCTGTGGTGGCGTCGAAGAACTAGACCTCCCCACATGTATTATCGAAGGCTCTACTAAGAAAACATTGAGTCATACTGTGACAATTTTACTCTTTACTCTCCCAGGAATTATAGTACTCTCTCTATGTTTGCTATTATTTGTTTGGTTTCAAAGAAGAGGAATAAGGCCTTCGCCAATAGCACAAGAAAATTCACTTTTGAAGGTGTCTTACCAAAATCTCCTTGAAGCAACTCATGGATTCTCTTCAACCAACTTGATTGGTTCGGGTAGTTTCGGGAGTGTTTATAAAGCAATTATCAATGATCAAAATGGAGGAATGGTTGTTGCTGTCAAAGTTCTTAAACTAGTTGATGAACCTAGAGCATCAAAGAGCTTCAAATCCGAGTGTGAGGCATTGAGGAACATTAGGCACCGAAATCTAGTGAAGATACTCACAGCTTGTTCTAGTATTGATCACCAAAGAAATGAATTCCAGGCTCTGGTTTACGAGTTCATGGAAAATGGTAATTTAGAGGAGTGGTTGCATCTAAAAGGTAGGGAAAGGAAATTGTGTTTTCTTCAAAGACTAAACATCGCCATTGATGTTGCTTGTGCGGTGGATTATCTTCATCACGGTTGCGAAACACCAATAATTCACTGTGATCTCAAGCCAAGCAATGTTCTTCTCGATGCTGATATGACTGCCCATGTTGGGGACTTTGGGTTATCAAGATTTGTTCTGCAACAAAGAAGCGACCCTTCCAACAGTCAAACACTCTCAGTAGGGATTAGAGGATCTGTTGGCTACGCTGCTCCAGGTAAATATGCTCTTGATATGGTGATTTCTTCTTGTCTTTTTTTTTTTTTCCGCTCTTTTTGGTGAATCACAATTTGCACGACACATCAAGCATCACTGCAGCAGCGCATATGTCTTACTATAGTATTTATATTTCCACAGAAGCTAAATATAGCATCAACGCGAGAAATTTTCTATTGAAATTTCGAGCAGCAAAATAGGAACGAAAACATTCTGACATGCTGCTATTAGGGAAGTTTTCTGATACAAATTCCCCCATTTAACCCTCATCTGCTAAAATACCCACAAGAAGATTTCCAACATTGTCTCTGAAACAAATAAACGAGACATGATATTTGCCTTTTGGTTTTTCCCAACTGTGATACTTCAAATACATAGAAAACCAACAAGCACGTGTAGTAACTAATGTCATATCATCATTTCAACTTTCACGCGATTAAATTTTGTATGTTGTTAGCTCTTACTTTGCATAAGCTGTTCTCTAGGCTTTTGAAACTTTTAAAGTATACATGCTATGACATCTGATATTTGGAAACAACTGGTATAAACTATTAGAATTTGGGGTTAAAGAAGGGGAAGGGGAGAGAGGAAACAAGAATGCACATCTTCCTTTCTTTCAATGCTTTATAGATCTAGGCCAAGTTTTGTTGACACAGTGGTAGAAATAGCTTGGTTTGGTCTGAGATTAAGAATGCACAAAGTTCTATGGTTTTCTTGTTTACAAGTTTGAAAAGTTATCTACAATTATCATTACACTGTTTGATTTGTGAATTGTGAATTGCAGAGTATGGAATGGGAAGTCGCGTGTCAACACAAGGCGATGTTTACAGCTATGGCATTCTCTTGTTGGAGATGTTCACGGGAAGAAGACCCACTGATGAGATGTTTAAGGACAATGTAAGCCTTCATAGCTTTGCTGAAATGGCTTGGCCAGAAAGAGTGGAGGAAATCGCAGATCCAATACTTCTTGAACATGAAAGGGAGGAGGAGAAGGAGGTGGCGGTGGATGCAAGCAAAAACGGAATGGATCAATGTAATGACAACAATGTTAGCAGAAAGACAATAGAAGAGTGCCTGGTTTCGGTGTTCAGAATTGGGGTTGCCTGTTCGGTGGAATTACCAAGGGAGAGATTGGATATGGGTGATGTTGTAGTTCAGTTGCAATGGATCAAGAACAGTCTGATTGGAGGCAGAGAAGTGCATTCACATATGCACCACGAGTCAGCTATGGAAAACTAACACTCAGCAGCCTATGAAGCCAGACACCTCGGTGGAGGTAACGTACTGGTGTAAGATACGTTCGTGTCTGAATTCAAGTCGGAAGTGTCCGATTCGATTTCAACGATTTTCGTTTGGAGTCCCGGACACTTCCTAACGTGCTCCGAATACGCTAGGATGGTCTCCAGATGCTGTGAACAATTGCGATATACTACACTTTTTGCTGGAATGGCTTTGTAAATAATGAGTGACATATATGAAATGATGTAATCCGTATGTATTCTTGATTTTGTACTAAACTAGCTAGAGTCTTGTTTTTATTTTATTTCTTTAATTTAGACACATTCAGTGCACAGTTAAAATGCATACAAATATTCTTTTAAACATTTCGCGTCTTCTAGTTTTGCAAAAGTTATGTATCTGTATCAAAGAGACAAAGTGTTGGTGTCCTATCATGTGTCCATACCGGAGCTATTTGTTTCTCAACACTAATTCAAAGTTGAATTCCACTGTCAACGTAAGCAACTAGGGCTAATAAACGAACCAAACAGTTCGAACTCCACTCGACTTTCGGCTGGTCTTAGAAAAGACAAGGCCCCATTCTTCTAAACTAATTTTTTTTCTTTCTTTTGTATGTTTTGTTCATTTTTTTCTGAATTTTTTTTAGATTCGAGTGATATTTTTTGAACTAACCATACGTCTCGACAAGAAGAATAAAAAAAAGTACAAGATTATGACCAAAAGCAAAAAAAAGATTCACTAAAGACAAAAAAAAAGTATCACACAACTCTCTTATTTATCTAAACTACAGTCTTATTTGAATTTTTTCAACATCGGTCCATATTTTCATATTTTACCGAATCATGGAAGAGCAACTCTTAATCAGGAAAAAGAAGGAATTAAAGTGAAAGAAAAGATTACTATTTGATTTGTAGAGAAATAAGGGGAAAAAAAATTAAATTTAAGTACAGCAACTCATTTAATCTCCAATTATTGAGGTGGGCGGAGAGGATTGGAGACAAACCCCCTTTGGCTATACCTACAGAAATAGTAGCCCCCCTATACCATCCAAGAGCCTTGGAGTTGAAGGGGTGTTTTGCAGCTTAACCATACCTTCAAATCAAAACCAAAAGACATAAAAAATCGCAGGCCTAGAGACCCAAATTAGTTTATATGCACACATTACAATGCTTTCTTCATTCATAGTTCAAAGCATCGGAAAGCACATTAAAATAAACTATTAATTGCAGCAAAATTGTTCTTAATTTTTTCTCCTCGCTTCAATCACATATTTCTTCTTAATTGATTTTTCTTTCTATTCTCTTACTATTTTTCTATGACTCGCACACAATGGATAGTCAATGACCACAAGAAGAGTCAACACTGATGTGTTCGTTGATAGTCTAGAACTGTTTGTTGCTAATCATGTACATAGTACACAAGTGAGGTATCTACATACCCTCATACTTTAAATACAGATGCTCATACCTTGGTCTGCTAGTGTAGCAAACCATTAATTGGAATTTTTAACAACAATTTCTTGGCTCCATTAATTTAGGAATTTAACTTTTTCATATCATAGAAAGATAAAGAGTGTTTTTTTAGTGGTGGCTATAAGCCTATATGGACAGGTATATGAATTTGAATGATTGGGAACATCCGAATCTGTGTCAAATCATTTCAAAACTTTTCTTTCTAGCAGAATACATGATAAGTTTTTTTTATACATCAAGGGGTTAGCGGAGTATTAGTAGATAAATCCACAAGAAATTTCAAAGGTCATCCCATAGGTCTGAATTCCAAACGCCCTGGATAGGGCTCAAACTCTGGCCTTTCTGATAAGTTTTTTCACACATTTCCTGAGCAACTCAAACTTACCCCCGCCGGTTGTTCTTATATTTCTCTTTAGGTGTTTTTTTTTTTTTTTTGTCGTTTTTTAAAATTCTTTTTTGTTAAATTAACGTTATTAGTATTTTTTTTGGAATAATCGTTCGTCTTGACAAAAGGAGTCTAAAAGGTAAAAAAATTCAACGAAAAGCAAAAAAAAAAAATATTGAAGACGAAACAATACCAAGTATTTGAAATTTGTCTTTCGTGTCATCTTATGTGAATGTTTTTATAATTTCTCACATTTTATGGTTTTACAATTTCTCAAGTCGAGACAAATGTTTAATCTCAAAAATTACGATGAAAGCCTAACCAAAGATTACAAGAAATAAAAAGATACAGCCAAAAAAATTAGAGAACTCAACGATGAATGCTACATTGACAAATCTCGACCACAACTTCGGACACACCTGCGTCCAGAGTCGTTCAATGCACATGGGTTTATATGCAGCGAACGGCTCCGAATTCAATTGTGTTCAGAGTTGTGATCGAGAGTTTCGCATACGTAGACTTTCTCGAACACAAAAGTTCGGAATTTTACACTTCTTTATCAAAGGAAAAAAAAGGTTGAGAACCAGTGCTCAATTGTTGTCTTGATTTCTTGTAACACAGCCTCAACAACGATCATCATCAGTTATTATTGTAGAAGAGATAGCACAGCAGCCGAATCTCAATTTCATGAAACGAAATGTGGTGCTTTTGCTAAATTCAGTCATGGAAAATTCCGTAGTTTGAGAGAGGATATAATATTGTCTTCCTCGAGGGCTAGGGTAGGTTTTGTTCTCTACTGACATGATCATTTTTTTTCTTTGGGTGGTGAGCCCATATTTTGCTATTAGAACTAGGGGTGTAAACGGAACCAGCCAAGCGTGGTAGTGTTCGAGCTCAGCTCGTCAAACGAGGCGAGTCCGGTTCCTTTAATAAATGAAACAAGCTTTTTTTTCCCGAGACAAAGCTTTAGAGTGTAGCATGAGTCGTTAATTGTACAATCTTAAAACTAGAGCATTACTAAATGAATGGAACCAAGTCATGTTCTTAATGAGTCGAGCCTTGATTTGTTTGCAGCCCTAATTAAAAGCCAAAGATTTTCAGCAGCAGTACGTGGAAACGTCCTCTTTATGAAACATGGGCACACTCATGTTCTAGAAAAATTATTCAGTGACGGTCCCTTTTTCCATCGCACATTGTGGTATAGGTCCATTGTGTGGTGGTAAAAGGGTCTAGGACACCACATGGCTACACATGTGGTGGAGAAGGTGTCTAGGACCCCACTGTGGGGGTGGTGGTTTGAGTTGGATCTCTTGCTAGATTCGAACATCCTCTCCTTCCACCTACGCTACTCTACTAGATAAACATTCATTAGCGTTGTCGGGCAAGAGTCAACCCGACGACACTCTAACGATCAAGTTAGTATATGGGGGAGGAGAGGAAAATACTGTAGAACTATTAGGAATGGTGATCGTGTCAAAATCAAGATAAATTCAACCCGTAAAATATGCAAATGGATTTAGTAGTAAAGCGGGAGTATGGGTGTCGATCCACAGGGACTAGGAGTTACCTTCAATTCAAAGTTCACTTCCAAAATAATTGGTGGGAAAAGATTTGTTATTTTGATTATAAGCTACTTTAATTTAATTGGAAAAAAACAAAGAGAACTGTGATTTTTATCATATAAGAAAACGAAGACTTAGGGTATCGGATCCACCACTAATTCTATAATCAATGGTTTGAGTTATTTTGTACTAATCTCATAATTAGGTCAATCAATGTGATAGTGATGTATTCTTCTTCTTCTTTTTTTGGTACATGGTAGTGATATATTCTAGCTACAAGCCAAAATACTGTCTTTCAAGAAATTCTTGTACATGTAAATTAGGAACAAACCATCTTTTATAGGCATGGACTGTCCACGCTAATCTAACACTAACTACGGTCATAGGCACAAGCCATCTTCTCTTAAGCATGGTTTGTCTTAACTTACAATATATACTAGGTGGCATGAAAACAATTGCATAACCTTTGCATTTATAATCACAGAAAATAAAGGAAAACCTATAGGGACCGATAGGTTCGACACTGAAATCATACCGACGGCCACGCCGGGCTATTTTCGGCCGCCGGACTGCCGATCCAAGCCATCCAAAAATTATTTTAAAAAAAAACGAGGGGGCTTCTGCAAGAATCAACGGCATCCGAGGTGTGTAAGGTGTTTGATCCAAATACCTATTTGTCGTGTCTATATGCATATATATATGTATACACAAAAAATAGGGTGTCTAGATCAAGTACCTTACACACCTTGAATGCCATTGATTCCCGAGCACGCCCTCTCGGTTTTTGTTTTTTTTTTTTGAATTTTTGGACTGCTCAGATCGGCCGTCCGGTGGCCGTAGATGGCCCTGTGCGGCCGTCAGTATGATTTCGGTGCCGAACCCGTCGGTCCCTACAGCAGCACTCAGAAAATAAACACATGGTTGAGATTTGGCAATGAAACTGATTATTGAGAAAATCCTCTGAATTATACAATCACCATATTTAATCGATCAAATTACAAAATAAGAGAAATCATAGTTACAAAGTTAGGGCTGACCTATACCCTAAGCTGACGGTTTAGTTGGGCATTCGTGGAGTGGAATTGGTTTTGATATTTCGGGAAAGGCTTGACAGTCTTGTACGTATTCGTCACTGAAATCTCCCTTCTCTCTTTTATGTTTCTGCCGAGTTCCTCCTCCTCCTCATTTCCGACGAGGGAGTCGGCAGAGAACGTAGGAAATACTAATTAGGTGTTGACCAGTGCAGCACCATTTCTTGCAGAATTTCCAATTTAAGGCCAAATTTGATACACTCACTCTTCTGACCTACAATCACAAAAATACAACATAAGACATTAATTAATAATAATGTAGGACATTACAAATGCATATTAGGCGGCCTAAAGGTGTACATTTCGGCACTTACCAAATGGCGTACCTTCTTCAGAGTTTATCCATTGGTTTATGTAGACGGTATGTAGTTGCTCTCCAAGTCAAGTGTGCACAACACATCCCTGACGTCTCGTAACCACCTCGGTTAGTGATGTCACAGTGATGCCCGTCGGGCACGTGGTCCTCGTGTGCTCCATAAATATCTTCAACTGACTCCGGGTCTGCGCTTGGGTCGGGTTTACCATCGGTCGAGAATCTCGAGACCAACCCGGCTCCGAAGAGCTCTGACCTGGGCCACTTGACGGGTGGGCTGTCGGCACGGCCCACTACCACTCCGCCCATCTAGCCCGTCTTGGGACATGGTCCATCTGCCTTGGGAGACCAATACCTGACGGGTTCGGCCCAATCAATAATCCGGGTTCGGCTCACTACAACCACGTGGCAGCGCCCCATGACACTGAATAATCTCTCCATGTTCTGGTACCTTTTTAGTCGTAACATTGTGTTTTACTAGTAAGATTTTTCTAAGCAAAACTCTCCTCTTTATTCTTTGCGCCATCCTATGACTAAAACTGTACCAACATAGAGGGGCGCACCGAAATTCGGGTACATGACCTCAAGGCAGATAACCCTGTTCCAACTTTCCAGGCAGCATCCTGTGTTTGCTTCTCATATAAGATAGATGAGGGACATGGAGTAGGAGCATGCCAAATCAAGATAAGACCAGGCCGGGGAGGCAATGCATTCGACCAAGGGGACAGTTGAGTAAAATTGAAGTTTTTGACGCAACTTTCTCTTCATTCACACTGTGTGTTCAACTTTCTAGGATAATTCATTTGAATATAGCGTAAGTTTCTTGAAGAGAAAGACAATTGTCACGTGCATTTGTTAAGAGAGAGATTAGTCAAATCCGGTCATATGTCCATGTTATAAAGTCTTTCTTCACCTTATACTTTGCCAAATTTGATTCCTAATGTTGGGTCCCACCTCTAATGTTGTGTAGACTTGTCTAACTCTTAACTACTGAGAAAAAAATATCACAAGTTTATGATCTTGCCAGAACTTTCTGTTGTTCTGCTTCAATTTAAATGTGGTGGGATATCTCATATCTTTTCTTTTCATTCCTTTCTCACCTACAGTGCAGCCTCTCTTACCATGAAACTGAGCGATTCTTGGCCACCTTAGAATCTCCTTCTACAACGTTTATACGTTTACGGCTAGGACTACTGGGGTCTCTAATCCCGCTCGCTCCCCTAGCTTTCGTCTCTCAGTCTCGGTGTCGGCCCAGGAGAGTACTTTTGCCGTTGGTGTTGTTTCCGATCTCTGCGCATTTCACTGGCAAGTTGTACCTGGCCTTATCATGAAATTAAGAAATTCTTTGGCACCTTTGAATCTCCTTCTGCCTCATATACTTTTCGTTTCCTGTGTCAGCAACTTGTTCATGGGATTCCCATCTGCCTCTGCTCAATCAGGAAATGAAACAGACAGACTAGCCCTGCTTGATATCAAAGCAAAGATAACCCATGATCCTCTGGGAATTCTCAACTCATGGAATGACTCCACCCACTTCTGCCTGTGGCATGGTGTCACGTGCGGAACCCACCACAGGAGGGTCACCGTGCTCAACCTCCGGTCCAAAAAACTAGCGGGGCCCATTTCGCCTCACGTAGGGAACTTGAGCTTTCTCAGGGCCTTGTATCTCCAAAACAACACCTTTGGTCCTGAAATCCCCATGGAAATTGGAAACTTGAGGAGACTCCAGCTTTTGGGGTTGCACAATAACTCCATCACCGGTGAGCTACCCGTTAACATATCCGCATGTTCTAACCTCGTTGGTATCAATTTGTCTATTAACAAGTTGGTGGGGAACATTCCGGCTCAGCTCGGATTCTTGTCAAGGCTGCAGGTACTAATTTTGGACTCTAATGATCTCAGTGGTTCTATCCCGCCTTCCTTAGGGAACTTATCTTCGGTTAGTTGGATTCGTTTATCGTATAATAACCTCACTGGAAGTATCCCTGAGACTTTGGGTACACTAAAAAATTTGTCATTCATTGGACTGGGTTTCAACAGGCTTTCTAACAGTATTCCTGCCACTATTTTCAACATTTCTTCTATAGCAGAATTGCATGCATCATATAATGATATTGAAGGGAGTCTTCCCATGGATTTGGGCACCAGTTTGCCAAATCTCAAGACACTAGCTCTTGGTTATAACAGGTTTACTGGATCCATTCCAAGGTCATTAGCCAATGTATCAAGTTTGGTGGGTATCTTTGTTCCGGGAAACCAATTTACTGGGAAATTGCCTGTTTTTGGGCAGATGCCTAGGCTTCACCGGATAGTCGTGTCCCTCAATCATTTAGGAAACAGGAAAAGTGACGACTCGAGTTTCTTCTCCTCATTGATCAATGTGACCAGTTTAGAGGAATTGGCAGTAGATGGAAACAACTTAGAAGGGGTGTTGCCTGAATCAATCGGTAATTTTTCAACTATCCTTTCGAAGATGAATTTGGCCGAGAATTTTATGTTTGGAAGCATTCCAGCTGGGCTAGGGAATCTGATTCACTTGGAGACTATAAATATGGGTGGAAACCAATTCAGTGGCAATATCCCAAATGGCATTGGAAATCTTCATAAGCTGAAGGTATTGAACATATCTGACAACAAATTACTTGGAAACATTCCTTCCTCTCTGGGAAACTTGAGTATGTTGATCAACTTCAATCTTGGCGGAAATAATCTTCAAGGCAGCATTCCTTCAAGTCTAGGGAACTTCCGAAATTTGGCCAGATTGGAACTTGCTAAAAACAAACTTAGTGGTACCTTGCCCGTTGAAGCTCTTGGTATCGCGACTCTAGTTGTTTTCAACGTATCTCAAAACAATTTGACTGGTTCCTTGCCTGTGGAAGTCGGAAATTTGATCAATCTGGAAAAACTGGATGTTTCTGAGAACATGTTTTCCGGGGAAATCCCTAGCAGTCTTAGTCGCTGTGTACGAGTGGAGAGACTATATATGCAGGGGAACTTATTTTCTGGAGCAATTCCTTCGCTTTTGAGTTCTTTGAGAGGCATTCAGTTTTTAGACCTTTCTCGCAACAATTTGTCAGGGGAAATTCCAGATTATCTGGAGGAATTCAAATTCTTGCAAAGTCTTAATCTCTCTTTTAATGACTTTGAGGGTTCTGTACCAACAGAAGGTGTTTTTGAAAACACAAGCGCGATATCAGTACTTGGTAATGAAAAGCTCTGTGGTGGCGTCGAAGAACTAGACCTCCCCACATGTATTATCGAAGGCTCTACTAAGAAAACATTGAGTCATACTGTGACAATTTTACTCTTTACTCTCCCAGGAATTATAGTACTCTCTCTATGTTTGCTATTATTTGTTTGGTTTCAAAGAAGAGGAATAAGGCCTTCGCCAATAGCACGAGAAAATTCACTTTTGAAGGTGTCTTACCAAAATCTCCTTGAAGCAACTCATGGATTCTCTTCAACCAACTTGATTGGTTCGGGTAGTTTCGGGAGTGTTTATAAAGCAATTATCAATGATCAAAATGGAGGAATGGTTGTTGCTGTCAAAGTTCTTAAACTAGTTGATGAACCTAGAGCATCAAAGAGCTTCAAATCCGAGTGTGAGGCATTGAGGAACATTAGGCACCGAAATCTAGTGAAGATACTCACAGCTTGTTCTAGTATTGATCACCAAAGAAATGAATTCCAGGCTCTGGTTTACGAGTTCATGGAAAATGGTAATTTAGAGGAGTGGTTGCATCTAAAAGGTAGGGAAAGGAAATTGTGTTTTCTTCAAAGACTAAACATCGCCATCGATGTTGCTTGTGCGGTGGATTATCTTCATCACGGTTGCGAAACACCAATAATTCACTGTGATCTCAAGCCAAGCAATGTTCTTCTCGATGCTGATATGACTGCCCATGTTGGGGACTTTGGGTTATCAAGATTTGTTCTGCAACAAAGAAGCGACCCTTCCAGCAGTCAAACACTCTCAGTAGGGATTAGAGGATCTGTTGGCTACGCTGCTCCAGGTAAATATGCTCTTGATATGGTGATTTCTTCTTGTCTTTTTTTTTTTTTTCCGCTCTTTTTGGTGAATCACAATTTGCACGACACATCAAGCATCACTGCAGCAGCGCATATGTCTTACTATAGTATTTATATTTCCACAGAAGCTAAATATAGCATCAACGCGAGAAATTTTCTATTGAAATTTCGAGCAGCAAAATAGGAACGAAAACATTCTGACATGCTGCTATTAGGGAAGTTTTCTGATACAAATTCCCCCATTTAACCCTCATCTGCTAAAATACCCACACGAAGATTTCCAACATTGTCTCTGAAACAAATAAACGAGACATGATATTTGCCTTTTGGTTTTTCCCAACTGTGATACTTCAAATACATAGAAAACCAACAAGCACTTGTAGTAATGTCATATCATCATTTCAACTTTCACGCAATTAAATTTTGTATGTTGTTAGCACTTAATTTGCATAAGTTGTTCTCTATTCTTTTGAAACTTTTAAAGTATACATGCTATGACATCTGATATTTGGAAACAACTGGTATAAACTATTAGAATTTGGGGTTAAAGAAGGGGGTGGGGAGAGAGGAAACAAGAATGCACATCTTCCTTTCAATGCTTTATAGATCTAGGCCAAGTTTTGTTGACACAGTGGTAGAAATAGCTTGGTTTGGTCTGAGATTAAGAATGCACAAAGTTCTATGGTTTTCTTGTTTACAAGTTTGAAAAGTTATCTACAATTATCATTACACTGTTTGATTTGTGAATTGCAGAGTATGGAATGGGAAGTCGTGTGTCAACTCAAGGCGATGTTTACAGCTATGGCATTCTCTTGTTGGAGATGTTCACGGGAAGAAGACCCACTGATGAGATGTTTAAGGACAATGTAAGCCTTCATAGCTTTGCTGAAATGGCTTGGCCAGAAAGAGTGGAGGAAATCGCAGATCCAATACTTCTTGAACATGCAAGGGAGGAGGAGGAGGTGGTGGTGGTGGAGGCAAGCAAAAACGCAATTGATCAATGTAATGACAACAATGTTAGCAGAAAGACAACCGAAGAGTGCTTGGTTTCGGTGTTCAGAATTGGGGTTGCCTGTTCGGTGGAATTACCAAGGGAGAGATTGGATATGGGTGATGTTGTAGTTCAGTTGCAATGGATCAAGAACAGTCTGATTGGAGGCAGAGAAGTGCATTCACATATGCACCACGAGTCAGCTATGGAAAACTAACACTCAGCAGCCTATGAAGCCAGACACCTCGGTGGAGGTAACGTACTGGTGTAAGATACGTTCGTGTCTGAATTCAAGTCGGAAGTGTCCGATTCGATTTCAACGATTTTCGTTTGGAGTCCCGGACACTTCCTAACGTGCTCCGAATACGCTAGGATGGTCTCCAGATGCTGTGAACAATTGCGATATACTACACTTTTTGCTGGAATGGCTTTGTAAATAATGAGTGACATAGATGAAATGATGTAATCCGTATGTATTCATGATTTTGTACTAAACTAGCTAGAGTCTTGTTTTTATTTTATTTCTTTTATTTAGACACATTCAGTGCACAATTAAAATGCATACAAATATTCTTTTAAACATTTCGTTTCTTCCAGTTTTGCAAAAGTTATGTATCTGTGTTAGAGAGACAAAGTGTTGGTGTCCTATCATGTGCCCATACCGGAGCTATTTGATTCTCGACACTAATTCAAAGTTTAATTCCACTGTCAACGTAAGCAAACAGTTCGAGCTCCACTTGACTTTCGGCTGGTCTTAGAAAAGACAAGGCTCCATTGTTCTAAAAAAAAAAAAAAAATTCTTTGTTTTGTATGTTTTGTTCAACTTTTTCTGAATTTTTTTTAGATTCGAGTGATATTTTTTTAATTAACCGCCAATCTCGACAAGAAGAAAAAAAAAATACAAAATTATGGCCGAAAGCAAAAAAAAGATTCACTAAAGACGAAAAAAAGTATCAAACAACTCTTTTATTTGTCTAAAGTGCAATCTTATTTGAATTTTTTCAACATCGGTCCATATTTTTATACTTTACCGAATCATTTCATCAAGACGAACCATTAACCCTAAAAATTACGACGAAAAACTAAACAAAACATTACGAAAAGTACCAAAATAAGTTTCAAACTTATAAGTTTACAAGAATGCAGTAAGGCCAACAAACAAACTTGAATTTATTCTTTATTCTGATGGCCCCCCCTAATACAACAAGAATTTTATTTCACTCCTCCCCACAAATATTTTCCCTACTTTTTTTACTCAGTGGGAGACCCACCGCCTAATACAAAATTAATCCCCTCACCCCAATCTTTAATGCTTTATGGAAAAAAAAACACACAGCTCATCACCATCCAACCTAACAAATAAAAATAAAAAAAAATTTAAAAAACCCTTGTACAGTTCATGTGACCTCTTCCTTCCCCCAAAATCCATCCCTGGAAGTTCTGCAACAGATAGCAATATTCTTCACCAGTTAGCCCCTTCCCCATCCATGGCTGCAGCCTTCCTTTGATAACAACTGTAAACCCTAATTTAGAGAAATATAAATCATAGCTCGATCCGGTGAATTTTTTTTTTTACATTTTTTTTTTTTGCGCAGCTCAAATCTGGTGATTTGCCTGCAATAAAAAGGTAACAACCAATGATGAGCTCCAGTTAATGATACCATTAAAACATGAGTAAATGCCTCACCTTTTGCTTTTCCTTTTTAGATAATGCTTGAGTTGGAAAGATAAGTTTGGAAAGAAACATGGCAAACTTTACATGTGCGTAAAGGTTATCATCACCAATTGTTATAGTTGTTCTTCGTTCGTAAACCTTGATTTTAGAGGTTTTAGAACTACTCCTGTTGACATAAAAATCAAGTAATCGAATATTCCTTTTACGACCCAATCTTGTTTTAAGATGACTTTTTCTTTTATGGCGAAGAGCAAGAACTTTATTGATAATAAGGATTTCAACCTTCCGTGTGGATCTATTACAACACGGAAAGGAACCGATTGCACAAGAGAGAGACAAATACAACATCCACGACGATGAAGCTAACTCGTCAATCAGATTTTGTGTGAGTGTGTGTGTAGGGTAGTGTTTTTGTTTATGTCCATTGAAGCTAGCACAAGAAGTTGAAGGGAAAGGGGTAACCAACATGAAAGGAACTTTGCATCACCCATGTTACTTCTTCCCCCAATTGACTTGGATGTTAATCTAAGGTATCTTTCTTGTTTCCCCCCAAAACTGGAAAAATAATCCGAAGGTAGCTTACAGCTGACTACATCCCCATATGAAACCTCCACGAGCTCTAAAAAATGAACGATTCCGATCATTGTTGCGGGCCCAAAAAGAGCCCACAAAGAGTCCAAACTGATTGGGAGTCTAATTGGTTGGGACCCTTGCCCGATCATCAAACCATCAATCTGCTAAAGCAAGCAATATAGGAGTAATAGAAGACATGACATGACATTCATCGAAATTTCTTGTTTTTGGGTGACACCGACATATTTGTAGAGAGAGAGAGAGAGAGAGAGAGAGAGTGATACCTTTTCTCTACTTTGAAGTTTTTGGCATTCTTCAATGGCATGTTGTAAACCGGGAATCTTGCCCTATCGCGCCGAGCATACGGCATGCTACTTGAAGCAATTTTCCTGCGAAAATCATTACAAAATCTCAAATAAATTAGTCCAATATTCTTGATCAGTGTACAATATTACAGGCACACGCATATATGTGTAGAACAAATAAATAAAAATAGTAGTATTAAGTCCACACAGTCTGTATCTTTGATCAGGAATAATAAAATAAATGAATCACCAGAGAGCAACCCAATAACTTCCGTTGATTTATGAAAGCAACCGCCCTCCAACAAAATAAGCAGGCATTAATCAATCATTAAAAGCATGCATGGACGGAATTAATTAATGTACAACTGGACATTAGAAAGAAATTAAAAATTAAGATATGGGTAAAGGCTTCCCTGCAAATTTTCACAATGTGCCTTGTAGGTTAGGGGTGTTTTGGCAAAATAATTAAGTCAGATTTTTTTTTTTTTGTTTATTCAATTTTTTTTTTTTTTGCACATTTGTTAATTTTGCATCGATTTTGTGTGAATTATTGTTTCGTCTCGAAAAGAGGAATCTAGAGAGTAAAAAATTACAATCAACATTTTTCTAAAGTTTACTAAAGACAAAAATAAACCAAAACAGACATTTTTTTTGTCTTTATTCAAAAAAAAACATTAATTTGGTTCATAATTTTTTACATTTTATATTCCTCTCTTCGAGACAAACTAATAATCCACAAAAAATTAACGCAAAACTAATAAATGCAAAAAAAAATTAAATAAGAACAAAAAAATAATCTGGCTCACTTCTTTAGCCAAAACAACCCCTTAGAACAGATGCTATTATGAGTTCTGACAGCTAGAATTGAGAAGATTTTAGCACAGAGAACAAATCTTATTATATATGCAAGGTGTCCCAGGAACATGTTCCACCAATTTATTAATGTTCGGATCTCAATAAGAAGTTGCAATTCATGTACTGTACATTGGGTCCAACTGACAATATGGTATCATGTACTTGTATACTTAAATGTCATTCTAACAATAAAAAGAGATTAAATTCTTTACACTGCCGGTGTAAATATTTGTTTTCTCCAAATCAATTATACCGCGCCACGTCGCTATATTTTATTGATTGGAATCACTGTTTTGCAACATGGCACGATTTAATTGATTTTGAGAAAACAAATATTTACACCGATGGTATAAAAAATTTATTCTCAATGAAAAAAGCCCAACTATTAAAGTACTAACAGTAATGGAAACAAAACAAATCGTGGCCATAGGTGAAGTAAAGGAAGCGATTTACTTAGGGAGGAAGAAAACATTAGTGCTCAATATTCAACTCTAGTCGACAGCAAAAAAAAAAACTTTTTGGGCCGCTGGTCGTTTACCCAGTCGCTAACATCATATATAGCCTTAGATTTAGTTGAGGCACACACGAGCTGTCCCACACACGCAATTAACAAAGGCATTATCTTGTATTGACCTAGGAAGGGAAGTCAGTCAAGATGCCAGAACCGGAATTTCTCCTCGTTGTGGTTGGACTTTGTACAGTAACTACAGTTACGGCTTTTTGGCTTTGTCGTCGCTTAACTCGAAAATAACAACTCAACTACAATACTTTCAACTTGTAGCCGAAGCCGGTTTAGGTTTTCCAATGGCAACATCCCACCAAACCTCACTTCAACCTGTTGTATTTGATGATACGAACAATGCAACTGCCCGAGTTGTTTGTTTAGTACTCCATATCAGGATATGGTGTCTTTGCTCTCAAGTGAAACCTACTCTAGTATACAAGGTAGTGATCAGTGTTGTCGAAATCCTACGGTTCACGATATGGTATCTTAAGATTCAAAATATTTAGAAGACCAATCAAACCCTGTTACTAAACGTGTCTTAGTCCAAATAAATCTTTTGATACATATGCGATAATACGTTACATATCTAATCATTCAGTATGTTTAGAAACATCGACAGCATCTCTCAGCGTATCTTGTGTGTAAGTAAATATTCGCACAATACCCACGTTTATTATTACAACATATTTTATAATTGAAGACGTGAAACATTGCATCCTCAAAGTTTTTCCATGATATATGGAATAGATATTGTATTTCATCTGCGGGTATAATTCAACTTATACTCTCATGAAGGTATCGTATCTTATGGTGTCCCATGCAGGGGCGGATTTAGTAAGAGAACAGGTGGGTCACGTGACCCACCTGAAGTTGTTGTAATTTTTTTACAAAAAAAATATAAGTAACATATATTAAATTTCCCGAAATATGGCAAATGTGGTACTCCTGTACTAGTGGTAAGTTCTTGTGCCACAAAGGGAAATGGCGCAGGTTCAACTCCTTCTCAGGTCGTCCGAGTTTTTTTTATTTTTTTAATGTGCTTAATGCCTTGGTTGGATAGTATTAACTCAAAAAACACTCATTATTCATACTTCTAATCATTACTCACATCTATCTCCAATTATTATTCTCATTTCTTTTTTTATCTCTCTTCAATTATTACCCCTATTTCCAATCATTACTCTCATTTCTCTCCCCACTCATAACCCTATAAAATTTTTCAAAAATTTCTCAAAAACTCATTTAAACACAACACAGCTTAAACACAAAAAATTCTTCAAAACTTCCAAGTATAAGAGTTGAATCCTGCCCAACAAGTACTTATGTATAGTAGTAGTACCACAAAGCGACAAATACCTTTGCACCTATTACACAACTAAATATAAGATATAATAAACTATAAATACAAAAACACAAATAATCCATTAATTTTTTCTTAAAGTTATTCATTTTACTTCATTTAAGTTTTTTTACTGAGAACATGTTTGAAAGGTGACCCATCTGTATGAGATTTCTGGATCCGCCACTGGTCCCATGCGCATCTCGATCCGATAAATAAAATGGAGAAAAAAGACACGCGGTTTTGGTAACTTTGATAGTAACAGCATTCCAAATTATAAACATAAACATTGTTCAACCTATTAAATTATAGACTACGAAAGCATAGTCTCCCCACGCGCGGCTAAGTAAGAAATTGTGTATATATGTGGTCTACCTCTTCAGACCAGTTCGAAATGGAAGTCGTAATTTGCACTAAATAGCTACAGAAGTCATACTAAAACACAATACTAAATACAATAGTTTAAATTAAAACACCTTTCAATGGGTCTTAGTTCTTACTGCAAGAACTGCTATTTCTACCTAACCCAGGTTTGTCTTTGCATGATTTTGAGAGTAATTGTCACATGATAATGACAGCCCAAAAAATTGACATTAAGGCATAATATTATTGTTTTTGCTACAAAATGTTTTCCAAAAGCCACGTAACAGAAACTACATGCACATCCAACCAAATCTTTGTTTTCTGGTTGTTCCAGTTTTGCCCGTTGTTTTCTCCGGGGTATGCCCCCTGTTTTTCTTGTATTTCGTGTGTTTTTTTGGTAATAAAATCCTTCTTTAAAAAAAAAAAAAAAACTTGGTCCTTCCTCGTAAGTCATAAAAAAAACCTGTATCAAAAAGGGTTTCTGGAAGGATTCAACATAAAATGACAGGAAACCTAGAAAAACAACCGAAGGAGCTGACATGGTACCTGGTGGCAAGGCTTTAAGACTCACCGTAGGAATTTGCTCATCCTAAGTTAAAAACTTACCGGGTCACTATTAATCAACTCTTACAGGTCCGTCGGGATTTTAACCCAACTTAACTTTAATTGATCTCTCCACCAGTGGAATTGTTCTTCAGAATTAGTCATCGTGCACGTAAACAAGGCCGGACACCGTGACTTGGTAAACTAAAGATGAACTCTAAAATTTCCAAAGATAAACTCGATTTCGACCCTCTAAAACACTGTACGAGTAAAATCCAATTTCGCTATCAGCCTATACCCAAAATTCCTTTAACCTAACCTGATGGGCTTGAGAACCTAAAACAGAATAAATAAAAAGCAACAAACACCACCGACAACAGCACCCACAAAATATACCGCCAAATGGACAATTTTACCCTCCTTCCATTTCAGACCCACCGACAACACCATCCTCCCCCACTATTCCCCCAACCTACAACCTATCCCGGCATTCTCCAATCCCCGGCGAAAATACCCATTCCGGCGAAACCGAAAACTCAAAATTCCAATGAACAAGCAATTGAAGTCGGTAACATCTAAGCACTGTTTCGCTAAGGTTATTACTCCTATCTTTTAAGTACTTAACTTTACGAAACAAGCCATTCTCTAATAATATATTATCTTTAATTTAAAAAATACTGTCAAATACGTACTTATTTTTCTTAGCAAAACGGAGCCTTTTAATCCGCTAGGGGCCTATTGGTCCCAACTCCCAACGTAAGTTAAGTGCGCGGACGCTGGTCCAAACAGCTGAATTATTAAAACAAAAACATGTAAAGCATACCTCTTCTAGGCTTGGCCGCAAGTTTAGCACGCCTAACACTCCTGGCCTCCGCCTTCTTCTCCGCCACCACTGGCAACGCCGCCTCCTCCGCCGGAAACAAAACCCCGTCTATCCCCTGAACCGAAATCCGCCCATCCGTGAAAATGTCCGGGTCGAACAAATACGCCGACGCCTCGCCTTCTCCGAACTTGACCGACCCGTCGGCCTCCGTGGCCACCACCTTCTGACCCAGCCGCAGCGTCTCGTAACGGACCGACCCGAACCTCCGGACCGCGTTGTACATGCTCTCCTCCGTCTGGTACTCGGGGATCATGTGGTAGTACATGATCTGCTCCGGCGCGCCCGGCTCGGCCAGCCGGTCCGCCGTCAACTTCGCCATCGCCTCATCGTTCGGCGCTAGAACCGTCAACACGTACCCCTCGGACACTAGTCTTCCCATTTCCGAGGCTAAATTCGTCAAATTCACCATAATGTCGGCCATTTCGTTGTACCCACCGTATAAGAGGAGGGTTTGGATGAAGTCCTTCACCTGCAAGAATGAAACAGTGGCGAAATTGTAAAGAAAAGTTAAAGTTCGAGTGAATTTTCGAAGCAGGTGTTCAATAAATCACTAGTAAACCCGCCCATGTTCACCTGGGCCTCGCCGTCGAAGTGGTGGTGGGGTCCACCGGGTCCAGGAGCCGGAGCCGGAGCTAGCGACGGCCCGGGAGCCATCGCGTCGTAAATTGGGAGAACCGGAGGCGAACCGGCTGGAACCGGCGGGGAGGGTTTTTTCAACCGGTGGGTTCTGGGGTCCACAGCCGGAGCCGACTCCGGCTTGACGGCGGAGATTGACTCCAAGCTCCGCCGCTTGTTGAACTCCTGCTGCACGGATTTGGGCACTAACAGCCGCTCGATCCCGTGGATGACTCCGTCCGCACGGACGACGTCGTTCGGGCGGACGACTCTAAGCTCCGGATTAGCCCCGCCTGCCTCCACCGAGTCGTCGGAGAGGGTATAATGCCGAGTGGACTCAGCGGGTGAGTCCGAGTCCGGCCAGTGGATTTTCCTCGGGAGTATGTGGTGGAGAAGGAGGGTCTGGAGGGACCTGAGGTTTCTGGGCTCGAGCAGGAAGCGCTTGAACTCGGGGTCGAGGTCGCGCTCGAGGGCCTCGTTCTTCGGGGCGAAAATGGTGATGTTGTGGCTGGCGACGGACTGTTCCAGAGTCTGCAAGAGGAGGGCTTTCTCGACGAGCTCGGCGAGCTCGGTGTAGTGGGAGTCGAGGAGTGCGACGAGGACTGAGTTGGAGTTGATCTGGGTTTGTTGTCGTTGGGCCAATGCGGGGCTGAGTAGGGTGGAGATGAGGAGGAGGAGAGAGAGGAGGAGGTTGGTAGCCATTGGAGAGGGCATTGGAGTTTCTGGTGGTGGTTATGGTTTGGTTGGTGTTTTTATTGAAGAGAATGGGAAAGGGGAAAAGAGCACACGAAGATCTTTTATTGGCTTCGAAGGGAGGACACTGGCCAGTGGTTTTTCTGATTTTCTCTCTCTTCCTGGCCTTGTCTCTCTCTTTTACTTTCTCTCTACTCTCACTTTCTAGTTTCTACTTCCTAGTTTCGTTAGGATGTACGTGAGGAGTACTTTAATGAACCGTAGTTGGGAACAGTTGTCTAGGAGTACTGTAAAGTCTGTAATAAGGCCTTAAAATTTTTATTTTTTAAATACTTATTTTTTATTTTACAATATAGATTAATTTTTTATAATATATTATTTTTAATTAAAAAAATAAGTACTAATTTTCCCTTAGTCTTATCGAAACGGGACCTAAGATAATGGACTGAGCTACCTTCCAATGTAGTCTCCTTTTAGTCCCATCCAGTTTCGGCCATACGTGAACCTTTCACTTTTAATAATCGCCGAAAACATTTATCATGTCAAAGTGCATTAATCTTGTATTATAAAAAATTATGTGCAATACCGGATTGCAACTCTTGCAACACATTTATTTGAGACTTTTTTTTTTGCCTTTTTTTTTACGGCAAAAAAAATTCGTTAATTTTTGAAATTGTTATAATGACCAGTAGGAACAAGGAGGATAGCATCAAATTTCTAACAAAGCTAAGAAAAATCCTATGCCTAGTCTGAGACCAAAACCCTAAATTGGCAAGATACCAATTAAGGAATCCAAAGGGATAAAGCTCACACCTAATGGGCCAAAGCCCAAAAACACCTCTTGGGATAAGCCTATCCTAAAAACCACCAAACACAGTAAACAAACCGCCGCCCAACCCCAACTCGACTGCCACCGTCCAAGCTAAAACACCAATGCCACAGCCGGCTGCCACCACCATCAGATCACCGCCTTGCCGTTAGGCCAACAACCGGGAACCTCTAGGAGAGAAACCGCCATCACTGAACAAAACCATGCAAACCAAAGCTCCGACGACTAACCCCATGGCTCCCACACCTACTTCAAACCACCACATTTATCTGAAACTTAATGCATTTAAAATTTCATCAAACAATATCCGATCAACGTGATATTGGATGTGGTAGATGTTCTTGACGAGTTTTTAAAAGTGAACAGTTTTGATCATTATTGTGGGCTTGAAAAGGGCCCCCCAAAAACACAAAATTGGGCAGGATCGGAGGAAAGCTACATTGGACTGGAGCTTAGTCCTTGTCCTTATTCAATGCCCCATTGCGATGTGGTGCTCCAACTTTTCTCTCAATCACACGAGTCCCTGCCACAAAATGTGTTGTGAAGAGATGACTACAACACCACCCGGCAATGCCCTCGGGACATTGAATAATCACTTGGAGTTTATAAAAAAGACGAAGGGAGCATGCAATAAGGTGAAAATTATTGAATGAGCATCAGCTTATTTTTTTTGAAGATGGAGCATCAGCTTCAAACATAAGAAAAACAATGAGCTTTCTAACTGTATAAGTTTCTTCTTGCGTTGTTCTTAATTTTTTATGCAGGTCTGCCCAGGCCTCACCCATTTTGAGCCCATCAATAACTATGGAGTAGTAAGTTGTTATAAGCCCTTGTTTAATCTAGGTATTGTATCCTGGATTGGGCCTTGTTTAATGCAGGTGTTGTATCCTGCATTGACAACTAATTCTACGGGCCCATTATTACTCTGTATAATTTTTCTTGGGCCAGACTAAGGCTTAGAAAATGAGCCCATCTCCGTTGTAAATGCTATGACCACATTGGAGTTGAGTTTCGTTAACCCTTCACTTAAGAGAGTAAACATTACCCTCCTTCTTATTATTTGAAATGATGTAGGTCTTACCCGTGCAATAATTTTTTTTTTAAGAATGACATCACTTTATGGTGGGATTCACACCATTTCAACCAATAAGAAAGAAGGTAACAAAACTCAACTCAAATACTTGTCCTCCTAAGTTAAAAGGGTGGAATAAGACCAAAAATGCTAATAGCAATTGTCGATCACTATTTAAGAACTTCATCTTCAAATTCGATGCATTTCAAGTAATTTTAGTAACGCATCCGTCACCAATCTCTACTCGTTCTCAATCGTAATTTGAATCACGCCTTATTAACAATTTCCCTTCAAACTGTATCGTTTTATCAACCATGAGCTAAAGATAATGTCGAAGTTGATTGGTCATTTTGAAAACTGCAAAATTAGAAGTAGTATATAAATGTTTGTTTCCAAATATTTATTTAAGAAAAAAAAAGAACTAAATTTCGGCATGGCATTAGAATTTGCATAAAGAAATCTATTCTTTAGTGGGCTTCATCTACTTTTGTAAATACACACTTTTTAATGGTTTAGTTGTTCTTGAAATACAAACGGAGTCTAATTTTACATACATTTGAATTAGTGATTACGCTTTGTTTATAAATGAGAGATTTGTAGTTAATTGAATTAGGTAAAGAAGGGTAATTAATGTTATAAGGACAATTAATAAATCAGAATCTTCTTAAGATTTTTTTTTTATCAGCAATCTTCTCGAAATTTCCAAAGACTTAACATAACATTTAACTTTCAAGTGAGATGATATCGATCAATGAACTAAAGTATTTCTAAATGGCAAATATATATTTTTCACAAGTGACTCAACTCTCAATAGTCAATACACTAGGCATGCATTATAATTTAATTAGGTTATGTTATGTTTTGTCTCGTATTTTTCTCCTTTTTATGTATTTGTTCTCTTCCTTGTTTCCTTTTTTCTTTTCATACTTATAGTTCTTGAAAAGTGCATGCATGGATGGGACCGTAAAACTACCAAGTGGGAAGAAGGGTGGGAAGATTGTAATGGGCCACAAATGAGCCGGTATCGAAGAGTGGGACTGAGAGCGGAAGCAGAGAGTATCTAACAGAGGTCTAGGCTGAGATAGAGCCCGTCACCTCTCATATTTTGACGAATATGCAGTCAAAACCATATTTGTGTGTGATTAAGAAAAATATTTAGAATACAAGAACACATGACATTTTATATTAGCCCAACAAAATTGCTAGCCTTTCACATTTGTTTAATAATTTTGATTTACCTGCAATAATAGTACATTTTTACCATCGCTGTTCTATTTTCCAAAATCTAATTCAAAATACTATTTTATTCAAATTTCCATTTAATCTTCTTCACATGGATAAACAAGGAAGAACATTAATTTTTCTATATTTTTCCCTCACTTCTTTCCTTTTTCTCTCTCCGATTCTTCAATTTTTAAGAATATTTAAATATTCATCCTCTTTATCCATGCCATGTAAATATTCATCCTCTTTATCCATGTCATGTAAGTATTCATCCCTCCCTTTTTCATGCTTATATTTTCATCATTTTAGTGTGTGAATTATTTTTATTACTCGTTTCACTATTTTTAGGAATATAACATGATAAGTTCACCACATCTTTGCATTTTTTTCTTAATTCTTCGAGTTGGCCAACAGAACATGGCTAAATTACCATAAAAGAATATATAACGTGACATCCTCAAACCGTTACATGGTTAAATTACCATGACATTTGTAAAGACCCGCATAATTATTAATTATCGAAGTGTTTTATTAATGCTGAAATTGGAAAAAAATACGAATAATGTGTTGGTTGTCTAAATTTGGGTTTTAAGTGATGGAATGGAAACTAGAGGGAGTGTATGTGTGATTTGTCTTTGTATTAGTATTTATAGTGTCTGGGTGTGTAGGAGATAATTTAGTCTCTCTCGTATCTCTCTCTCTCTTTCACTTGAAACTCCACTTAATCCCTTAAGAACGCACAAGATCCATCTCCATTCTACCTTGCTTGCTTGTTCTTCAGCCTGAGTTTCGTTGGGTCAAGCTCGGAGGCAAGCTTTTGTTGATTTTGAAGTTCGTGGAGCTAGGGCTCGCTTGTAGCGCGTGGATCTTGGCCTTTGTTGTGAGGTAGGGACTTTTTTGCCCCTTTTATGTATTTGTATATTGATTAGGTGTAGAAATTGAGCCTTGATCATCCTCCTTTGCTCTCTTGAAAGCTGTCAAAATTTGCAAAAAATCATCCAAAATTGCGTAGGGATTGGTTTTCATGCATGGGGGATCGATCCCTCATTTTTCTCTTTGGACCAGCGGCTACTGCGATCGATCCTTGGTCAAGGGGGGATCGATCCCCCTCCTTTCTAGACAGCATTTTGTTGTTTTGTGTTTTCTTGATTGTATCGAACCCTGTTCGCTTCTAAACCCTTTTGGACACCTCCTAACTTATCTCAAACATGTTCAATTGACTTCATATGATTAATCGATGTTATCCATGTTCCGTTGGCCTTTCGTTAGTGAGGAACAAATAAGAGTTTACTTGATTAAAACCTCGTTGAAATGCACTTATTGATTGGTTGGTTACTTGAGAATGTTTGTGGCATATTTGTAGCATTGTTGGCATATCGTATGATGTTTCATGAAAAAATGGGATTATTGGGAAGTCTTAGCTTGCATGTTGAATAAGAAAGTAAGTGTGTGAGTTGGAAGTCTAGATAAGGAGTCTCGTAACGCAATGGATGGTAATACGGAGACTCAAGCAGGTTTTGTAATTCAAGGGGTGGTAATACGGTGATCCAAGTCGTTAGAGTTCACTATAACGCAAATTGTGAAAATACAGTAACTCTAGGGGTGCTATACTGTAGCGCAAGGGATGAAAATACAGTCAAATGAGACTTGTGATAGAGCATCGTGTAGTAGATGTCAGAGTTATTTATGGTCTTATGAACCATACGATTATTTGAGATTGTGTCGTACCATGAAATGAAATGTATTGAATGTTGACATATTTATTGTGGATTAAACAATCTATCCACTTCACATCTTGGGCATTGCTCGAATCCGTAGAATGTACTGACCATGCTATCGTTAAAAGAATCGTGAGTTGATTGCTTCTCTATCAATTGAACTATATTCTCCATGCCTTTCATTCCATTGCACGTATCTTCATATTTGCATATAAAATTGGAAGAAGATTTTTCTACTGGACTAGTGTAGCTCAATCTATCATCATTTTTCAGGTTCGAATGCTAGGAAATAGCTGCATGCATTGTGAGCTTGGAAGATGAAGAATATTTTTGGAAGCTAATTTGGATAGTTACTTGGCCATCTTTGTAATGACTTTCTTTTTGACAGAGATGTATTTGTAACTTATCTTTCTTACTCTCTTTTGACTAAAATATTTGTAATCACTAAACTAAATCGTACTTGTACTTAAGTATTTTGGGGCGGAGTGCCAATGAGTTAATTTTTTTAAACTTTGGAGTTGGATTATACGATGAACAATTGGGAACTTGGAACTTTTTTTGGGTATTATCTATGTAATGTGAAGGTCTTATTTCCGAAAAGGATTATTTATTTATGTTGAAAATCGAGGGCGTGACAACATTACATGGTTAAATACTTATGTTTAAATCCTAAAATTCTTGACCTATATAGACAAGAATTTTGGGATATATATTACTTATGTTTACATCCTAAAATTCTTGGCCTATATAGACAAGAATCCCAAGAATTTTGGGATGTAAATTACTTATGTTTACATCCTAAAATTTTGGGCCTATACAGACAAGAATTTTGGGATATAAACATTAGTATTTGTACATCCCAAACTATCCTTATATAAATTAGTCTGCACAGCGGCTTAACAAATTTCGCCGGATTAGTTTCATGCTAAACGGTTTATGGTTAATTATTTGGACCGTTTACTATGAAACTAGTCCGGCGAAATCTGTTAGACCGCTGCGAGGACCAATTCATATAAGGAATTGGTCCTCGCAGCGGTCTAACAAATTTCGCCGGACTAGTTTCATAGTAAACGGTCCAAATAATTAACCATGAAATAGTTTCAGGGTAAATGGTCCAAATAATTAACCATGAAATGATAGTAGCATATAAACATATTTCATGATGGACAAGAATTTTGGGATGTAAACATAAGTATTTGTACATCGCTGTTTGGGCTAAATTAGCTCAACCTTTGACAAAATAATTGTGTGTAGGCATGCTAGAAAATAATAGAATTTATCATTTTTAGATTAATTCAAAATAGCTAATTTAATCAGGCAATTGTGATTATCCATTCGATTACCTCAATTAAGAGAATTTTTCTAAAGGTATCAATTAATAACAGATTGACGTTCTTCAATCGAAAAATATAACTTAATATAAACAAACTTGAATTTAATCAAAATCAAGTTTATATACAATTGCTCTTAAGATTTTGACAAGAATAATTCAGAAATATAGGCATGCTTGAATCGAATCCAAAGCAGACCTATATTTGACTACTCTTTGGCAAGAAAAAGATAGAAAGATATAAGATAACTTGAATTTAATCAAAAGTAAGCTTACATTCAAATAAGTCTTCAAACTTGCAAAATACTAAACTATAACTAAATTACTCTAAGTCCTAAACTACTTAGATCTCTGAGCAACCATTTTGTATGGATTGTCAGATGATGAATTTTTGTCGGTGGTCTTCGTTTGGATTGTCTCTTTTCTTTATAGACGATGGGTCTGTCTTTAACTTGCATTATTCACATTTTATTTTAGCGCCCACGTATTTGTTCAAATTTGATTCAAACTGTCCTTCATTCCCTTCGAAACGGTTGCAAAGGTCTTCGAATTGTCGCTTGACTGGGTCTTCTCATAAAAACTCTTCTCCTTCCACATTTGTTGATGTGAATCGTGGCTAACTTCTAAGTAGTGGGTTCTTGTTTTTATACAACATGGATTAGTGCTTCAAAACAGTTTACTCAAATTATTCATTGTAAACATAACCGATTTCTTTTGATGAAACGAGACCCTAATGACACTGTTCGATGGTTTTAAGAGTTAATCAGCCGGTTGTGCTTAATTATCAACTTAATACCTATCATTTGATGACCAAACGTGGTCGTTTCCAATCTAAATGATACTATATAGTACAAAAATAACATCGTAATTAAATCCTTTGATCTTCTGTATCTTAGGCTTAACCCCAACGTGTTTTGATTGGATAATTCACTATTTGGTGGCACATGTAATTTCCTTAATACTGGTATACTTTAGGATGTAAACAATCCCAAACTATCTTTATATGAATTGGTCCGTATAGCGGCCTAACAGATTTTGCCGAACTAGTTTCATGATAAACGGTCCAAATAATTAACTATGAAATGATAAGACATACAGACATATTTTATGATAAATGCTACAAATTATTTACCATGAAATTGAAAAGCTTGTATTACATATATGGTTTAAAATCAGGCCTATATATATGGCTTAAAATACATATATATATATATACATATATACACAAATATACAATTAATAACACTCAAAGGACAATAGCGGTATTAAAAGTATAAGAAAAATGAAATCATAAGTTGCTGAAAAAGACAGGATGAATTCATAAGTGAAAAGAAAAATAAGGACGAATTTTTAAATCTCCCATTTTAAAACACCATTCCTAATTAATTTTCTTTTTTCTATATAAATAAAAAACAAGGTAAACCATTAATTCCCCCTCCTTTATTTCAATAATCCATTACTTTATTTCCCTTTAAAATCCAAACAACACCTCATCAAATCCCCAATAAGCTCTCCTCCTTTATAAACCCGAGTTTTTTTTTGTCCTCCCCTTCTCTTCTTCCCCAGACCCCCATAGCCGAGTCTCTCTCTCTCTCAACAATTTACCCCTTCAACTCTCTCCCGTTCTCTGATCGCTCAGCCACTCACCTCCGCCCATGACTCTCATGACTCCTTCACCTTTGGATGTAATCTCTCTCTCTCTCTCTCTCTCTCTCTCTCTCTACACATATACATACATACATACATACATACATATATGAACTTGCCCCCATGTATGACTGTCTATGGAGATGTTTGTTGTATCTATTGGTGCTACACTCTCTTGCTGCTCAACACTCTCTCTCCCACAACCTCCGTTCGATTCCGGAATTAGTTTCGATTTCGATATCTCGTCGTACCAATGCTTGAAATTTTTAGGGCTTGGGTTTCATCAACTGTGCTGAATTCACTAGATCCAATCGCTCATTCTCGCTTCGTTTTTTTTCTTTTTCGCAGCAGCAAGATGACGACGAGATGCTCGTGCCGCATTCGGATTTCGCCCCCGTGGAAGGTCCTCAACCCATGGAAGGTATTGCCTCGATCTTTTTTTTTTTGGAAATTTATGTGCAGAATTAGCCAAAGTTTATTTTTATGATTCAGTTTCAGCTGAAATTAGTGTACTTGTTTGTGTGTATCAATTGGGGGTCAATTTGATTAAGCTTTTTTGTCCCCGTTCACTAGTAAGGAACAGGGAAGGAAAGCGACTGTTTTTCACTTTTAAAAACGTGTGGGAATCTTGCAGGAAAACATAAGAGTTTGTAGGAATCTTTTTTTTAATTTCTTTTTTTGCTTTCCCGACTGGTTTTATATGCAGTTAGACTCCTTGTATTAATTTTTGGGCTAAATTCTTCGTTCTGTTGAGCGCACATACGAGAATATGGTTATTTTCCCCATTACTTTTTATGGGATTCTGGAACGTTAGTCTTGAAAACTGAACAGAGCCGAAAGGGTTTTGGGTTTTACTAACTTTCCGTTAATTGTCAGTTGCTCCATCGGAAACTGTCAATCCAGTTGATGCCCAGTCGGTTGATGATACTCCATCAGCGCGGTTCACGTGGACAATTGAAAATTTTACGAGGTTGAATACTAAGAAGCTATACTCTGAGATTTTCTATGTCGGAGGATACAAATGGTATACGTTGATCTCTGACTTCTTCTTAGAGTTGTTACATTTTTCTGGATCAATCTTACATGTTCTCTTTTCTGTTGTTGGATTCTGTGGTAAAGGCGGGTGCTTATATTTCCGAAGGGAAACAACGTGGAGCATTTGTCAATGTATCTGGATGTTGCCGATTCGGCAACTTTGCCGTATGGCTGGTGTAGATATGCTCAATTCAGTTTATCTGTGATCAATCAAGTTCAAACCAAGTATACAGTGAGGAAAGGTATGCCTTTTATGTTATTTATACTGTAGCGATCCTGTTTAATCGTAATGCATGTTCCTTGTATGTATACAGCTATCTATCTAGACTGCTGGGACAGAGTTCTGTATTTGGTATAACTTTTATGGTAGCCGGCAACTGTGTGCTGTTGTTCATTTGCATCTTTTTTTCCTTTATGTTACAATATTACTGTTACTACTGAATACGGTTGTTCCGTACTTCTATTTTATATGGTAGCTATTCATTTTAATCCAGTGATCTTTTGTAATAATCATTATTTAGTAGAATAGATTACTAGATTCCCATCCTGTTAGTGATCCACACTGTTTTTGTTTTCCTTTTGTATGCATTCCCCATATATATAGTCAGATCATATGTCATATGTATGTAGACATTGTAGAATTGTAGATGTATAAATGGAAGAAAGTCGCATAGAGTTGCTTCTTATCATGAAAATGCTTTCTAACATGTGAATTTAACAGCCCCAACCAAACTGTCAAAATATGTAGAGTGGTTCTCGTGTGACAACTCCATTATGAGTTGATTGGAAAGAATGAAATTATCGTGTCTCAAGTTTTCTGGCGATGGCGGATCAAAAAAAAAAAAAGTTTTCTGGCGATGGTTAGTAATAGATAGTGCTATCACGAGGAGCTTAGGGTCTTTATTGTGTCTCAAGTTCTCTGGTGATGGTTAGTAATAGATAGTAGTATCTCGAGGAGCTTAGGGTCTTTGTTACGTGCACTCCTGAATTACACAAATAACATACAAGTATGAGGGAAATCTTGGGATATGGACCCTCTGTATCAGAAAAAGAGAGAGGAAAGGTAGGGTGGGGAAGAAGAGCTTTGAAGTAGCACTAAAGATAGAAGTTTGAAGAAAAAGTGAAGAATACTAGACCATGGGCAAAGGATTGTCATTAGAGGGGAAAAATTGGAAAAAACAATTTGCATTCTTTGGAACATGTTGAAAAAAAAGAAGAAGAGTTATGTTTGCATTAAATATACATGAAGGAAGAGAAAAGTTACTTATCGGACTGATAAACCTTTGTAGATTAATCATTAATGAATGATTCCAGTTAGAATAACGAGAAAAAGAGTATGTCACTAAGATAGAAAAAGGAAATTGAAAAATTTCCAAGTTTTTTTCTTTGTTAAAAGACGAGACAATAAAGAACTAGACCATGGGCTGTAAAATGTTTCCAACCATTTTTTTTTGTTTAACGTCAGTCTTAGGCTATGCTTTAGTGTGGAAAAACTACTGGAAAAGTGATCTAATATGACTTACTTGAAAACTGAAGTGGATTAGAGGGGGATCCGAAGATGCTCAAAATTGCACCCATGTTCCTTTAGCTCTGTAGTTTTTTCTTTTTTTCTTCTAATTGCTGCAATCTATGAATGGTGGCTCCCTAATCTGCGTTTTCTTGACATTTTTTTATTATTGAAAATGACTTTTTTTTTATTGGTTAGGTTTGAACGTTCTGGAAAATGGTCATATTAAGAAAAGTAGCAAGAATGCAATGCAAACAACTGGCATATCAAGAAAAACAAGGTTCATCTTGGATCACTAGGATCAGGGTCCCATAAAGTTGTAAGATTCAACCACCAAAATTGTAAAATCCTACCTTCGAGGGATTTCTATAAGGATGGGGGTTGATTTTCCCAGAACGAATTGGAGGATGCTAAATGTAGGGAGAGAAGAGATGGGCTTCAGGGAAGCCAGGGCAGTCAGCAAAGAGAGAGAGTGATAATGATGTAGTGGAGCGGTTACTACAGGCCTATATATGGTTAAACACAATAAGGTTTGACGAGGGTGGAAGGTCTTGGCTAATCTCTTGGTCATTGCGAAGGGTTCGAGAATGATGATCCATTGATTTGAAGTTGAAATGGAAATTAGAGCAAAAAAGAGACAAAAAATTGTTGGATATACTACTAGTAGGGGTGACTAGTTCAACTAGGAGGAGGAGGTAATAAACTTGGTTAACACAAACATGTATGATTCAAAGATAGAGGAATCAATTGGTGGAGGTAGTGGAAGGGTTTGTTTATGGTTTTCCCATTTTCTGTTTGGAGTGTTGGATGGTTCACCGATTTGCTATTTTCTCTTTTTGTAATGATCACCGTAGAGGCGTGAGCTGATGAGGTGGTTCGCTCCTTCGAATCACTTTATGCATTCTAAGCTATCTGTTGGAATATCATTACAATCGTAATCGAATACAAATTAGCAGCGAGCAGATTTCTATCAAGGCAGCGCAAACAAAGGCTCCATGGTATGGAGTAAAGCGGAAAACGTTGAATTGGTTATTAAAGTTTTCCTAGTGACGGCAATCTTTGTGGTGTTTTGTTGGTCTATTTTAGGCTTAAGACAGAGAAGTCACAAAAAGGATAGTCAGTCTCATTCTATCCATTTCCCACTTTAAGTAAAAGTATCGCAAAGTGATCCAAGTTCACAGCGTGCTGCTGTCATTCCACTCCACAATATTGTAGGAGATAATCACCAATTTGCTGCCTCCGTACATTTTCCCTTTCCTTTAGTTAGGCAGGCCAGATGGGCAGAATCCTTGAAAGTCAGGCAGGTTTTGAATCTAGTTGTATTTCAAGGTGTTGTCAAGTGCTGAAGAATATTTCACTAGAGTGGCATCTGGACAGGTAAAGCCCTTTTTAGATGGTCGATTTTGGATGGACTGCTATGCATGAGAAGATTCTGTTGAGTCACCAACTGACATTGTGTTTTTGAAGGGCCTGTGGAAATGCTGGGGACTTATCCGTTCTAGAAATCCGATAGATTTTGCCTTATGCATGCATGTAGGTATTCCAAAAGGAGAGAAGATGAGTTTCTTTTTGGTTATTTGAGATGAAAGTGTCCTGAACTTTTAAGGCCACTCAATATCCTTTCCTTCTACTATTGTTTACGAATATACCTTGTGATATAGAAGTACGTGTTTATGAAATTTCCATTTAAAAATTTAGAGGGCTTTCCTTGTTCTAGTTGGATGTGAATGTTATCTGCATTTTTTTCAAAAGGAATGATTCTGATAATACTTTGGGAGCCAATCTGAATATTTAATAACGGGAGAAGGGCGTTTTGGATTTCATTCTCTACAAATGACAGTTGCTGCATTGTTTCGGAGGGCAGGTTTGGGAATTCGTGTGGGAGAAGATGTTATATTTGCATTCTTGAATGCATAAGTTCAAGCGCGCTCTTTATCTCTCCAAGTGTACAGGGACATTGCCAATTTTGGTGATGAGCCCTATTCACGTGACAGTGCAAAGTTTAAGTTCATATTGATGATTTTTTGGCAAGTTTCAAGCTCAAAGCAAGTTAATTTTCATGATCCTATTCAATTATTATTAATTTTTTTTTTGTGAGATGGTATCTGTTTCCTTGCCTTACAGTAGGGTGGGGGAGCTATGGGGGCACTTGAAACAGAATTTCTTAATTTTCTGTGGGAAATCATGAACTTCCAATAAAAAAAGGTTGAATCGTGGTTTGGCACAAAAGTTTGCTAGATGCTCCTCCATATGAGATCAAGGCTGTCATACTTGTATCTTATACTATTTTGTTGCCTTATAGGCATAAATCCAACAGTCTTTGACTTTATGTAACATAATTTACTTTTTGGTGGCAATTTGACTGTTTGTCATTCTGCAGACACACAACACCAGTTCAATGCACGAGAAAGTGATTGGGGTTTCACTTCTTTCATGCCTCTTGTTGAATTGTACGATCCTAGCAGAGGTTATCTGGTGAATGATACGATTTTAGTAGAAGCTGATGTTGCTGTTCGTAAAGTCGTTGATTACTGGTCCCATGACTCAAAAAAGGAGACTGGATATGTTGGTCTTAAAAACCAAGGAGCTACTTGCTACATGAACTCTCTCCTCCAGACATTGTACCATATTCCTTATTTCAGAAAGGTTTGCATTTTCATTCAGTTTGTCTGACTGATTATTGTTTACTCGGAAATACCTTATTTGAGTTATTGAATTCAGGCTGTGTATCATATGCCAACAACTGAGAATGATATGCCATCAGGGAGCATCCCTTTGGCTTTGCAAAGTTTATTCTATAAGCTTCAGCACAGTGACACTAGTGTGGCAACAAAAGAGTTGACGAAGTCTTTTGGATGGGATACGTATGATTCGTTCATGCAGCATGATGTGCAAGAACTAAACAGAGTCCTTTGTGAAAAGCTTGAAGACAAGATGAAGGTATAAGGGTTGTAACATCTTTTTGTGCTTATTTCTTTGTATTCGCACTAGGAGCTCTTTTGTACTTGATTGTTGTTGTTTTTGGCTCAGGGAACTGTTGTGGAGGGTACAATACAGCAGTTATTTGAAGGGCACCATATGAATTATATAGAGTGCATCAATGTCGACTACAAATCCACAAGAAAGGAATCATTTTATGGTACTTTGGTGAACACTGTGTTATTTAAGAATTTTGTAGGCCATTCTGACTCCTATGTATTTTGGGTGTAGATCTTCAGCTAGATGTTAAAGGCTGTCGTGATGTTTATGCTTCTTTTGACAAGTATGTGGAGGTGGAACGTCTTGAGGGTGATAACAAATATCATGCTGAACAACATGGGTTACAGGTTAGATGCTTTTGAAACCTGGTGATTTGATTTCTAAGCTTGAAAATCTTTCCAAGAGAGCTTTGCCTAGTGCCAGTCCGTATGCTGTTCTGAACAAACTCTAAATGCTTCAGTAAAATGAGGTTAAACTTTCACTGCAACTGGGTTTATTATCATCCACTGTGGCATGTACTTTGGTGTCATTTGGACCTAATCGCTAGACGCAGTGCTATGGTTCTGTCTTATGAAGAAATGCTATATTTCTTGACCTTTCCAGGATGCAAGGAAGGGTGTCTTGTTCATTGACTTCCCCCCGGTCCTTCAACTTCAGTTAAAACGGTTTGAATATGATTTTATGCGGGATACCATGGTTAAGGTCAGTAATGGAAAATAGTTTTTTCTTTTGTCTTCATGACTCGTGTTCTTGTGAATGTGTACTGTAGGCATTCTGTTTAATCTGAGAAGTGTTAGTGTTGTAAAATTTGCCGAGTGTGTAGAGCTGAAAATAACTGGACCTGTTTATCTTACAGTCTGCATGGTCAATGTTCTACTTGATGTGTATGCGTTTGCTATGAGTTAATTACTATGTTTGAGAGAATCATAACTATTTTTAGGAACATTTGCTATGAAAATAACTGACCCTTTTACACTTACTGTCAGAAAATGTTGGGCTTTACTTGTCAAAATTAAAACCAAGAGTCTACTGGAACTTATGCCTTGAGTGCATCTTTTTGTGAGAGAACCATGTTCTCAAATATAAATATGAAGGGTGAATTTTTTTGGCAATGAGGGATGTGTTCTCATTATATTACATAATTATTTATGTCAACTTAGTGATGCCTTGTTTTCTTTTGTAGGATAGTTTGAAAGTTGCAAATTTTCCTTTTGTGTTTCTAGTTTGAAGATTTGACACTTTTGGATTATTTGTGTTTGTAGCAACGGTTTGAGGGAAGATATAGATGAGTCCTTGGTTCCATCGTGTTTAGCTTCAGTTAAACTAGTACAAATTTATGTTCCATAGTTGGTTCTAAACCCCTTCAATCCATGATGTTTCTTTGTTTATAACCTTTTGGGGGGATCCTTGGCTGAACCCAAAGATAAATTCCTACCTGATGTTTCAGTGGAAGTGTTTGAGTGTTGATTTTTGAATCATGAATGCGAATGGTAACCAAAACTGAAAGCATAAATTAGTGAAACTGCCATAATTTCTGTATGAAGTTGATGTCTGTTAAGCTTTTCATGAATTTCTCTTCCGTTTGTGTTTGGGAACTCCTTTTATGAAGTCTACGGGGTTTGCCAAAGTGGGTTCTTGTTGTAGATACTGAAGTTACTTTCCCTAAGAGCTTCCTCTTTTGTTTTGGTTATGTAATGAATTTTCAGGTTGTGTTATTTTTTATTTTTTATGTAATGTTCCTATAGAAGCCGTACAATCCTGCTGGAGTAGCAAATATAGCCAGCCTTTTTAAACCTCATAGTCTGAAGGTAAGTACTCTTAAGTACCACTAGTCAGCTTGTAAGCTTGTACCCATTGTGAGTATTTCGAGTCACAAGAGGACTTCCGTAAAATGACTAAATGAGTACGTGATTGGGTCAGGATTCAGAAACCTATTTGTCCAGATCTCGTCTCGATCAATTCCTCTTGAACTCTTCAAATCAGTGGCCGGGAGGGCAGTGCAGGTTACGCAAATATAAGAATTGGTTGGTTTTATCGGGGAATTGATGACGTTTTCCCCTCATTTTCATTGGGGTTGCTTAAGGATGGACCTTTTTCCTTGGCCATTCCTCCCACAGTAGAAGAAGATGTTTATTCTAACTGTTTTGTCTCTTGTAGTTGTCTATAAGTTTTTTTTCCCTAAGTATGTGCTGCTGAATTGACTCGTTTCTTTTTTTCAAACAGATAAATGACCGCTATGAGTTCCCTCTACAACTTGATCTTGATAGAGAGAATGGTAAATATTTGTCGCCTGAAGCAGATAGGAGTGTTCGCAACTTGTATACTCTTCACAGGTATCTGTTATTTTTATCTTGTCCTACTGGCCTCTGATAAGTTTTCTTTTTCTGAACTTAATTCAATGCATATGTTTACTGCATTTTTTTGTGACATCTGCTCTCTTTATGTAGATGATTGATATGGAAATGCCAGGTGGTTTGTTCAGCTAAACTTCCTTAGTTTGCTGCCTAATCCTTTTAGCATGTATTCGGAGCATATTTTCCATGTCTCGCGTTTGCAAAAATTTGGAGGGAAAAATAAGATGTCTTCCTTATTTTGGGAATAAGGTGTCTTCCTTCTTGGTGGCTGGATGATGGTACTGACTCAACCATTACGGTGTTTAGCCCTCAAGGAGAGGCAGCCTCTATGGACCCATTAGAACCAGACGATGAGTCCCCGAACCTAGTAAAGGAAAGGGAATAAGAACGTTGTAGAAAACAAAGGAAGAAGGTGGATTAATGATTCTGTATTCTGTTAGTTGTCGTTCCAGTCTGCCCCACTTTCTTCCCCCATTTCCCCTCTGGGAAAACTTCAATTCTTGCAGAGGAAGTGAAATGGCATACCCTATTCTTGTTATGCACTCTTTGGGAAACAGGTGGATATACTCTTTGCAGTCCAGCATCACAAGCCCCTATTACATTTGGTTTCTAATTTTATTCTGTTGATGTGAACGGAGATGCATTAAGTTCATTGGAATTAAATTGTATTCATCCCCAGTCTTTAGATGCCTCCTCGTATACTAACCTGTATCTGCAAGTACTGTGACTGATGCTCTGCTGTTTCCAACTTATTGATCTTATCCTGTATTGCTTCTTTATTGTTTTCCAAGTTTTCATTTCGTTTGCGTAAATTGGTTGTTTTCTAGTCAGATAGTGTCTTATTTCAACAGAAACATCTTTTGCACGAAACTCGAAAAGTATATGGGTTGATGGATATTGGCACCTCGTTCGAACTCTCTCTATTGAAATTCTTATAGTGCAATATTGCTTGTTTGCAGTGTTTTGGTTCACAGTGGTGGGGTGCATGGTGGACATTATTATGCTTACATCAGGCCCACCCTTTCTGATCAGTGGTATGCATATTTGTTTCCGTGGTTTTTGTTTCACGCAGTTCGTTATATTTTGGTGTTTACTAATCTATTTATGTTATTGTTATCTAACATTGCTCTACTAAGCTTTGGAGAACAATTTGGGATAAATACTTGTAAAAACAATTTTGTTATTACGAAACCCCACTTTACTCCCTTTTTGTTGCCCTTGGACTACTTCACCTACCAACATTTTTAAACAACCAATAAGCCTTTTGTGCTATCCTCTTCCTTCTTTGCATATGCTTGTTGGCATTTCAAAGATTCGTTTTCACAACTGCTATATTGTGTAACAATTGCTTCAATTTTAGACTTACCTTCAAGTTAATGTTATGTTGCATAATCTTTCTGTTGCTTTCTTTGGGTTAACCGCCAAAATTCACTGCAAGTTGGTTGCTTACAGGTTTAAATTTGACGATGAACGGGTAACAAAAGAAGATATAAAGAGGGCATTGGAGGAGCAGTATGGCGGGGAGGAAGAGGTCACCTTTTTTGACGCATATATTCTGGTGTAGGTCCTGATGTTTAATGGTACTAATGTCTATACTGATCTCTGCTTCTACCCAACAGCTACCACAGACTAACCCGGGGTTCAACAACTCTCCTTTCAAGTTTACAAAGTACTCTAATGCATATATGCTTGTGTATATACGGGAAAGTGACAAGGAGAAAGTGATATGTAATGTGGATGAGAAGGACATAGCAGAACACCTTAGGGTAAGATTTTCGGAATTGTTCTTGTTGATGTAAGTTGCAGATGTTGGTCACCCATATAAATTTTACTGGCTTTTTGGACAATAAATTCCAGATTAGGTTGAAGAAAGAACAAGAAGAAAAGGAGCAAAAAAGAAAGGAAAAAGCAGAGGCACATCTTTATACCATCATAAAGGTTATAGCAGTCTAAACCCTCTCCTCAAAGTTGTTTCTTTTTGCCCAATAGCCTCTTTGGCTTGTTGAACATTGTTTACCAAATCTGTTTGTTGATGCCTCAGGTTGCTCGTGATGAGGACCTTGTTCAACAGATCGGAAGGGATATATATTTTGATCTTGTGGACCATGACAAAGCTCGTACTTTTCGTATTCAGAAACAGACGCCTTTCAGCCTTTTTAAGGTATTCTCTAGCAGTTGGTTGGTTATGTTTTGATTAGTTGCAGTGCTACTTCTTGGCGGATTTGGTATCTGATCATATAGCTGTTTCTTGATAAAAATTAACTTTGCAGTTTGAAGTAATTTATGTGCAAAATAAAGTAAAAAATCAGATTCCATTTTTTGCTTCTCACACTCCCCTTTCAAGACCTCAGACTCCCTTTTTGAGAGGCTTAAGATAGGATAGGGAGGTTATAATTCACTTTAAGTATGTTGAAAGATTTTGCCTAGAATCAGTAAAAAATTTCACCAACTCGTTACACAAGGCGCAATCGAGGGATGGTTCTGCAATCATACCATGACTCTAGGTCAATAGCTAACTCAGCGTCTCTTCATGGATCTCCATGGATACCTCCAATGGTAAGTTCAACCATGAAGGAACCTCTGCCACCTCCTGGTGAGACATTCCTTCCTGCTCTTCAAACCAGTGGGATTTTCCGAGTTGAGCTCATCACTTAGACATTATTCGTGTGTTGGACTATTTCATATGGACCCCTACCGGCTTGACCTAAAAGGATCTAGTTGCAGTTGGTACAGACATTAGCATTTTGTACTCTAGGGGCATATTATTCGTCTGGAGTTGTTGTGGTGTGCACTCTATATGGGTCTTCTAATTGTTGGTAGGCATTATCTTTGACTCTAGTTGTCTTCTGCTTTCTTGGTTAATGGTAAATTCTTTCAAAGAGTTGTTCATATGTAACTTCAACAGAGGAAGAGATTATCAGCCATGAAGAAAGCTGCACTGTAGTCATGCCATTGAGGGCATATGGCAGAGAGAATGAGTGCCATTCCCCCAGGCTTGTCTTGGCATAGCCTCGGTTGTTGCTAGGGAAATTTTGCTATCAGCATCTTCCTTGTTTGCTAATAGGGTTGATAACTATATCCTGAAAAGCAGATGGGAGAAAGTTGGTATTATCAGAAGATAAAGGGGTGGTTTATTATTAGCAGAAACACTATCAAATACAAGTAAGACAATCCTAAACGTCACTTCCTGACCATCACATCTAATATCATCTGTCTCCCACGTCTGCATCCTCTAGATTGTCATCCTTGTGATAATTCATTAGCTAGATACTTATTCTCATGTACATTCTGTTGATACCAACGGATGTAAAAATGAGTTTAGATCCCATCTTCTTCAAAATAGGCGCTATAATGTTTCACTGGATTTTAATCGCATCCAGTGGTAAAACGTGCCAGAGTTTAAAAGATTTTGACTCTTACAGGCCTTCAATCTTTGTGTCTTTTCGTTTCTCAGCTTCTTGTTTTTTAAATCAAGTTGTCTTATCTCATGATATTTTTATGACTTGAAGGTACAAGATATTTTCATGTCTTGAAATGGACAACCACCTAACATTTCACCATATTTAGTGTATTAGCATCTTGGCCGTTTCTGAATTCGAGACAACCTATGGCATGGCGTGTCATTCCCACGAAAGACTGTGGACCAAGATAGGTCATGGTGGGGCATAATTGAATTATTCATAACTTGTTCTTGGCGATTGTATTTTTGGTAGTTTGTGTGTGACAGAAGCATTGTAACCTATTTAAAAGTACATTGACGAGGATACTCTGCCCGAATCTTTTTGTATAGTTTATTTGATTGTTTTTTCTTACCAGTGGAAAAAGAAATTACGCTAACAAAGAGTAAAATGGTCCACTTCTGAGGAAAATTTTTTTGGAAGGAAAAGACCTGACCTAATATTGCTTGAGGGAAGAGGGAAATATACATGGGTAGCTCACGCGGAGTAGGAAAACATGAACTTGTGTAAGCTATTTGAAGTCCTAGACTGGATAGTGGACGTTAGTCTGTGTGCCACCAATAGCGGATCCCAAACAGTTAGAATAAGGTTTTGAGTTAATTTCATCTCTTTCTTGTTTTTAATGGGCATTTGCCTTTCCTGAGAACTTTTTAAGCAGGAAATCTGAAAATTTACCATTTCAAAAAAATGAACATATTGTTTGCCCAGGATGAAATGTTCGGTGAATTAATTATTCGCAAGTGATCCTGGTTTTATGGATGTGCAACAAACAATTTTGATTTGAGTCATAATGTACCGATCATTTTTAATGGCTTCTACTTTTAGACAAGGCTACCTTGCTTTATAGCATTGATTACTCTGAGTTCTTATCCAGGAGGAAGTTGCCAAGGAGTTTGGTATCCCAGTGCAATTTCAACGCTTCTGGCTGTGGGCAAAGCGTCAAAATCATACATACCGTCCAAATCGCCCATTGACAACACAAGAGGAAGCTCAATCGGTAAACATCTTCTGACTTTGCATCATTTTCTTGTTATAGTGCATCTGTGTGCATTTTTTCATTTTGTTCTTTCTCTTTGGTTTTTTGAGTTACAACTACTCAATATGGCATGTGTTGTTATGTGCTATTACCCAGGATAACGCTCGCTTTGATCAATAGTTTGCGAATTCGTTGATCTCTTTTTCTTCGTCTTACATGCTTCTATTTCTGTTCACCACAACATACAGAGTCTAAGAGTTTCAGCAAGGTGAGCTGTCTTACCATTTGAACTCTGTAGTCACTTCGTACAGGAGAGGGGTCTGAGGATGGAGTCTTGGGTCAGTTTTTGGAAAATAATAACTGGTGGGCTTTATTGTACTTGAGGAGAAAGGAAACAGAGAAAAGGAACTGGTTGGGAAAAAGACAATTGTTGATAGAGTAGATCGTGTAGAAGACTTGGTGGAATGGTGGGGTTCTAGATCATTGTCAGGAGAAGTAAGAATGAATGAAGGTCAGGTAGCTAGTGGTCGGATCAACAATCTTTGTGGCCTTTTCTTATGATGATTTCGTTTGCAAAGAAATCTTTTTCGTAGAGGATTTTTGGTTGGAGGAGAGTGGTTCAAAGGCTTTAATAGAGGATGGAGTGAACTATTCTTGTTGGTGAGGGGAAGTATTGCTTCATTGTTGTCGCTGGGCTGTTTGCTGTTTGCAATACTTTGGGAGTTACATCTGGGGGTTTTGAGAAAGAAGAAAGGCAAATGTGGGACAATATTCATAACAGGAGGTGGCAAGAAGCCAATTTAGTAAAGTGTCAAGGTAGAGTTTCTCAGCCACAGGCAGGAGAGGTAGTCGAAAAGGCTTCAAGGTTCTTATAATTATGGTGGGTGGATGGTAGAGATGAGTAACTAGTGTTGCGGTGGTTTTAGGAGTTTGTTGTTTTTTGGTCTTTCTTCTAATTATCTTGGTTTCCTTTTCCTCTCTCTGTTTCCTTTTATCTCTTCTTGCTTCATCTTCTCGTTTCTTGTATCTTCTTTCTGATGCATTCTCTTCATTATCTATGAAGAAAATAAGGGCATATTTTCCTTGATATTCACGCTCTTATGTTTTGTGCATCCATGTTCTGAATTGGAGATAATTAAAGAGAAAAACTCTAATTTTATGGTTCCCATAGATATTCTGTAGTCCTCTGAAGAATATCATTGGCTTTGGATTCACTCCCAATTGTTCTTGGGGGCTTCCTTTCTGCACTTTATATGGAATTATTAAGAGTGATAGGATAGGATCTTCTACAATTCAATTCTGCTTTGGTAGTTGAATTCAGTAGTAACCAATGATGACTATGGGCTGCGGTCAGGATACCTTGTCTATTTTGTGTGCGTGTCACCTACCTGTCTTGATTGAATCATGTCTTCCTTTCTTTTGTGGCTATTCATCTGATTTTTGTTATAGCTACACAGTACACGATAACTCAATTTTGACATTTTATACTGCTGTAAAAAGTTTAGTAACTCTACAATATGTTCAAATTATTTTAAATTACCTTAGACTTGTACTACTGACCTGAGAAGCATGGGGTTGGGTCAGGGATAATAATGTGACTCAATATGGGCAAACCGATATGGCCAATTTGTAAGTTCTGGTATGGATATGGTGAGTACCTGACATTGTTTATCCGTGTTCATATGTGTACATGGTATGCAAATACAGACAGAGATATGTATGCAACCTTTCCGGAAGCAGGTTTGGTGCATATAAAATGAAGTACTATTCTCTGATATTTTGTTTTTGAGCTTCTGACTTGCATTGCCAAGCTTCACATCCAAACTGAGGGGCCATGTTATATGTGTGGACAGGGGTTTGGAACCAAGTATTGCACATTTCAGCTTAATTAGAGATCCTAATTTTATTTGGGTGGACGTGATTTTGGCTCAAAGATTACACCTTTCAGCTTAAGTAGAGATCCTCAATTCTTTGTCGAAAACGAATGTCTTTAAACCCAGCGAGGTGTTCCTGAGAATTATATCTTGTGCTTTTCTTGAAAATGCCTCCTCTTATGAACAATTGGAAGAAACCTTCCTTGTCATTCTGTTAAGATGAATTTAGGATGGCTGTAAGAGCCATTCATTAGCAAAGCTATCATTCTCGTTTGTCTGTCCGTAAACAAGGACGGATACAAATTTATCTGCCTTTTTTTGTTGTTGATGCTTATGGCTGCTTTCTTGGGAGCAAAATGGTTCAACTAATGCTTTCTCCTTTAAAAGCTTCTGGCAAAATATGCATAGTTTGTTGTATTGTTTCACGTCTTTTTCTTTCCAAGTTTCTTTGTTGTCCTTTGTGCTTATAAATATGGTCTAATTTGTGAGGAGCCTAAAGGCTTGACATTAGGTGCTGAATCAAGCAGTTAATGCCTTAAGCAAAAATTTATGTAATGGTACTTGGCTGGGGTTGCAGGTTTTAGTGGACTCATGTTCTTGGGTCAGCCGAAGGTCTTAAGGAGTACTTTTACTAAAGGTTGATCAATTTGAATTTTTTTTCTTCTGCCACAAACTTGAATTCAAGTTTCCTGCAGTCAAAAAGCTGGTCATTTCTCATATGTGACAGATTATAGCTGGGTAGAAATTTATGGGTTGTTTCCATAGAAACAGAAATTGCAAACCCCATCATTTTTTCAAGACTGCACTTGCACCACTGGATTGTCAGGATAATCTGGTTAACCTGTATGTCCAAGTTGAAAGGTTTATATTCCAGTTGAGTTCTTTGATAAATCGGTCAAATATCGCTGGTTGCCATGATGGAAATTTAGTTCTTGTATGTACATACTCTTTGTCTGGATGAGTTGCTGTTTTCCTTGCTATCTATGGTTGCATTGTGGATGTGGGGTCACTGGGGTGTATGCTGGCAAGCAGTGCGTAGCCTCGTCTATTTCTCTATTACTTAATTTGAAAAAGTTGCTGTGTAGTCTTTACCTCTCCATAAATAATTCAGGTTTTAAGTGTTGGCTAAATTCCTGGAGTAAATAAGGGAGGTAATAAACACACTTACTACGCCCTTGTTTCTCTGTAATCAACTATGATGCCCTTGCATCTGTTCAGTTATATGTTTCCGGTGTGAATTTAACTTGACCAAAACCACTGTGGCTTTGAATATCCCTTAATTCATTGTAGGTTGGACAATTGCGTGAGGTATCCAACAAGACGAACAATGCAGAACTAAAATTGTTTCTGGAAGTGGAATTTGGACAGGTAACGTCTTCTTAATCTGGATCCATCTTTTTTAACTGTGGTTGCTCAAGTTGATTTTGGTAGACTTTTGTTTGGGTATCGCCACTTGAGATTCTAACATGCACATGGAGCTCTAGATGGTGAATTTGATAAGTTCAACTATGCAGGATTTGCAGCCCGTCCCTCCACCCGTGAAGAGTAAAGAGGAGATTCTTATCTTTCTGAAATGTTATGACCCGTTGAAGGAGGAGCTTCGGTGAACATTCGCTTCGTTGGATTGGTGTTGCATGTAAATACAGTGGCCTTTGATTCCCTCTTGCTTTCACTAACTAGGTGTCTTTCGCTGTTATCAGGTATGTTGGCCGGCTGTTTGTGAAGGCCAATGGAAAGCCAGCAGAAGTATTGACAAAGCTAAATGAGTTGGCTGGATTCGCTACTGATGAAGAAATTGAACTTTTTGAGGTGAGTGATGTCATTATAGTGGGATTTTCCTCGCTTGGCCACAGGTTAGGATTTGGTTCAGGAAGCCATTCTAACATCCTCTTTAATGTCCAGGAAATAAAATTTGAACCTACTGTCATGTGTGAACACATTGATAAGAAGCTCACATTTCGTGGTAGTCAGGTATGAACATGATTAATTGCAAGCTATTTCTGCTTGTACAATGATGTGTATGCCCATTTCTAGTATTGTTTCCTTTTTGTTTTGGATATATACAAACCATATTGGCTGGAAGTAGATATTTACCTATTTCTTCTTCTAACCTTTGCAGCTTGAAGATGGAGACATAATATGTTTTCAGAAATCCGCTAAAGTTGAAAGTAGTGAACAATGCCGCTATCCTGACGTTCCTGCATTTCTGGAATATGTGCATAATCGACAGGTAATAAATGAGCTTTCTGATAGTCCCTAAATGAGCTTTCTGATAGTGACTCCGACGACTTTTAAACTACTATCCACATGAAGTCGTGAGCGCTGTTTTCGGTTTCTCTTTTACTGAGGAATGGTAGTTGTCTTTATACCCAGTGTTTCCCTACTATGCGGCATTGGTATGAATTTTGTGAGTTAGGTCAGGTGTTTGAAGTTTCAGTCTCAAATGGGCATGGGCAATCTGTTTGTTTTGAGTATAAAGTACCAATTGCAAAGTTCAAAAGTTAGGCAGTGAGGGAAATATGTGATATACCCGTGATTAAGAACTATATAAACCAATTGTACCCCAGATGGTGGGCATTTTCATTTCATGGCACTTGAGAGCATCGACTCTTAATATTTGAGTGTCATAAGCAGCAAGTGTTTGACAAATTATGGGGATGTCATGTGGTCATATTGCACAAGTGGCTGGCTTGGAGATTTTAGCTGCCAAATTTGCTTATGCAATGCTTACTTTCATCACAATTTCTCAGGCCATTGGTAGAATGATCCATGCTAGGGGCTTGTTAAAGGTTGCACATTCACTTTTTCCTTCCCTTCTCTCTCCTCCTCTTCTCTGTCCTCCTCCACACCCTCCCACTCCCCTCGCCCCTCTCCTCTCTCTCCTATTTGCCCCCAACACACCCACCTTACCGCCCAAGAGGCAAATGGGTATTTTGTTGAATTTGTTGGTTTGGTGGACCTTTTTAAGTAATAGTTTTTCAGATTTGATTGAACACAAGAATGATGGTTGACCACAAAACTTTGTTCATTTTGATCACAAAACGTTGTTGACCGCTGATTTTATTGTACTTGTCGTTGATTTTCTTCTGAGTCCATTTTCAAGGTGTTATAGCATTAACACATTATAGTTGATGTTAGAGTCAAGGTGTGGAATGGGACCGAGCTTATTATTGTGCAATATAAGGTGTGGAATGGGACTGGGTTGCGGCTTAATGTTGGACCTTCAATCTAAGAATTTTTCTAAATAATAAGATGCACATATAAACCAAACTAAACCAAACCAAACCGAGCCTTATGTCCCAATGACTTGGTAGGATACTGTATTTCACAAAATCACAAGAATGGTGAGAAAACATTATGTAGTAATAGTTGGAAAATAGGTACTAATTTGGGAAACTTTACTTCTAATTTCCAGGAGGTCTTACGGATATGTCGTTTCTTTATCAAGTGTAATTTTATTTCGAGACTATTTTGCCCATGTCATTTACTTTTTGCACCAAGTCTTATATGGAAAAATACTGTATACAAGTTTACTTGTTTATTTGTTGAAATCTTTTTTTAATGGAAACCACGTATGACTCCATAGGGATGTCAATTTAGAAGCCTAATGAACAAGAAGATTATACTATTTACATTTTCACTACTATCTTCCTCTATAAGAAGTAAGCAACATTCTAGAGATCTTTACTTTCACCTACTCTCAGCAATTTTTGTCTAAGACTTTGGTAGTGGTGCCACAACCTCAATTTGATAAAAGTCGAATACGTGACCTCAAGTTTCCACCCACGAGTATCGGTAGCCTATGCGAATACAATTCCCATCTCGAAGTATTCATGCTTCATAGCCACCTAATAGCTTGAGCTTTTGTGTTAGATAGAAAGTTTGTTCCTGGTGTAAAAGCTAGATTCATTGAAGCCCTATTGGAGAAAGAATATGAGTAGAACCCTTCAACCACGATGACAGACGCAAAATGAGGTCGTATGATGATAGACCCAAGAAAGGCTACACTTGACAAACTGTGAAAGCGACAATAGGTGAGGCCCCCATTGCTTGGGTGTGGAATGGGTTATGACTCGATATTGTGATGCAACCAAATTAAAAGATGGATTGATTAAGAGAGTGAAATCCCTAAAAGGGAATACAAAGAGTCTAAAATCTAAAATCTAAAATCAATTCCTTAAAATGATAAACATTACAGAATAAGAGACCCTTATACCTATTTATAGACTCAAGAGGATGCTAAAATAAAACAAATACCCTCACTTCTACTGCATTAGGACTCCCAATCTAAATAAACAACTTTTTCTCAAGTTGGACAAGAAGACCAAATACTTCTTTTTTTTTTTTTGGTACTTTGGAAATTCAGAATAAAGACAACGAAACCAAGAAAATGTAGAACTATTTATTATGCAACTCTCAATTAGGCACGTGCCTTTATTTTGTTGGTCAATGTCATCCTCGTGGAATAACCCATCTTCAATATGAGCTTCCGTTTGTGTTCATCCACCGCATCCATGCTTATGTCCCAAGACCATTTGCCACGCTGTTAGTAGTAGGGATTGTGCAAATAGGCCTTGCTCTTAGCAGAGAAGCGCGGATTTGCGCTCCAGAGGAAGATTCGCGATGGGAGCACGACTCCTTCTACACAGCGTGATCCTGACAAAGGTGGGAACCTATTTGAGCAGTGGCAGAGCACTCAGAGGAGCACAACAGAACTGATTCGGAGAACAAGCAGCAACAAAAACAGATCGGAGAAGAAGATATGGATAGATAGGGTTTTTACCTGGGACTTTTCAATTAACTAGAAGAAATGATGAGTTTATAGTTTGGCTCCTTTAACTAGGGTTAAGGAATTGGGTCTAATTATATTTTGTATATTTGGGCTTTTGTATTGTATTTGGGCTTTGATGGGACTAATAATATTTTGTGCCAATTATTTTATTTTATTTTTTGAAAATTTCAATATATGAAATATATACTCTCATTTAAAATATACATTTTTTTTTATATATATGCCCCCTCGATGCTCCTAACCATAGGATCTTCTACTTGTCCCCTTTCCCATGCTTCCATTCCCACTTCATGCAACAAAGGCCATGCCTCTTATGGATCAGCCCTGACTCACTTGGTTCCAAAATATCCCAAGAATCATTAACCGCAGGATCTAGATTTTTCAGCTTCACATACCCAAGACTTGTTTGAGTAAGTACCATACGTAAAGGATCTTCAAGCTTTCCAAAATAGTTCTTGCCTTCTTTTGACCTTTGGTACGTCCGGGGGAATGTGTAGGATTGACACTTTTTTTTTGGAAACCAATACCACATGAACTTGAACATCTTGCATCCTTTGCGCCATGGATAACTTGGAAGACAAGTGTGGAGAGCAATCAGCGATCTCAAAGTCATAGCTTTCCTCCATCCGACGGCTTGCCTCCAAAACTTGTCCACTATCTTCCCAATGTGTCAAGAAAGACTCGTTGATTGATAGAATAATTTCTTCTTCATCACCACCAATTGCTTCTTCAAACTTGTGATTTATGGGAACACCTTCTAAATCGGCACTAGTTCCAAAGACGGGATCATCTTCAAGTTCTTCATGCGGGAGCTCATCAAGAAGATAGGAACATCACCATCACCATAATCATCAGTATCCTTCTTTAGAAACTTGTCAAACACAGGAATGTCTTCAAAGTCAGTTCCATGCTCTTCATTGGAGAACTCATCAAAGAGGGAAACACCTTCAAGTCTTGTGAGCAATCTCTGTCCTGAAAGATATAATCATCTTGAAGATCATCTCCAAGTTCTTCATAAGAAAGGGGAAGATCCTCACAACTTTGGTTGTCCTCATCATTCCAACATTGTACTAAGTCCTCTTCATCAAAGAGTGGACTACAATCCTTCAACTTGCGGCCCAATTTCCAATACTTCAAGCACTTGAGTTGGATGCAAAGTTTCTTCAGGTTTACAGAGAGATGCTCTACATTATTGGTTAACCTGAATGAGATACATTTGGACTTCTCTAAAGCATCCATCACATGAACTTGAAATTGTTCAGCGTTAGTCTGTAAAACAATTTAAATATGGCTAGGTAGCTTTTTCATCCTTATCGAGGGACCAATATTTTAGGTGGCCTCGATGCATGGGTGCTTGCTTGGTGATTTCCATTTCACATTGGGATGTGGACAGAAGACTAGTAAATAATATGAACCCCGTGGGCTTCTAGTAATAATTTTTGATTAAGTATTTTGAGCCATGTTGTTACGATCTTCTTTCAATTAGGGATTTAGGGTAATAGTCTTCTTGAGAAAAGAAGAAGAAAGATTGGAAATAATCTAATTGGGGCAAGACCATCGCGTTGGGTTGCCTTTGTGTTTTGTCTACTAGAACCTTGTTTAGCATGGTTTCAGTTATAGGAAGTTCATCTAGCTGTAGCACATATGATATTAATGTAAGGAAGGAATTACCACAAATTCTTTTATACTGTGTATAAACTTGGGAATTAATGAATGGTATCTAGTATCAATCATATTCATTAAGGGTGTATTGATAATTGAATTATGTACAATTCCTGAAAATTTCTCCCAGTTCACATTTCCTTCTTGTAGGAAATTTAGAAAATCTAAGCAAAGGAAGAAGGAAAGGTCATAATGTTTCTAAATGACTTCCAAATTTCTTTCAAAGCATGATCCATATGGGTATGATTTTCTACGTAACTACTAGCTTCCAATTTTATACAAATTAATTGAGAATTCTATACTTGCCATTAAACACAGAAGACTTTGTCAAGAAACGTAAAATTTTCTTCAAAAATTGGTGGATAGATGATACTGTTTCAATAAAGAGACTTGCTAAAGATAAAGGAAAAGCCAATAACAATCTTATTAATTCGAGTGAAGATTGACTTTGCCCCCATGAAGATGAAGCCAATCACAATAAGAGCCTCAACACATTGAAGCCAATTGTGATAAGGAACTATTCATAAATTCTCAACCTTCGATTCGAACATAGAAGGTAAAACGAAAAGAAAAGAAATTGAAGTTGAGAGAATAAAATAAAGGAAACCTATATCGTTGACGTAGATTACGTGAATTGTGATAAGAGTACAAATCTTCAAAGAGACCTGCATACGATATTGGTTTTTTGTGTGGAAAGATTTGATGCTGGCAATATTGAATATGTGTGGAAGTTGACTTGTGAATCGAGGTTACCTTTCTCCAAGAGGTGATTGTAAAGATTTGATCTGGATTTCCGAACTTTGTAGAAAATATAGAAAGATAGCAAGAACGTAGGATTGAGAGAATGCGTGGTTTATTTTGAATGACGTAAGCAAGAATTTTTAAAAGATGAATTCAACATAACATGCTTTTCTACGTTTTGATTTATGTTCAACGAGATTTACAACTTCTTGTATAAGAATTCTCGAGGAAAAATGAAAGAAAACTATTTCTGAACGTTCGAGACCTTTTGATTCGACTCATGTCTAATTAAACTATGGTCATTTCACCAAAACAAAAGGGGTAATAGATGTTTTTTTTTTTTTTTTTCTGAGGTAGCCAGGCATTAGGCATTTTATACGAATTTTATTATCTCTTGGATTTCAACTAATATCATGTTAAACTACTATTTGATTCGACTCTAGTCACCAAATGATAATCTAATTGTGCATATGCATCACTAATGCCATCCCAAAATAGAGTCACTTATAGCTTCTCAAGTTTCAATGAATAGTGAACTGAAACGAGGACAAAATGGGAATCAATATAATTTCACTAAAAACCATTCCATTGTCTTTGCAGGGATTCATTTAGGAAGTCACTGTTAGATAGCTTGATATACATTGTTGGGCCCATTTCCTAATAGCTTAAGTTTTTGGGACTACTGATAACTTAACGTGGTATCATAGTTCAGGTTGCAAGAGGTCTTGGGTTCAAGTCTCTCAATTTGCATTTGGTTCCCCTTTGCATTCTATCATAATAAGTATGGATATTTGTATCTCCATGTGCAAGACGGGGTCGCACGTGAGGGAGAGTGTTATATAGCTTAATATACATTGTTGGGCCCATTTCCTAATAGCTTAAGCTTTTGGGACTAATAGCTTAAGCTTTTGGGACTCTGGTAACTTAACAACCACTAGTGGTAGCTTTCAGGAGATGCACTTCCGGAGAGAAGTACTTCTGTAGGAAGCCAGTTTGTGAATTGATATCAAATGCATTACCATCGGTTAGAACTTAGAAGGGCTTCCTGAGATGTACTCTTTTATACTATAGTGAAAAAATAGTCGTGTGTGATCCAGACTTAAGTACATAGCTCTAATCACAAAACTTTTAAGGGCTCATTTGTTTGACAGGACTAACTGTAAAGGGGTATATGGTCCGACCCGGAGATACTATCTCATCGGATTGATAATACCACAGTCCCATGGTAATGTACCAGTACGAGGAATGGGAACGGGAACACAGTACGCCACATGTCTAAATTATGAAACACTAAGGGTAGGCTCAGGGTTTTAAATATTGTTACGTATGGTATCGGCCATTATGTAATGAGATTTTAGACACCGTTATTTACTTGCTTATCAGTTGATACAGACCGATATATGACTGTATCACTGACACCGTTACGTTACGTTTTTTATACCACGAGTTAAAACCCAAGGCAGGCTTCGATAGATAACAAAATCAAAACTTATCCTCTAAGGGATAAACATATAGTAAAAAAAGTATCATTTTCCATTTTATTCATGCAAAATACATATCTAGGAACATTATGACCGAGATTTTCATTTTTCTCACAAAATTCCATTCTCTCTAGATTTTATGAGTAGTAACTTAATTATTTTGGAAAATATTTGGGGATCTTTTAGGATTTGCTATATTTACTGTTTTGGAATGGAAGTGTACCATGTAGCAAAATGTAATTCGCTAGGGTAGTAGCGTCCCCTGGTAATGTAGTGCTGGACATTCTAATTCGTGCCTCCGTGAGATCGTACAGCTGTTTGCTCATTTTCTTTCCTATTGCATCCTTTAGTACCACTTTTCATAGATCTTGTCATTTATAGGTTGTTCGCTTCCGCTCTTTGGAGAAACCAAAGGAAGAGGAGTTCCGTCTCGAGTTGTAAGTTCTTCCAATTTCCTATATCTCTCCTACTAGATACGTTTATTCTTATTGATCCATTCTATTGCTTTTTTTGTTTCTTTATATGGTTTTACATATTAGATTAAAAAATATGGTTTTTTAAATTTATAGGTCAAAACTGCACAATTATGACGATGTTGTTGAAAGAGTTGCCTGCCATCTTGGGCTGGATGATCCTTCTAAAATAAGGCTTACATCTCATAACTGCTACTCCCAGCAACCTAAACCTCAGCCAATCAAGTATCGAGGAGTGGATCATCTATCAGACATGTTGATCCACTACAATCAGGTTGTAGGACCATCCTCTTGGTACTTTTCATCTTTACATTTTGCATATGTTGCAAGTGTTGCTTTCTGATGGCTGATGTTCCTCTTCTGTACAGACTACGGATATCATGTACTATGAAGTATTGGATATCCCTCTACCAGAACTGCAAGGCCTGAAAACACTGAAAGTTGCTTTTCATCATGCTACCAAGGAAGAAGTGAGTGTCAAAATTTGTCTGTGTTTTCTTTATTGCATGTTAGCTTTTTGTCTCTGATTCTGTCTTGATGTGACTATTTTCAGGTTGTAATCCATACTATCAGATTGCCCAAACAAAGCACCGTTGGAGACGTTATCAATGATCTTAAGACGAAGGTAGCTCTTGCAACTTTCTTTACTTTTTAACTTCACACATCTCTTGTTTTGAGATGTGCCTGCGCTATCTGACATGTCTGGAGAGTTTTGTGCTCTTTAGTTTTACTTGTATTTTTTCAGCTTTGTTTGGGTATATTTCTCTTATTGGGCTTTTGACAAGAATCCAATCATCAATAGTGTTTTATTTTGGAACAGGTTGAGTTATCCCATCCTAATGCGGAACTTAGGTTGCTTGAAGTCTTCTATCACAAGATCTACAAGGTACTAGATAATGTTGAAGCTGTTATTCTTACTTTCTGATGGAAAAATGATAATTGAAATGAATGCACCTTAATGGAGGTCTGTGGTTGATGTCATTCCTTTCCCGTGGGCAAGTTTTTCTCACTTCTTTGTTTCTTTTTTCCGTGACCTGCATTGCATGAAAATATCATTAGTGAATAACGTACTGTTTCTTGAAACCCAGAGTGGCCTTAAGGATTTATGCATCTTAATACAACCTGACTATTTTCAAGATCGATTTTAATCCTCAAACATCCTTAGCTTCAGTGGGTGATATTTGTTACTGCTGTACCTTTGTTTTAGATCTGTTTTCTGTGGGTCATCGTAGTTGCTGAGTTGTGATTTTTAGTAGTTAGGTGCTGAATTTACTTCAGAAATGGATCTATCACTGAGGTTATCGAGAGAAGGGCAATTGGTCGCGTTAGAAATTTTCTTGTTTGCTGCATTAGTTAATACGAATTTAATGAACAAAAGAATTGATGTGCGTCGTGCTCTGAAACTTTGCATCTGTGGGTAGACATGTACATAGAAATATACATATGTGGATGCATATCCTGTTATTACTGTACCACATTTATTTTGCAGATTTTCCCACTTAATGAGAAGATTGAGAATATCAATGATCAATACTGGACATTGCGTGCAGAGGAGGTAAAATTTTGTATTTACGACTTAGGCTGGATTTTAATTTATTTACTTAGGTGTGTTGTGTTTATTTTTGTCTCTGCTGAAATGTTAAGGTGCTTCCTGCATTTTGGTCGTTTGTTTTCGCTACTTTGGGCTTGATTTTTTGGTTGAAAGTGAGCTGAAAGAACCCATGCTTTTGATACAAGGGTTTGGCCTGTTAGTGGACGAGAAATTACCGAGTTCCATTGGGCAACCTATACCTTTGGTTTGCTATAAATTTCTAGGAACTACACATGTCTCTTCAAATCTTGACTGGAAGGAACCCTGAGAAACTCCGTGATACAAATAAGCATACCATCTCTTGCTTGTAAAGTTCTGCGGGCGAAACCCTATAAGTTATGCCTTCAATTTGTGGTATTGGTCTCTGTTTGTCTGTTCTCGCATTTCCCTTTACAAGGTTACACATGGCATGGTTTTATTAAGATACTGCACTATGATAAATTATATCACCAGCTAAACAAACCGCTTTTGCTTTGTTGAGTTGTCTGGTACAACAAAAATTTCTGATTGTTTCAGAGAAATCTCATTATTGTTCAGATGGGTTTACAACATCACATAATCTCGTATATCAATTGTTTCGTCAAGCGTCTTTCTTTTTATTTGTGTTTCGTTAAGGTTCTTGAATAGATTTCTCCCTGTAACAGATTCCCGAGGAAGAGAAGAACCTTGGTCCTCATGACCGTCTCATTCACATATATCATTTTACGAAAGATACAGCTCAGAACCAAGTGGTAAGTTGTTTGGATGGAATATTGCCATTATCCGAGCACTGTAGCTTGTATGAAAGTATGATGAATTGATGATTGTTTAGCTAATAAGATGAGATCCAGTTGTACAGCTGTCTCATTTATCCTTATCCTCTTCCTGTCCTTTATACTTTAAACAGCAGGTCCAGAATTTTGGGGAACCTTTTTTCCTCGTCATTCGTGAGGGTGAGACATTGGGTGAAGTTAAAGTACGGATACAGAAGAAATTGCAGGTTCCAGATGAAGAGTTCTCAAAGGTACAATAATTTCAATTTTGCTTGGGCTTGTCTTTCAACATGATGAGACATTCTTTGACAGCATGTGTTTGGTTAATTATTAACTGTAGCGATTCTAAAATCACTATTTGCCTCTCTTTCTCAGTGGAAGTTTGCATTTTTGTCTTTGGGTCGTCCTGAATACCTTCAGGAGTCAGACATCATTTCTAGTCGTTTTCAGGTGTGCACGAATACTCTCTCTCTCTCTCTCTCTCTCTCTCTCTCTCTCTCTCTCGTGCACACGCATACATGTTCATGCTCACATGCACTTGCATAAATTATTTAGTTGAGGTGGTTAACATTTCTCCCTTCCATTTGTTTTTTTCTCCATTTTCATTATAGAGAAGGGATGTTTATGGTGCGTGGGAACAATATCTCGGATTGGAGCACTCGGATAATACTCCTAAAAGGTCATATGCAGCCAATCAGGTGAATAAATTCCTTGTTCAAAACCTAAAAGAAAAGAAGTTCCAAAATGGTACTCCTATAAAGGTTCCTTGAAAAGATTGCAGAAGCAAGGTTAGGGAAGTACTGTGCTCCAAAAAGATCAGGAATCATTAACTGGATTGGGCTTTACCAAGCATGCATATGATGTAGAAATTAATTTCACTTTATACGTCAGCTTTTGCAGATTGTTAATTTGGTACCCCTATAATGCGACAGAGTTAATTCCTTCTTCTGTAGTCATTAGAATTATGTAGTGACCATAGTTTTCCTGCAGAATCGGCACACATGAGTAGCCCGTGAGAATCTATAATTAGGAAATGTCTTCTGTAGTCATTAGAATTATGTAGTGACCATATTTTTCCTGCAGAATCGGCACACATATGAGAAGCCTGTGAGAATCTATAATTAGGAAATGCTGGCTGAATCTCCACCTTTTCTGAATTTAACCCTCAAGTGGTTATATGTGGATGTATGAACCAAGGCAGCAGCAGCACAGAAGAATTCGGCATCGAAATATTGTGAGTTTTAGCTTTCTATATATTGGTTGTGTAATTTTAAATATGTTGGTGGCAGAGTTTTCATATGCGATGTAGCTCCACAGTTTGGACCTTCCTCCATATCTCTCCCTCCCTCCCCCGAGGACTCACATAAAGCCGTTAGATTGATGGTACTTTGGTTTTAATTCCTTTGTAATTTTTTGAATAAATAAGATTTTGGGTTGGGCGATGTATAGTTGGTATAGGTATTGTGTTTAATCATTCTTTTTTTTGGGTCTGATTCTCCGGTTCTGTTTAATCCTGTATGCATTAGTCAAATGGGGGATCTGTACAATGCTTTGATTATGGTACTGTTTCTGGGGTTTCCCAGATATCATTGAAAGAAGCGAGTACGTGTTTTCAGTCTGGATGGTATTCAACTGTTCTCGACCGTAAAGCTCTGTTTTGGATGGGTGAATTGATCTGAATTCGAATTTTATAAAGCTCTAGGAAAGTTAAATGTTGAATGTAGATTGGTAATGGTAATGGTAATGGTAATGGTAATGTAGAGGATGGAATAGAGATATCAAATATTTATGCTGTGAATTTAAGCGCTTGTGAGATAACTTAGACAAGGATTTCATATTTTCGTGCATGCGTAGGAATATTTGTGGAAGGGTTTCAAACAAATATAGTCAATTACTGTAGCAAATTCATTCTTGAAATGTCGGCCCAAACTATTTCAAGTTTGAGATGTAGGCCTAGAATAGACGATATAGTAGGGATTAAAGGATCCAGGGACCCTACAGTGCAGGGGTGCACTACAGGAGTATTGTGCATCACAACCTTTCAAAAGTGTTTAGATCCAATTGTCGTGACTTCTTGACTTTTACTTTCAAAGGGTTGTGACATGAGATGATGTTTAAGAAACACGATTTTCTAATCATTATCCGCCCTGTTCTTTTTTAAATGTTACATGCGGAAAGATGTGTAATTTTTACGTGAAAGAACAAAAGTGCTATCGTGTTCATGAATTTTCAACTTTGTTGCACTAAATTAAAGATTTCAATTAGATAGTAGTAGTATTTAAATTGGTGCAAAAAAGTTTGAAAGTTACAGATGGTACTTTATCTTTAATCTATAAAGTACACGTTTTTTTTCGAACACTTAGAAACGGCCTGAGGGAGGGGGAGTATGTTATTGTTCGTAAGATACATTCATTGTGACTTGTGACCTTTTTTTTTTTGGAGAAATCAGTTAGAAATTTATTGATGACTTGTGACTTGTGAGTACCTAGTGTTAGAACCTTCCTTCATTGCTATTTCTATATCCAATAGTGTTTAACCATAAAATTTGCACAAATGGAAACAAATTTGATTTTGGAAGAGTAAAGCTTGTGTCTCTTATCGATGCCAATTGGAGAAATGATGGCTCATGACGTGTTTTGATAATTAATATTCGCCAAGGATATTTTTAAGATTAATAAATATTTTTAGCATGTCCTTGACGGATATTAATTATCAAAACACGTCATTGACTGTCATTTTCCCATGCCAATTTGCTTGGCTAATTTCTCTGATAATTGATATGATCGTTTGTTGGATCAATTTTGTGGTCATTGGTATTCATCATACTACGGAGTCATAGGTCCGTATGAAGATTCCCCCAACACCATGATTACCCCAAGACCATGTGTACGTGGAGTGGACCCTACATTGAATTTACACCAAATTGGGTGAGCTTTCTTTTGGGATCCAACACAAATGATAATAGATTTATTCAATTTTTGTTCCTGCAAATTCAGGAACAAAAGTTGATCAAGCAGTTACAGGGACGTTTAAAAGCATGTTTCATATGAACGATATCGATCATTTGCGTGGAATGTCAAAGTTTATGTGAGTGGCGCACACACCCTCGTTGTATACTACTCCCTTCGTCTATTTTTAAGTATATCACTTCGTAATTTCAACTTATTAAGAAAATATCAATCATTACATATTTCATATTAACTTTTACCTCCACTTTTTTACTTATCTTTTACGAAGGCATCATCATTACACTTTTACTCATTAACTTTTTAAAATGGAATATACTTTTAGGGGCAAAATAAAAAATATACTAATTTTTATCTATTAACTTTATAAAATAAATATTTATTAAGAAACAACCCAAAATGAAATACTGAATTTAAAAAAAGGGAAGGAGGGAGTGATATACTTGTGGAACCCTCAATATTTGAAGTGTTTTTGGCATCTTTCAAGATCGTACCAACTTGTAAATGGAGGACCTTTCCCATATCCCTGCAATTGCAAGAAGTACGTAGAGAGCGAGAGAGAGAATGGCGACTACCACGTTTCCGCAACTGATTATGTACCCACCACCACCAGCTACTTCCTACACCACGGCCATGGCGCTGGTCACCGTCGTATCAATGGCCAGTGCTGCGATTTCAGAAACGGGGAGACAGTTGCAGTACTCTAAGTTCTGGAACGTTGGTGCTAAGAAATCTACTCCCAAGTTGCCTGGAAAAATGGGCATGCTACTGATGTATACGCCGGCGTTTCTCTTCGGCCTCGCCTCATTCGGAATATTTCCGAACGAGGGGCTCCGGTTTGTGTTGCTAAAATTAGCTCTTACTATCCACTTGTTCAAACGGCTATGCGAGGTAAAATCAATCTCTCTCCCTGCGCCCGCCTTAAGTTGAGGGGTTCAACCGAATCACCTGAGTTCAAAATAATGCACTAAATTGTTTATTTTTTCAACTTGTATTTCTTTAAAATTGTTGGCACACTGATTAATTAGTTCATCTGCAGCGAAAGTTAAGTCAAAAAATTCACTTAATATGTCCATAAATAGAAAATATAGCTTAACAAAATAAAATAAACTAGGCTCGATAAACTTTCAAACAAAATAAGTATATATATTTTATATAGCGTTCTGTATACCAAAATTCAAAATTTTTTTATTTTGTTACTGCTAAACTAAAATTCTAGAGCCGCTCTTGTAATTGTGTAACTGAAATGAAATCTTGAGCTCTTCCCATGTCATCGTCTTCTTCCTCTTCTTCTTGATATTCCCTCTTGTAAATTTGTTGGATAACTACACAAATTACTCCTGTGCTCTTGCGGAAATTTCAATTTGGCCCTTTTACTTTTACTTTTAATTGTAACTGTTTCACTTTTACTTCAAGTTGAATTCATGTCACCCTTCCCCCATCTGCCCGGCGTGAACGAGGATGCCGGCGAAAGTGTGACCGAGCCGAGTTGAATCGAGCTTTGTCGAGCTAGAGCTCGGCTTGCTTACTAAACGAGCCCAAAATTCGAGCTCGAGCTTTAACGAGCCGAGCTGAGTTATTTACTAAACAAGCCTCTTTAATCGAGCCGAGCCACCCTTAACGAACCAAGCTTTTGTCAAATGAGCCGAAAACTCGAGCTCGAGCTCGGCTCGCTTACTAAATGAGCCGAGCCGAAACGAGCCTTAACGAGCCGAGCCGAGCTCGCTAGCTAGCTGCTTCGTTCGTTTACAGCTCTAGAAGGGGCAACATTGTTAACGAATCTTCCTGGTTCGGTCCCTTTGGTGACTTTTGGTCTTCATCCCTACAACTCCCGTCCAGGTCTCGCCGTCGCCTGGGGGGGAGGTGCCGCCTCTTCCCTCCTCCCCCCGGGCCTTTTTCCTCCTCTGCTCTCCTCTCGCTGCAGGCTATTTCTGCTGTCTCTTCCTCGGTTGCTGCCATTTTCTTCTTGGTTCGGTCCGATCTTAGTCGCCGCTTGGACCGCTGGCTTCTACTCCTGGGGAAGGCTGATTGGCTTAACGAACGTGGTCTTGCGGCGGCCGGTGGGGCTATTTCTTGTGGATCTCCCACCTTGTAACATTCTTGAATGTTGCCGGTTTGGCCCAACAGCAAGCGGAGATTTATGGCAGGCTTTTCGGTTGGCCGGGGGTCCTGAGCATCTGGATCTGCTCTAAGCTCGAACGGGTGGCATCGAGGCGGAGTATCGACGGCGTTCATGGTTCCTTGGCTCTCGGATTTCTTGGCCGTTTATGAGAATCGAAGCACCGATTTCTCTGCGGCCTGGCTTGGGATTCGAGAGTGTGTGGGGAATGGGCGGAGTGGATATTCTTCTCAGTGTCTGGTGGTAATGGAATTTCGGCCAGGGCGGGTGCTGACGGTGGTGGTTGGCATGCAGGGGTGGTGGTCGGCATCAAGGGTTTCGGCAGCGGTGGTTCTGCGTTGTGCTGGGTGTAGGGGAGTTGGGGTTGGGCCTGGCTCCTTTGGGTTGGGCCTGGCCAGCTTGGTTTGAGCTCCATTGTCAAATTTGGGTATTTAGGCCCTTAGGTTTTTCTGTTCTTAATGTCTGATCTGGATTTTTGACCCACAGGTGTTTCGGGCTTTGCCCAATAGGTGTTCTGAGCTTGTCCCAATAGGTTTTATCAAATTCCGTATAGGATTCTCCTTCCCCCTCCCCCAACTTGATGTACCTTTGTCAAGTTTCTTAATAAAATTTTATTGCCTGTAAAAAAAAAACATTGTTAACGAATCCTACGTTCAACCTTTGTGAAAAAAATGTTAACATAAACTAGCTAATATCATGGGCGGTATTAGGTTTTTTTTTTCTTTTATGAATTGTCTTCCTCTTCATCTGACGATCGAAAATAATTGATTTACCTTTATCCTATCTCTGTTTTTTGGTAACTACTTTATCCCGCCTATACACTCTAGCGGTCTAACCAAATACAATATAACTAGTTAAGAGATCATATAGTCATATGCATTATTTCTTGGACTTTATCTTGCCTATACACTCTAACCAGACACATTAAATTGTCTCTTGTTTCTTCTACAGTCGACAGAAAACAATCCTAAAGCAAACACATCCCCTTATATGATCACGACAACATTTTTAACAGAAATCGCAAAAAAAAAAAGCGCAGAACTTTTGGAGCAAACACTCTCAATTTCCTCAAGCAGTTTTGATTCAAATTAAAATTTCTTGTTTTGTGAACTACTAAAAGTGCTAACCCAATAACTATTTGTTTTGTAGGTGCTATTCGTCCACAAATACAGCGGCCCAATGTTTCTCGACATCGCAATTACCATCTCTCTCAGCTATTTCATCCAAGCAGCAACCATGATATACGCCCAACACCTCACCCAAGGGATCCAGGAGCCCCTGATCGACCTGAAATTTGTTGGTATTCCGATATTTCTCGTGGGACTAAGTGGTAATTTCTACCACCATTACCTCCTCTCCAAACTCAGGGGTGAGGGTGAAAAAGGGTACAAGATTCCAAGAGGGGGTTTATTTAATCTATTGATTTGCCCACACTATCTTTTTGAGATCTTAGGGTTCATAGGGGTCTCCTGCATTGCTCAGACATTGTATGCATTCTCCTGCACTCTTTGCTCAGCTATGGTCTTGATGGGAAGGAGTTATGCCACTAGGAAATGGTACCTTTCCAAATTTGAAGACTTTCCCAAGGATGTCAAGGCTTTCATTCCATTTGTATTCTAAAGGTTTGAAGAGGGCCAACTCTAAGATTCTTGGGGCCTAAGACGAAAGTGTGAGAGGAAAACCAAGTTTTTTTCACTGGGCTAGCTAGGTCATTTGTTATATAAGCGCTATGTTGAGTATATTCCTATATTACATATCTTGCTATTTTTATCTGGGGCCCTAATTTTGAGCTAAAGTTCAGGGCTTAAGTCGGCGGCCTCATTCGGCTTAGCTCAAAGCCGGGCTTGAGTTTGAATTGAGATGGGAGTGGCGTAATTGTAGAACTTGTGACTTGTGAGGATTACGTATATCTGTTGGATGGATTGCAATTGGCTGTTAGTAATTTACAAATTTGGAAGTTGAGACAGATTCTATGGTGATGATCCAATTTTGCTTGATAAACCATGCGTAGACATCCGTCAATTCAGTGCTTTGTTGAACGATTGCAAGCACCTTTTGCGGCATTTGGACTCGGCAAGTGACTCTTTGTTTTTTTGTTTTTTCTCTGCAAAACGAAAACTTTTATAAAAGCCTCGAAAATGGTTACATCGAGGGGCTCGAACATGGAGATACAGACATGCTCGAACAAAACAAGAATACAAAGGACCAAATACAAAAAGCCCTCCAACAGAAAATTGGATGGCGAAACACCTTACCACCCAAACCAACTTCCAGCTTCAACACCCTAACTCCATCCAGAAAAATCCTAAAATCCTCCACCGAATACACCTTTATGTCGAATTTTGCCTTTACCCACATTGCAACTCTAATTTTAATCAAATCACCCACTTCTCCAAAACTTGTAGTAACATTGTTGAACACATACGAATTTCTAACCATCCACAATGACCACAAAGTTGCGTTGGAATTTCTAACCAGCCACATTGTAGTTTTAATCAAGCGACTCTTAGTTTTTGCGATAGGAAATTCCTGTGCTGATCGGTTAGTTTTGATTAAGTGCGGATGCCCAGAGGGTTTCATACCATAGATTTGTGTACTCCAATATTTCTTGTAGTCATTCCCTTTCTTTGTAACAGCTGGTTTATTTTTATTAAAACAAACATTCATTGGATAACTTATTCCAGAAGACAACTTACCCAAAAAAAAACTTATTCCAGAAGACGGTGGATATATAGCGAAATTGTACTCGCATTATTATAAATAATTAGTGACTTATCAAACGAAAATGTTATGAGAACCGACCAAAGGTGTACCGACCGTCACGCGGGACCCACTCGGGTCTTGCATGGATGACCCGAGCCCTTCAATATTAAAAAAAAAAATGAGTGCAGCCTGTGGAAAATCAGCTTAATAGGATATGTGCAAATACTCGATCCAATCTTTACCTACACACATCCAATTTTGCTGGTTTTTCACAAACCCACTTTGTGCAGGACTCGGAATGGCGGCCGTTGGTGTCCATAGTCAGGTTCCTTATCAAAACATGGCCGCCCCCCCCCCGTTTAACAGGTTTATGTTTTAATTAGGTTTAGGTTTTCTAGAAATTATGCCTAGAAGAATAAACGATATAGTACGGATTAAAGGATCCAGGGACCCCTATAGTGCAGGGGTGCACTACAAGGGTATTGTGCATCATAGCCTTTCAAAAGTGTTTAGATCCAATGGTCGTAACTTATTGACTTTTACTTTCAAAGGGTTGAGACATGAGATGACGTTTAAGAAACACGATTTTCTACTCATTATTCACTCCGTTCTTTTTTAAATGTTACATGTGGAAAGATGTGTAATTTTCACATGAAAGAATAGAAGTACTACTATTATGTTCATGATTTTTCAACTTCGTTGCAAGAAATTAAAGATTTCAATTAGATAGTACTGTAGTATTTAAATTGGTGCAAAAAAGTTTGAAAGTTACAGATGGTACTTTATCTTTAATCTAAAAAGTACACGGTTTTTTCAAACACTTAGAAGAGAAGAGATCTGAGGGAGGGGGAGTATGTTATTGTTCGTAAGATACATTCATTGGGACTTGTGACATTTTTTTTGTGTGCGGAGTAATCTGTTAGAAATTCATTGATGACTTGTGACTTGTGAGTACCTAATGTTATGCATATTAGAAAATTCTTTCATTGCTATTTCTATATCCAATAGTGTTTAACCATAAAATTTAAACAAATGGAAACAAATTTGATTTTGGAAGAGTAAAGCTTGTGTCTCATATCAATGCCAATTAGGAAAATGACGGCTCATGACGTGTTTTGATAATTAATACCCGCTAAGGACATTTTCAGCATTAACAAATGTTCTCGGTATGTTCTTGACGGATATTAATTATCAAAATACGTCATTGACTGTCATTTTCCCATGCCAATTTACTTTGCTAATTTCTCTGATAATTGATATAGTATGATCGTTTGTTGGATCAATTCATCATACCACAGAGTCAAGGACGGAACCAGGATTTTACCCTAGCAGTGGCGAAATGTATACTAAAAAAATCTAGTAGTGGCGAGACTATATAAATTGGGCATAATTTGTTTTTTTACATATAATAATTACATTTTCTAAAATTCTTGTCGTGGCGGTCGCCGCCACTAGACCCCCCCTGATCCCATCCTTGCACAGAGTCATAGGTCCGTATGAAGATTCCCCCAACACCATGGTATGTGGAGTGGACCCTACACTGAATTTACACCAAATTGTGTGAGATTTCTTTTGGGATCCAACACAAATGATGGATTCATTCAATTTTTGTTCCTGCAAATTCGGGAACAAAGGTTGATCAAGCACTTACAGGGATGTTTAAAAGCATGTTTCAAACGAATTGAATGATACCAATCATTTGCGTGGAATTCCAAAATTTATGTGAGTGGCTCAAACACCCTCATTGTATACTATTCCCTCTGTCAAATTTTAAGTGTCTCACTTCGTAATTTCAACTTATTAAGAAAATATTATCATTATATATTTCACATCAACTTTTCCTCTATGGAGGCATTATCATTACACTTTTACTCACCAACTTTTCAAAATGGAATATAATTTTAGGGGCAAAATGAAAAATGTACCAATATTTACATGCTAACTTTACAAAATTGACACTTATTAAAGAACAGCCCAAAATAAAATATTGGACTTTACAAAGAGGACGGAGGGAGTAGTATACTTGTGGAACCCTCAATATTTAAAGTGTTTTAGGCATTTTTCAATATCGTACCAACTTGTAAATGGACCACCTTTCGCATAGTCCTGCAATTGCAAGAAGTACGTGGTTTGTCTGCTTCCCCTGAATAAAATCCTCCAATAATTTTGTGAGAATTTTACATGGTATAGTGCATTTTTTTTTTTGAAGGAGAAGAAGATACTCTACTGCTATTCCGAGAGAGAGAGAGAGAGAGAGAGAGAGAGAGAGAGAGAGAGAGAGAGAGAGAATGGCGACTACCATGTTTCCGCAACTGATTATGTACCCACCACCACCACCAGCTACTTCCTACACCACGGCCATGGCGCTGGTCACCGTTGTATCAATGGCGAGTGCTGCGAGTTCAGAAATCAGAGGGAAAGAGATGCAGTACTCAAAATTCTGGAACGTTGGTGCTAAGAAATCTACTCCCAAGTTGCCTGGAAAAATGGGCATGCTACTGATGTATACGCCGGCGTTTCTCTTCGGCCTCGCCTCGTTCGGAATATTTCCGAACGAGGGGCTCCGGTTTGTGTTACTAAAATTAGCTCTTACTATCCACTTCTTCAAACGGCTATGCGAGGTAAAATCAACCCCTCTCTCTCTCTCTCTCTGCGCCCACCTTAAGTTGAGGGGTTAAACCGAATTGCCTGAGTTCAAAATAATGCACTAATTTTTTTTTGGAAATACAACCTGTTTTTCTTTAAAATTGTTGGCACACTGATTAGTTCATCTGTAGCGAAAGTAAATCAAAAAATTCACTTAATATGTCCATAAATAGAAAATATAGCTCAATAAAATAAAATAAACTAGGCTCGGTAAAACTTTCAAACAAAATAAGTTTGTAAATTTTATATAGTGTTCTGTGTACCAAAATTCCTTTTTTGTTTTTGTTACCGGTAAACTAAAATTCTAGAGCCGCTCTTGTACTTGTGTGACTGAAATGAAATCTTGAGCTCTTCCCGTGTCTACGTTTTCTTCCTATTCTTCTTAATATTCCCTCTTGTAAATTTGTTGGATAACTACACAAATTACCCCTGTGCTCTTGTGGAAATTTCAATTTGGTCCTTTTACTTTTACTTTTAATTGTAACTGTTTCACTTTTACTTCAAGTTGAATTCATGTCACCCTTCCCCCATCTGCCCGGTGTTAACGAGGATGCCGGCGAAAGTGTGACCATGCCAGAAAATTTGATTAGGAGGGGATAGGGTTGTAAACGAGCCGAGTCAAGTTTTGTCAAGTTAGAGCTCGACTTATTTACTAAACGAGCCCAAAATTCGAGCTTGAGCCTTAACGAGCCGAGCTGAGTTATTTACTAAACGAGCCTCTTTAATCGAGCCGAACCATACTTAACGAACCGAGTTTTTGTCAAACCAACCGAAAACTCAAGCTCGAGCTTGACTCGTTTACTAAATGAGCCAAGCCGAACCGAGCCTTAATGAGCCTAGCCGAGCTCGCTAGCTGCTCGGTTCGTTTACAGCTCTAGAAGGGGCAACATTGTTAACAAATCCTACGTTCAACCTTGTGGAAAAAATGGTCACATAAAACTAGCTAATATCATGGGCGGTATTAAGTAGTCTTTTTCCTTCATGGATTATCTCCCTCTTCATCTGACGATGGAAAATAATTGATTTACCTTTATCCTATCTATGTTTTTTGGTAACTACTTTATCCTGCCTATATACTCTAGCGGTCTAACTAAATACAATATATGGAAAATTTCAAAATGGCACCTGAACTTTGTACCAAATGTCATAGAGACACCTGAATTTAAGTTTATTTCAATTAAACACCTATACTAACAAAATCCCCAAATTTAGACATCTGAACTTAAATTTATTTCAATTAAACACCTGTACTAACAAAATCCTTAAATTTAGACCCTCGCCATTATACTCTGTCCCAAAAATTGCTGATATGGTATCTCCAACCCGTTAAAGTTGCCCTATTGCACATGTTTCCAACAGAGGACGAGACACCCAAGCGAAACCCATCATTAGAAGTGTGCCGAGTAGAAAGAAGAACTGAGTTTGGGCAAAAAAACATGGTTTGGAGGGAAAATGACCTTAACTAAATTGATTTCCGTCCATTTCTCTCTCCAGAAGTCTGCCTATTGTTCTAACATCTCCTTCACTTCAACCCTAGACCTGAAGTTTGCCTATGGGTTTCGCTCGGGTGCATCGTCCCTTGTTCGTAACATGTGCAATGAGGCAACCTAAACGGGTTGAAGATGCCATGTCAACAATTTTTAGGACGGAGTATAACTGCGGGGGTCTAAATTTGGGGTTTTTGTTAGTACAAGTATTTAATTGAAATAAACTTAAGTTCAAGTATCTAAATTTGGGGATTTTGTTAGTATGAGTGTTTAATTGATATAAACTTAAGTTCAGGCGTCTCTGTGACATTTGGTGCAAAGTTCCGGTGTCATTTTGAAATTTTCCCTACAATATACTCCCTCCGTCCCTTTTTAAGTGTCCTGCTTTGTAACTCCAACTTATTAAAAAAACATCATCATTATACCTTTCACATCAACTTTTTCCTCCACTTTTTCTACTTACCTATCATCATTACACTTTTACTCACTTACTTTTCAAAATAGAATCTACTTTTAGGAACAAAATAGACAATTCATCAACTTTACCCACTAACTTTACAAAATGGACACTTACTAAGGGACAGCTCAAAATGGAATATCGGAAAATAAATAAGGGACGGAGGGAGTAACTAGTTAAGAGTTCATATAGTCATATGCATTATTTCTTCGACTTTATCTTGCCCATATAATCTAACCAAATACATTAATATCACTAGCTAGGACCTCATATAATATTTTCCATTATTTCTTGGACTTAATACAATTTTCCTCTATCTCCATCCTTTTAGTCAAAGCTTTTCTAACTCTTAAGAATTATCCAACAATCAAATGTGTCCACGTACTCCGTAGCTGAGCAGTATCGGCTCAAAGGGTAAGCCCAAGATGCGGCTGGTTTTGGACCCAACGATTTAAAGCCCAAACTAGGGCGCCCGAAATTTGGTAGTAGCCCATATATATTAGGTTAATTAATCCATCATTTGGTTGAAGGCCTCCAACAGTGCAAAACCCAACATCAAAACCAAGTTTTAATGCCTCAACCAGTTGCAGATTTACAATGACTAAATAGTCTCTTGTTTCTTCTACAGTCGACAGAAAACAATTGCTTGCGACCTTAAAGTGTGTTGCAATAAGAATGCCCCAAGCGTAGGGCTAGGTCGGTTGAAAGCATAATAAAACCCGGAAGTCCGGGGTCGAATTCACAAGGAGCGCATCCATAACTCGTTCGGAAGTTTGCTTTGATAGAGATTGTAGCGTTAGGACCGCCAACCAAATTCGGCGTTGAGACGGCCAACTGAGAGATTTTAGAGACTGGCTACTTAACCTAACTACGGCTTCTTTTTACGGGAGATTAAACTAAAGGCAAGGTTTAGGGATAATCAACACCAATAACACAAGGATAAACTCGATTCTTCTCTTTTAACGGAAGTGTTAAGCGTGGCCCGGGCTCTTTTAATTCATTTTGACAAACACAAAGAGGGACATCGCTCCAAGTATCAAATGTGACAAAAGGCTTAACTCTTGCCTACATTGGATCAAAGAGATTAACACCTCTAAGTTTTGATACATAAAATCAGTCCTAGCCCATGCTTAAGCTAGAAAATGGAATTGTACACGAGAAGAACGAGTTACACCCTTGGCTACGGGATGTTGACCATCCCACAACCCAACCTTGGTACACTACTCACTCATAATGCAAGGAGAAATGAAATGAGCAAGAGGACTTATAAGGAAAATCCGAAACATTGATTAAATACAAAATAAACACAAGATCCTTGAAGAGAATGAAATTCCTTACAACTTTAATGAAGGTGAAATGCTTCGGAAGCAATTGAATCGTACCTAAAATCACCCCTCAAGCCATGAATGAAGAGAGAGGTTGGAGCTCCTTTAATGGAGGTAGAGAGAGAAAGTGCAAAAAGTTAAGTGCCCTACATTTCGGACAAGGGCTGGTATATATACCCCCTTTACAAAAGATTTACAAAAATGCCACTAAAATGTCCGCGCAGGAGTGAGGGATCGATCCCGGTGGCTACTGGATTGCTCTGCTGCCTTTTTGCTGCTGCCTTCAGCCTTTGGCTGCTTCGAGTACTCCCCTATTTCTCCGGTTAGCTCCTTTAGAACTCGGGATCACCCCTCAAAGCCACCCACGTACATCCAGCAGATCCGCACTCCTCCGGTGATTCTTAGAAACCTTGGAACCTATCCATATTTACTCCAATTACCTGTTGCTCCACAAAAAAATACACTTGCGCACAAAATTAAACAAAACCGCACAAGTATGCATGCAATTGAGACAAAACGGAGGAAGATAAGCCTCACAATTTACACTATTCAAGGCTTATCAACAATCCCAAAGCAAACATATCCCCGTATATGATCACGACAAATTTTTTAACAGAAATCGCAAACAAAAAAAAAAACCGCAGAACTTTAGGAGCAAAAAACACTCACAATTTCCTCAAGCAGTTTTGATTCAAATTAAAATTTCTTGTTTTGTGAACTACTAAAAGTGCTAACCCAATAATTCTTTGTTTTGCAGGTGCTATTCGTCCACAAATACAGCGGCCCAATGTTTCTCGACATCGCAATTACCATCTCTCTCAGCTATTTCATCCAAACAGCAACCATGATATACGCCCAACACCTCACCCGAGGGCTCCAGGAGCCCCCGGTCGACCTGAAATTTGTTGGGATTCTGATATTTCTCGTGGGACTAAGTGGTAATTTCTACCACCATTACATCCTCTCCAAACTCAGGGGTGAGGGTGAAAAAGGGTACAAGATTCCAAGAGGGGGTTTATTTAATCTAGTGATATGCCCACACTATCTTTTTGAGGTCTTAGGGTTCGTAGGGGTCTCCTGCATTTCTCAGACATTGTATGCATTCTCCTACACTCTTGGCTCAGCTATGCTCTTGATGGGAAGGAGTTATGCCACTAGGAAATGGTACCTTTCCAAATTTGAAGACTTTCCCAAGGATGTCAAGGCTTTCATTCCATTTGTATTCTAATGGTTTGAAGAGGACCGACTCTAAGATTCTCGGAGCTTGAGAGAAGAGGAAAACTAAGTTTTTTTCACTGGGCTAGCTAGGTTATTTGTTATATAAGCGCTATGTTGAATATACTCCTATATTACATATCTTACTATTTTTATCTGAAGCCCTAATTTTGAGTTAAAGTTCAGGGCTTAAGTTGGCGGCCTCATCCAGCTTAGCTCAAAGCCGGCCTTGCTTTGAATTGAGATGGGAGTGGCGTAATTGTAGAACTTGTGACTTGTGAGGATTACGTATATCTGTTGGATGGATTGCAATTGGCTGTTAGTAATTTACCAAATTGGAAGTTGAGACAGATTCTATGGTCATGACCCAATTTTGCTTGATAAACCATGCGTAGACGCCCATCAATTCAGTGCTTTTGTTGAACGATTGCAAGCACCTTTTGCGGCGTCTGGACTCGAAAAGTGACTCTTAGTTTTTGCAAAAAGAAATTCCTGCGCTGATCGGTTAGCGAATCTGGGTTTGCAAATGGACGTCGGGCTTCATGTTTTAGATTGAATTCTACTAGTATTTATTTTTAATTAAGTGTGGATGCCTCGAGGGTTTCATACCGTAGACTTGTGCACTCCAATATTTCTTGTAACAGCTGGTTTATTTTTATTAAAACAAACATTCATTGGATGACTTATTCCATTAGACGGTGGATACATAATTCTTATAGCGAAATTGTACTCGCATTATTATAAATAATTAGCGACTTATCAAAGGAAAATATTATGGGAACCGACCAAAGGTGCACCAACCGTCACACGGGACCCACTCGGGTCCTGCATGGATGACCCGAGCCTTTCAATATTTAAAAAAAAAAAAGAGAGTGTGGCTTGTGAAAAATTAGCTTAATAGGATATGTGCAAATACTCGATTCAATCTTTACCTACACACATCCAATTTTGGTGATTTTTCACAAACCCATTTTGTGCGGGACTCAGAATGGACCCTGCTTGCCGGGGTGTGCACCCGTTGGTGTCTGTAGTTAGGTTCCTTATCAAAACATGACCCCCAAAGCTTCCCCCCCCCCCCCCCCCCCCCCCCCCCCCACACACACACACACACACACACACACAGTTTTTTATTTTAACAGGTTTATGTTTTAATTAGGTTTAGGTTCTGTAGAAAGTATGCCTTGTATAAACAAGGGGTTTTTTTTTTTTTGGATTTTGTAAAAAAAATTCAGAATGAAAACATAAGTATTAAAACACTCTAGGAAGGGAATACGTCTATGCTATGTGACCCCAATTTAAACGAGTATGGCTCGATTCAATTTGGGCCCAAGCTCATCAAGGCTGCTGCTTGACCGATTTCCAAATCCTAAATTAATGGGTTACCCCAAACGTAGGGCGGAGATCGACGTAGCACAATATCCGGTAAGTCCAGAGTCGAATCCACAGAGACGGTGATGTGTGCTGACTAAAAACGGTGATGTGTGCTGACTAAAAACTCGGGTTGTTACTTATTTTAAGTGGCTCTTAGGTAGCCACCCCTCGTAGTTTGATGCTGAGATTATCTAAAATCTAGAAATTGATTGTACCTTTCAAATAATTAAAAGAGGTACGGTCGTAGGGTTCATAGCACTCCCAATCAGTCCGGATTAACATACTCCATTCGATGTTCTTAAAAACGTTCGATTTTGGATTGAAAACGATACCCCGCAAGATGCGAAACCTTATGGTCGCCGTATACCCATGCGCAGCGAAGAATGAGTTTTGGACCCCCATTCCCCCGTTCACATGGGTTCCGACGATGCCCGGGTTCGTCCGCGGGAAGTATTTTCTAATTTGAAATCATTTTTTTCATTGTTTGATAAAAGAAGCAATGTCCGAACTGACCATGATGTGTTAATCACCCCGCAACCCTATCTATACGACTACTCACTAATCATTATGCATGAAATAAAAGAAATCCTAAATTGAAACATGCTTCTATTACGCGATATGAAAAATAAACAGAAAAATATCAACTAATCAGAACCAGCGAATAACTTTTATAAAGAACTGAAACTAAAACAAATTACTGAAGTGCTAATAATTGAACAAATCATCAAAACTTAAAAGGAAAAACTCGGACAGAAAGTAAACAAATTCGGAACAAAAGCTTCGTTTACTGTTCTCGGCAGCCCCCGTTCTTTGTTTTGTTTCCTCTGAATAAAGTGCGGCCGAAGAAGATATACCGCCCCTCTTTCGTTGTTTCGTCCGTAATAAAACCTACTGAAAAGAATAATCCTGGCGCAGCCCCGCTCTTTGTCCTTTTATAAGTGAGAGCAGTGCCGACAAACCTAAAAAAACCCAATAAAAACCTATACTCCTTTTCTCTTTTCCTTTATTCCAAGCTGACTTCAAACTAATTCCATCTCAGCCCATCATCACTTTTTACTCTATGGCCCACCTTCTAGTCAACAAGCAATGGGCCCACGCAATAAAATTGCAAATGATTTTCCGGTAATACCCGTGGACTAATTAGTTCAGTGCTAAACTCCATATGATCTTTAAATGAACCAGTTTTGCGCTTTTTGTACCGAATCCTCCAAATGCTTACAATATACAAATTAAGCATTAAAACACCAAGTAATAAAATAAATAGACTTAGCAATGATAAATTAAGGTGTGCTTATTTGAACATTTGCGCGCCTATCAGCTGCGTTCTTATGAACTAAACTTAAACTTAATTTAAATCTGTGAGTTTTGTCCTTGTATCATTTTTTTTTTGCATTTATTTATTTTGCGTCAAATTTTTGTTGGTTATTGATTTGTCTCGACGAGAAGAATCAGAAAAGTAATTTTTTTTTTTACTTTTACCCAAATATTTTGAGAAAAACCACTTTTTAGCAAAAAAAGAAGTCACTTTTTGGCTTAAAAAGTAGTTATTTCTCAAAATACGTGGGTAAAAGTAAAAAAAAAATTATTTTTCCGATTCATCTCATCGAGACGAATCAATAACCTACAAAAATTTGACGCAAAGTTAACAAATGCGCAAAAATTCAAATAAGAATAACTCTCAGATTTAAGTTAAGTTTATAAGAACAAAGCCTAAATATTAAAGGGTTGAGTCCAGCGCCGCACTGCATGGAAGATTTTATTACTCCGTAGCCAAGTCCAGCAGCTACCTTGCGAGAATGGAAGGCGGTTTGGTGTAGTGACTCAAAAGCGCTGCACTTTGCAGTGTTGTCTCCAAAATTGTTTTGGATTGTTCAGATTTTAGAAAAACTTTTTTTAGAATATTATCCAATGATTACTGAAACGGACGGACAACATTAAAGAGCACAACTTGCAGCGCTGCTATGGGTGCTGCTGGTCCCAACTCCCAAGGTCCAGCTAGAATAGCGTGGTTAATTATGTGCCTTATCTTTTTCGCCATAGAAGGTTCCCCCAAACGCATTCATGGAATTTAATGTACAATCTTTTCAGCTTGTACCAACGTCCGTGGGTATCACGTGATTGTGCTCACGTGGTATCCAAGCATCTCATTCGAGCCGTTTAAAAGTGTGTTGGACGGCTCAATTGAAACCCTTTCTCTCCTCTTCTCTCACCGCACCACTCTCTCTCCTCTTTTCTCTTAAAATTCGAACTGTCCAAAATTGAAATGAATGACCTGGATGCGCCGAGCGGGTACCACGTAGTTCCCACCCGGCACCCAAAAATTTCTCCTAACAGACGGAGAAATAAAAGCTCAACTGTATATTACTGTGACTCATAGGGTTCGTTTGGTATCCTTGTATTTTCCATTTTAGGTTGTGAGTCATTGATTTTGGATTGTTGTCAGAATAAATTATGAATCCGATAGAGTGTTTGTTCAAAATAGATTTTTTTTTTTTAATCTTCGCTCAAAATGGATTATGAATGAGTATTTTTAGGATAATGCCTAAATTAGATTAAGAATTTGGACAGATAATCCAAAATGAGAATAGAAAAATTCCTCCATAGCTGATTCTCAGATTGTGCCTCTAAAGTGTAGTTTTCATAATGCATTGTGAGAGAATCTATTCTCACAATACATTTTCCAAACAAAAAAAATAAGAAAATGCACGATCACAATCCACAATTTGCCTCCCAAACAATTGACAGCTACATATTCATACCTCATTTATTTATAATTAGAGTTAAATTTGACAGCTACATATTCATACCTCAAACACCCCTCCTCTCTTCTGTGTTGCAGACAACCCTTCGGGCCTCACCGCCGCTCATTGTCGTCGTCCTCTCTCTTTTTTCAATCACAATGAAATAAGACACTCCCACCCACCTTCTCCAAAATCGTCAAGCAAAATATTCAGTCAAACACAGATCAAACGCTTCGGCGATTGGCCGCTTCGGCGACGTCAAAACATATGTACTCCTCTCTCTCTCTCTCTCTCTCTCTCTGTTACTCCTTTTTTTTTTTTTTTTGCTCGGCAAACGAAATTTATTATAAACTCGGAAGGGATACATCGAGGGGGCGAATGAAAAGAAAATAAAGCAAACATCCAACAGATAATTGGATGTAAACACACTTGAACCTAAATTACAATTTCACCTTTCGAATTCCATCAAGATATCTCTTAAAATCCTCCACTGAATAAACCTTAATGTCAAATTTTGATTTCGTCCACATCGCAATTCTAGTTTTGATGAGCTCCCCAACTTCCCCCACTCCCGTTGTAGCGTTGTTGAATACATAGTCGTTTCTCACTAACCATAAGGACCACAGTGTAGCGAAGAACGTTGTTTCCCAAATGTGTTTCTCCAAATTACAAAATCTATTATCAAACCACCAGGTAGAAAGCCCCGCCAATGATGACGGGCAAGCCCACTTCACATGCCACCACTCCGAAATCAATGACCAAACAACCCAAGAGAATTGACAATGTAGAAATAAATGATGGGGAGTTTCCAGATGCAAAGAACACAAAGGGCACAGAACTGATTGAGACTCATGAATCATATTTCTACTTAGAAGCACCGAACGAGTAGCAACCCTATCCTGCACGGCCATCCACGAAAAAATCTCCACCTTGGGAGGACTAAGATTCTTCCACAGTGCTTCCAAAACCAGATTCCTAGAGTTTCTAGTTTGTTCCCACTGCTTGTAAACTGACTTCACTGAGAACCACTTATTTGAGGTCCATCTCCATTGAAGAGAATCACTGTTGGACTGAACCAAAATCACTGCACCAAGTCTTTCTACAAGTTCATCTCGATGACGTTTTTCCCAATCAAACAAATCTCTTCTGAAGAGCAAATTCCATCCTGAACTACTGCTACCCTCCTTCAATGCACTAACAACTACATCCCTCTGAGTAGAAGCGAGAAAAAGGCGTGGGTAATTCTCTCAAAGAGTAATATCCCCTAACCAAATATCGTTCCAGAAAGAAACCTCATCTCCAAAATTAATTTGAATTCTAAATCCCTCCTTTATAATAGACCCAATACTTGCAGTGGATTCGCCAATTGAACATATATCCCTCCAAATATTCGAAACCTTACCAGAATTTGGTAGCCGCGGAAGCCAGCAATTTCGATCCAAGTTATATTTTCCTCTAATAACCTTCACCCAAAGCGAATCCTTATCCTTACCGAACCTCCACCACCACTTAGCAAGAAGGGCTTGGTTTTGGATCAACATGTTCTTCACTCCCAGTCCACCATTCTCTTTCTTTTTAGAAATCACCTCCCATTTCACAAGGTGCAATTTTTTCTTCTCAGCTGTGTCTCCCCAAAAGAATTCTCTGTAATTTCTCAATAGCCTTCGCTACCGCCAATGGCATTTTATAGATAGACATGAAATAGATGGGCAGATTGCTAAGTGAGTGATTAAGTAATGTAAGTCTACCTCCTGTCGAATTGGACCTCCTTCTCCAAACACTTAGCCTCTTTCCCATTTTCTCCACCACTGGATCCCATGTCTTGATTCTATTAGGATTAGCACCCAAAGGCAAGCCCAAGTATTTGATTGGCAGATGATCAACTTTGCACCCCATAACTTGAGCAAGAGAAACGACATCCTGATGTGGGACATTGATACCACACAATGAACTTTTAGAAAAATTAATCTTCAGTCCCGACATAAGCTGGAAACATCTAAGAATTCTCTTAATGTTAGCCATCTCCTCTATGTTATTGTTACAGAACAATATCGTATCATCCGCGAATTGAAGGTGAGATACAATAACCCCGTTAGTTCCAATCCTTACTCCTTTAACAATGTTTTTCTCCCTAGCTCTCTCCAACATGATGTTGAGAGCTTCAACCACTATGTTGAAAAGGAAAGGGGATAAGGGATCCCCCTGTCTAAGGCCTTTATGGGTTTTAAATTCCTTAGAAGCAGACCCATTTATCAACACCGACATGGACACTGAAGAGCAACATTCCTTAATCCACCCACACCATTTCTCTCCAAAACCCATTTTTGCAAGGATATTTAACAGAAAACCCCAATTAACACAATCATATGCTCTTTCAAAGTCAATTTTAAGAAGTAAACCACCTTGAGAGCTATTTTTCCATGTATGAATAACCTCATTAGCAATAAGAACTCCATCTAAAATTTGTTTGCCCCCTATAAATGCAGCTTGAGACTCACCAATAATTGAGGGTAAAACAATTTTAAGCCTATTAGCCAACACTTTAGAGAGCACCTTATAGACCCAACCCACCATACTAATAGAACTCCTTTTTTCTTTTCTCATCAATCAAAACCCACCCAAGAACTTGAAATCGGATAAAATTTTTAGATCCGCCCACAGCAGTTGCCATTTGGTTCGGGTACTCGACTGGTTCGGGGATTACTTGAACCCCGAATGGTTCGGTTATGGTTTTTTCTTGCTCTCCCCGTTCAGGTATCGGGGCAGACATGGGTAGGGGTTCGGTTTCAAGGATCAGGTACGAAATTTCCCAAACCCACCCCAAACGTCACGATTGCCATCCCTAACACAACCCTACAGAAGGGGCATTCGGGGTCCTACTCCCTCCGCCCCCTTTTTAAAGTCCAGTATTTTATTTTGGGCTGTTCCTTAATAAGTGTCTATTTTGTAAAGTTAATAGGTAAAAATTAGTACATTTTCCATTTTACCTCTAAAAGTAAATTCCATTTTAAAAAGTTAGTGAGTAAAAGTATAATGATGATATCTCCATAGATGGAAAGTGGAGATAAAAGTTAATGTGAAAGGTGTAATGACAATATTTTCTTAATAAGTTGAAGTTACGAAGTGAGACACTTATAAATGGACGGAGGGAGTATTTTACATGAAAACTTACATTTTTATCCTATTTATTAGAAGTTGACCTCGGGGGCCTTGACATTCAAATAATCCCCCAATGACCCTTAATAATCTCATTAATTTACTTTGTTCATACCAAAATTAGAAGATTCTATGAAATCTTTCACAATTAATGTATACCATATATATCAAAAATTAACATCAATTCAAACGTCATTGAAACAGCATTAATGTAAAAAAAAAAAACTAATGAATAGTAAATCAAATATTACAAAAATCAAAAAATTGACTGACTACTCGTGCAATTCTAGCATGCAAACTTTTGCATTCCATTTAAACACTGACAAATTTAACGCAAACCACACACACCCGAGATCTTGAGAGAGAGAGTGCGCGCGCATGGCGTGTTTGACGTTGCAGGGATTGATATACCCACCGACTTCGGTCGTAATGATTATGTCTGCGATAACATTGGCGTTCTTAGGGAGCAATGGGATCGCTGAAATGAGAGGAAAACAATTGCAGTACTCCAAGTTCTGGAACGTCGGGTCTCGAAAATCTACGTTCAAGGTTTCCGGAAGAACAGGCATGTTCATGGCGTATTCGCCGGCGTTTCTGTTTGGCCTCGCCTCTTTCTTCCTTTTTCCGAACGAGGGTCTCAGGTTTATGTTGGTTAAATCTGCTCTTACCATCCATTTCTTTAAGAGAACCCTTGAGGTACCCCTCTCTCTCTCTCACACACACACACACGAAAATGATAATCATAATAACGACTATCATTATTTTTCCAACACAGATCCATTTGTTTTGTAGGTGCTCTTTGTCCACAAATACAGTGGTTCGATGTTTGTCGACGTAGCAACTATGATATCTCTCAGCTATTTCACCCAAACAGCACTCATGATATACGCCCAACAACTGACCCGAGAGCTCCAGGAGCCCCTAGTCGACCTAACATACGTCGGAATCACGATTTTCCTCGCGGGGCTAAGTGGTAATTTCTACCACCATTGCCTCCTTTCTAGGCTGAGGAGCGAGGGTAACAAAGAGTACAAGATCCCAAAGGGGGGCTTGTTCAATTTGGTGATATGCCCACACTATCTCTTTGAGATTCTAGGGTTTGTGGGAGTCTCTTGCATTGCTCAAACGTTGCATGCATTCTCCTTTACTGTTGGCTCAGCTGTCCTCTTGATGGGGAGGAGTTATGGCACTAGGAAATGGTACCTTTCCAAATTTGAAGACTTTCCCAAGGGTGTCAAGGCTGTCATTCCATTTGTGTTCTAGAGGGTCCGAATCAAAATAAAGGATTTTTATTCGTGGGGTAATTATGTTGCTTAAATTATGAATTTTTAGTACTAATCTCTTGTTGTTTTGATGTGTCGTTTTAGGACTTTTATAATTAAAGTAATAATGTGGATATATGTTTCTATTTGTCAGTCTCTTGCATTGCACAAATGTACGTCCATGCATAGTTCCAAACATAGGTATGTCTGAAGTTGTACGAAATACATGTTTCTACAGGATGGTTCATGAGAAATTTGTGTCTGGATCAATAAACGGACGTCTGTATCCCTAACGTAGTAACGTTTACAAATATCAGTAATTGTTTGTTGCTTTAACATAAGCTTCTTTTTTTTTTTTTTTTTTTGGCCTGAAAATATTAGTGAGCCGGATTACTACAATTATAGAGGTCTAAAAATTCATAAAGTATGTAGCAATCTGGGTCATAGTTTTTAACAAAAGTGGAGAACAGTAAGAGGAAGGGCAATTATTTACCCATTCATGACAAGGAGATTCGAATTTACACCTCTCATGGGCAATGAAAACCATTTAGGCACGCATAAAAATATAGTTTGTCTCGGACTCAATTACCCCCTTACCAAGGGTATAAGCATAGCCCACATGCTAGCCCTTTATTAGTAATCGAATTGACTCAACACGGTCGGCTTTGATGTTTGAGTTGTCGAAGCTCGATCCTAAGTTTGATCGCCCACCTATTATTAAATCATTAAAAACAAAAGGACATACAAGTCAAAAACAAATCAAGTTTACATCGTAATTTTAGCTTGAATTGCGTCAAAAAAAATTAAAATCAAAGATATAAGCATAGTTATAGTTTTTATCATCAGCATGATACAATTCCAACAAAACAACTTCTCTTTGCATTTTTTGAACCAAACTCAATCTCCAATTAAAGTCATTGTTACTTTATCTTATGATCGATCATCAAGTAAATTTTGAGTGTAAAGTTGTGAACAACACATATCCCTAATTTTTATTCTCGGACAATTTTAGTTCGTTGGGTTTACAAAATTCATTTTCCCCATGACGAGGGGTTGTCCAAGCCTGACGACTTGTGGGACTTATCGCGGGGCGGCTCTGCTCATGGTATGAGTATGACCCGGCAGTGTGTCTTTTGTCTTGTTACCCTAGAATTTGATGCGCTCTGCAATCAAGTGGGGTGTTATCCCTTTCGGCTTTCAATGAACAAGACAAGTCCAGCCTATAGCTACCGTGCAGAGTTCTGTGCCTCTTGTTTTCTCATAGCGAAGGGGGTTCCTAACGCATTCATGACATTGAATTAGAACCTTACAACCTACCAACTCACAAAAAGTCCCACACCCAAAAAGTCCTTGTTATTAGACAGAGAAAAGAAACGCTCAACCATTATGGCAAGAAAATGATATTTCAGCAACACCATATATAGATATGTAGTTAAGTATATTCGCGAAAAATATTACTCCTCTCGATCGTCCCAAATTGGATGTCAATTTTTGATATCCGTGCCAATTTCAATTCCTTATATCTTTCAATAAATTTTCAAACTCATGAAAAACATTATAGATTAAAAGATATAAGTAATGAAAAATGACACGAGTTTCAAAAATTGTACCCTTTTTGGGACGGAGGGAGTAAGAGCAGATTACGAGATTCTTGCCTCAAATTAAAATCTGCTGAGTAAAATGTTTGCTGCAAGAAGAGCAGATTCTTGAAGCAACTTCCAAAAATCACCAGCTTTTTTGGGAGGGGGTGTTTGTCCATGTGGGACAGCAGCTTGCTGTTGTGATTAAAAACTACACCGTTTCATGTGTTTGTGGGTAGCAAGTAGATAGTGCATTTCAACAGTACGCTGTCAATACCCCTTAATTCTGCACCTTTTGAGTCCAAATAAATGATTTTTACAAGAAAAAGATGAACAAAAATACCAAACTACAAAATGCTAAAATTTAGGGAGAGTGGGTTAAGGGTTTTTTTGGCTAAATAATCTATTTGGATTTTTTTTGTCCTTATTTTTTAATTTTTTAATTTATTTTTCACAGAAAATTGGTCTAACATCCAAAAGTAGGCACCTAATGAAATGTGCGTTTAGTCTAGGCTATGTTTTAATCAGATCTAGGGTCCATTGATGTAAAACTATTGCTTACAATGGAAGATCCTTGATTGGACAAAAATACCCCTCCCCTCCTTTATAATCCAGCTAGCACGCCCCCTTCTCTTTCTCTCTTCTCTCTCGCGCGAGCGAAGCATGCGTAGAATTAATTCATGGTTTGCTGATCCTTTAGCAAATTGGATTGATTGGGTCCCACGTGTGCACATGTGGTCAGTTCAAAGTGGTACATTTCTGATGCTACCATGTTAAGCTGGGCCCATTGGACATGATGAATACGAAAAAAAAATTCAGTGCGGTCATGCTTAAAGTGCTGTCCAAAAAGAAGATACGTTCCCACTAAAACCGTATTGTGTGACGTTTTGCTCCTAAGATAAAACAATCCGTGGAAAAATTTGTATGCAACTTAAACTCTCCCGCAAACCCGTATGCTTAAAATATAGTAAATAGCATCGAAGTATCTATCAAAAAATTAATACAGATCGAGAATGGAAACAGAGATATTTTGTATACTAGGTTGTTAGCAACGTGAGTTGCACGTTCGGTCATGCCCGCTGGTCTAATAATAAAATTTATTTAGTGTTTATTGTTTAATTTTGGGTTATTTTGTAAATTGTTATAATAGAAGAGCAAATTATGCATGTGTCTCTTTTTTTTCCCTGGGTATGGTGTCGTTTTTTTTGTTTGAATAGTAAATTAGTAATTACATTCCCACAAAAGGTAGCCTGAATAGTAACAAGATTTATTTTGTAATTTTCAAAAAAGCAGGCTAAATATTTACATATGGTGATTTAGCTTTTTCAACATACCTGCATTGTGTATTGTTTTACGTGTAGTTGAAAAGCAACAACAGCCGGATGATTTCAAAGGAGGATGAGCTCCAGCAACGTTGAACACCTTCCCTACCGATGCTTTCAAACGAAAATCCACACACTCCAACATTAATAAGAATTATGCATCTCTTTGCCATTATATGAATTCTGTTTGTATATAAACCTATAGATGCATCTATACATGAACAAATAAACTGAAGTATTAATCTCAATTCAATAAATAAAATGGTTTAACAGAATTAGAATGGGTAAGTTTTCAGATGGACAATGATTACTTTGGAAGAATTTGTTGTATGCATATCATCTTTCTACTTGGTTCTAGAGAGAATCAACTACACCTAAAAATGCACAACTCAGAACAATTTCACTGCCCACATCTACAATCACATATATGCATAGAACCAATATGGGAGAAAAATCCCAATAGGAAGAAAAGTCTCAGGATATAACAATTTAAAGAACCACAATGTTGGAGAAAGAATATTACACCCTCGTCAATTGAGCAGTAGAAAGAATTGAATAATAGAAAGAAACAAAAATCAAGCTCAACATATCACCTCCAATTGTCCAATAAGATCACATCCACGCATTGTTTTATAGGCCTTTTAAAGAGGCCAATGTACACTATCAACATCAATTTGTCCCAGATTACCTTAACCTGGCAAAGGAGAGTCGAAGACCGCATTGCACCATCATCAATTGTAACTTGACTGCAATATAATATTGTAACATAGTCATAACATTATATCAATTCTACGACGATATAAAACGTGAAAATAAAGGTTGGATGGGCAATAGGTGAGGACGGAACTTCTTTAACCTGTCTTATCTGATGCCTACAAAAAAAAAAAAAAACTTGTCTTATCTGGCATTGCAACAAATAAGTCCCACATTCTCAACAAATATGAACTAAAGAGAGGAATATGATAACAACCTATCATAGTTGACGAGAAATAATCGACATTCCTGATTCATGTTGCAGCACAAATATTTACAAAAGAAGTACAAAAAAAAATAATAATAATAACAAAAGGACCAACAACAGCCTGGGAAAAAACAAAACAAAGAAAGGGTTGGCTCATGAGATGAGCTTGTATACATACATCAGCAGCAAAATTTTGAAAAATAAGGAAAATATTGCAAATTAGTGAAAGCATACCCAACATTTTCTTTGTCTCAACCAGGGGATTCCACAAACTGGATCCACACGTAAACCTATACACAGAATCTATTGATGAACCTAAAAAATAATAATTCTCTTTATTAATGTCATCACGGTTTTGCAAAGAAGCCAACTACCCTTACAAAAATTCATTTTCTCTTTGCTTATGAAACAGAATTTCTGGAACTTAAAACACCAAATAGAACACAAACTTGAACTTACATAAGTGGTAAAACAACACATAAAGAGACAAAAACGGCGATTGCCAAAAACCCCTCCCCCACTTATAATCCAGATATTTGGGAGCTTAAAAAACCAAATACAACACAAATTCATTTACTCGACAGCCATTTGGGCTCTACCATAAGTATTGCTCTTCTCCATGATAGTCTTGTCCTAATTAAAAATGAAAATCGAGAGAAACCTTTGACTTGAAAATGAAAATCTAACATGCAACAATATGAATACAAAACATACACATGAGGACTTCACTTTCTAATTAAAGGGCATAAACCAAATATTGAAGGAAAAAAAGAATAAAGAACAAAAAAAGATAGTACTCAAATAATCTACCCTGTTGCATATCCCTATTTAATAAAGTTGTCTTAACATCGATAATTATTCTCTATAATGTGTGTACGTCATGTAATACACAAATGCACATACACACGTACGGGAGAAAAGAAACGATACCTTTAAATGAACCCTGAGATCTGAGCCACAGGCTGTAAAAAAGAAGCAACATGAATTACTCTCTCTACCTTTTGGTGTATGTCTTGAAACTACCTTATTCTATTTTCTCTCAAATTCATCATCAAATTGGTGCTACCCCTACCTTTTTCCAAATATTTTCATTTCTAATTTTATTGCTCCTTGTCTTAGCAATCTTCCCCTAAACATTGAACTACACTCGTTTTGTATGATGTTTTAATTTTCTGCAAAAGAAGCCACTTGAGTACATGGAAACTATATCTCAAAATTCATATTTTATGCATCAATTTTAACTGATACCAAGCTTTTCAACATTTATATCGTGTCATCTTTTTGTAATATTTGTACAACAATGAAAACGAGAAAGGGGTAATTCATGGGTGCGAGAATAAGCGCGAGACACTGTGTGCACGGAGGAGTTATGTATACACATCAAGCCATGCCCGTAAATGGTTAAGTGACTTGACTCTTGAGAGTCTCCTTGGAGGATCCATGCAATGCTTAACTTAAATGATATTAGAGCAAACACTAACCAGTCAAATTTGTGCCATTCTGCGATTTATGAGCCTAATGTCTTGTCAGCTTCAACCAAAATTCAGCCTGGTAAAATGTGCATCGATGTAAGGCGAAGGATATTATTCTCCGCCTAACAAATAACTAAAATGCAACTCTATAATATTCAATAATCACAGATAAAAATTCAATGTTCATTATCTTTGACTACGGCTTGAGTGATGTCAATGCATTGAGTGCCTACGTGCAGTATCAAACTTCAAAATAACATGTAAATGAGATAAAATTTGTGGCCAATTAATCTCATGAAGAGAAGATTTGGGTGTTATTATAATTATATAGGGTAGTTTTTCAGACCTATAGAGTTTGAGGATTTTTTGTCAGATTTACCTTTCTGGTTAGTTGTTTCCCCATTTTCACCCATTGATTCTTTATAGCTTGTGAGCGGCCTATTTTAAAAACCGTCGGATCCATTTTCCTCTGCATGCAAGAACAACAAATCAAAACATCCATGGACAAACAAGCAGTCACTAAATCAGTTTCTAATAACCATTTGTACATAAGCATAAAAAATACCTAAACAGCAAAACCAAAAAATTAATTTTCTAAGAAGGGCCAACATTTACTCATGTTGGGCTATGTCACAACTTACAGGCACTTGTCCATGGAACTTTGTTTACTAGTCTTTGTCCATGGAACTTGTCCATGGAACTTTGTCCGAAGGGTCTAGGAAAATACATTTAATGAAATGGGAAAAGCTTTCCAAAAATAAGAAATTTGGAGGACTGGGGATTAAAAGACTATTGGAACACAATGTGGCATTACTTGCTAAGTGGTGGTGGAGGTTTAATAAGGAGAAGGATTCACTGTGGGTGAAATTAGTGCAAAGTAAATACAGGTTGGATGATCAGACTTGGCTCCCAAAGCTACCTTGTAGAGGAAAGGCTTCTATCATATGGAAGGATATTTGCTCGGTAGGAAGTTTGTGTGCGGATATGGGAGATTTTGTAGTTCAGGGGTTCAAATTGAAGGTTAACTCGGGTACAAGGATTAAATTCTGGAAAGATAAGTGGTTGGGAGAGGAGTCTTTGAAAGCTGTTTTTCCAAGACTGTATATGATTTCTGCTCAGCAAGAAGCAATGATAGCAGACATTGTGGATAATCAGAACCTAGAGAATTGGGATTTCCATTTCACACGACATTTGCGGGATTGGGAAAAGGTTCAGCTACTAACTCTGATTCAACTGCTAAGTGTGGTGCAATTACGAGAATCTCAAGAGGATTGTATTGAATGGAGATGGAGCAAAAATCTGACATTTACGGCGAAGTCTGCATACTGCAAATGGGAGGATCAGAAATTTGTAGAAGACAAAGATCTGTTTGCTGTCTGGAGGAATATTTGCCCCGCTAAAGTAGAGTTATTTGCATGGATGGCTGTACAGGAGCGTGTCTCGACGAGGTCTGTTTTGGTAAGAAGAGGAATTCTGAATGAGGAGCTTAGCTCTTGTCCCTTGTGCAACAATGAGGAGGAAACATCCAATCATTTACTCGTCCAATGTGATAATGCAAGGAGAGTATGGAACGAGATAATGAATTGGTGGGGTATTGTTTGGGTTTGCCCGGCAACTTTAAAAGGCCTCTTTCTGTTCTAGAATGACTTCCCATTTAAGAATTTGGAAAAATCTTGCTGGCAAGCAACTTTCTATGCTGTGGTGTGGACTATATGGATATGCAGAAATGACACGGTTTTTAATGACAGACCATGGGAAGAGGAAGACATTGTGGACTTGGTGAAAACTAGAGTGGCAGTTTGGATAAAAGGCAAATTCAATCTGCATGTCTATTCTGTGGAAGATTTCAAGTGGAATTTGGAAGCGATTAGGAGAGTGAAGAATTAGAGGTTGGCTCTACATTGCTAAAGATTAGTAAGCAGCTTTAGAAAGGTGACCCTGCCATACTTCCTCTTACCAACTCCTCAATTCTGGAGGGCTAAGAGGGCGCTATTCTGCTCTATCATCTGGAATCATTCAATTTCTATTGAATGTAACTCTCTTTTTTTGTTTTTCTTAGGCCTATACAGTTCCTCTCTCTCGGTGGTCTGTATATGGTCCTTTCTCGATGTACCCTTTGTCGAGTCTTAATAAAATCTTTTTGCCTATCAAAAAAAAAAAAAACTTTGTTTACCAGTCAAATAATTTCTAAGTGAAATCAAGAACTACAAAATTCCAGACTGATCTCTACATCCAACCAATGCCGCAAAAACAAGCTCATCGATCACTCGATACATCCGGAGTTTCAAACACAGAATAGAGCATTGCCATGCCGCAATCTCATGTATTAGGCCACAATTTCTAATAGCAAATCAATTCTAAGATTATAAAGGAAGCATAACCTGCAACTCATCCAGTGAGATGCCCTCTCATGGTACAGCCAAGAACACTCGCACTTCAGGCGATCCTGCAGCAGCATATGTTTTCCCTTCTTTGGTAAGTACCCATCTCTCCCTCTTAATGTCCTGGACAATTTCCATGAAGCTTTATTTGACCAACTGAATTTTAAAAAAGCAACATATACATATAATTTGCAACACATCCAATATGACCTTATAAATTCATCAGAAATTTTTGTGAAATTTCAGTTCTAAGTAACCCAGAAATTGATATTTAAATTTCAGTGCAAAATCCTAATCCAGTCAATATGCAACAAATCGAAACCCTATTATAGTCCATAAGAAAGAAATCGAAACCTAAATACCAGAAAATAATAAAAAAATACCAAGAAAACGAAACCCTAATTCACTCCATAAATAAAGCCCTAGAAATCAAAACAGATCGACTGTTACAAAGCCTAAAAATCAAAATCGAAACAGATCATAACATAAGCCCTAGAAATCGTATAAATCATACAAAAATTCGCACAATACCCAAAGCCAAACCTAAACCCAAACCCTAGAAAAATTGCACAAATCATACAAACCCTAGAAATTAAAAATCAGGTGTAAATTGTACCTTAAATCGCGCAAAGCAGAAAATGGTCCAAAACTGAAATCGCACCAGCTAATAGCTTTGATCGCGCACCATAACAGAAGGGGCGTTGGTTCTTCAACTGAGGAAAAAGAGGACTCTGTGCGAGTAAAGGAGAGGAGAGGAAGAAGTGTGTTCCATTCTCTGCGACGTGATGAAAAGACGAACAAACCCTCTAACAAAACGACAACCATGGCGAACATGTAACGCCCCGAATTTTGGGTACGTTAAATAAGATATTTTATTATAGAAATTAAATAGAGTCACTGCTCATTATTACAACATAACCCCCGTAGGAGTATTTAAGTCACAAAATAGGAAACAAATAGGGAACTAAGGTTCCTAACCACTGCTCCTCTTGTTCTTCCATCCTAGCGAGTTCCTCGGCTCCATACGCCTCTAGAATGAAGTGTTCGTCCTGTTCATCTATCAAGCCTGACATATTATATTGGCGTCGCCACCCATATAATATGCCAGGGTCACCACAAGGTAACACCATGAGCTACGAAGGCTCAATAGTAAAATCCTACTTACTAACCCATAACTTATAAATATAGGATCATCATAACATCGATTTCCACATGATATGTATATAAGCAGCTATAAAGACAATAACATTCAGCACATCCACAATCGCCTTACAACTAACATTGGTGTTGACTCATAGTTAACCATGTCTCATGATTACTACCTTTCTTTTCCAAAGATTCCCTTTTTACTCACCCAACCTCGGTTCCGCCGCGCCGGGTTCCCGAGTATCCTCACAATGGTTCCGCCGCGCCAGGTTCCCATTGGCACACATTGTATTGGCTCCTCTCCACGGATAACCAAGCTATACCTCACCATGGTTCCGCCGGTCCGGTTCCCATGGGAACGCACACACCCTCACAATGGTTCCGTTCTTCCGAATTCCCATTGGAACACACACATAATACCCTCGAAATGGTCATTATGTAGTTTCTAAGATATCTTCTTTTTCGGAAAACATATTCCTTTTCTTAAACCATACCCTAGGCGTCATGTTTCTATTTTCTCGATTTTCGTGTCTCGTTTACATGCAAGACTTCGCGGTAGTACTTTCCACATAACAAGCATTTTAACAAATCCAACAAGATCGTCCAATTCTATATTACCTAGCATGCTTGAATTATCATAAACGAACATCATGCATATCCATCATTTAACGAAAGATAACCTTATCTATGATCAAAGTAACATCATATGATTTAAACTTTTTATACTTTTGGAAAAGTAAATAGAGATTTAAACTACCGTTCTTCTTGGCAGTAGTCGGCTACGGTAAGTTGGTCGGTTTTGAAATCGGCGGAGTAACGGCCTTCGGTTGCTTCGAAAGGAAAAGATATTTCCTAGAAACAACCTCACTACCTAAAGTGGACTACTTTAATTATCTAAGGGTGGTATTTGAAAGTGGTTTGGTGGTTTTCTCAAGAACACTCAAGAACAAAGAAAGTTCTTGAACTTGAACTAAGAACACTTGAATTTTTAGAGAGAAGGAAGAGCTATTGCTTTGAGGTGTGAGTTCAAGCATAGAATGGCTCTCTATTTATAGGCAAGGCTCCCTCCCTCTCCTCATATGGCCGGCCCCCTCTCTCTCTCTCCTTTCCCCAATTTTTTTAATCCAAAAAGTAGTGTTCACATGGAAGAATAAGGCTAAAATCCTAGGTTTGCATGGCTATGTGTACCAAGGATTTGATTCTTGATCAATCTTGTGGTGGAGATGAGATTGGTACAAGATTCCAAGGGTTAAACAATTAGGAATTGTACAAGGAAGGACATGGGAAGTTAAGTTGGCTTGGAAGAACAACTATCTAAGAATCTTGTGGTACATGAGAGATCAAAGGCCAAGTGTACCACCAAATCTCCCTCCTTCTCTCCCTCCCAACCCCCCCCCCCCCCTCTCTCTCTCCTCTCCCTCTCTCGGCTGATCTCTCTCTCTCCCTCTCATTTTCTTGCCAAGGTACAAAAAAATGAAAGAAAACAAAATAAAAAGTAGTACTTTTTGTACCATGGTTCAAAATAGTCTTAAAAGGCTAGGATTTTCTTTTAAACTAATCAATTGGGCACATGTGTACTTAGGGTATTTCTTTAGTCTATCATGTACTAGAATAATATATACTATGGTACCCTTGTACAATTGGAAGATCAAAACCCCACTAGAAAATAGTTTAAGGGTACCTTAGGAATCTTGGTACTTAGTACCTTCCCATTAAAATAATGTGTGCTTTCACATGTGGTTTAAAAGAAAGTATTAGACTAATTAAACCCCATGGTACTTTGAAAGACTAACACTTTTATCCAATGGTTAAAAATTCCCCTAACATCTATTGTCCAATGGACAAAGAATAAAACCAAAAATAATTAAAAGGAAAAGAATAATCAATTCTTAACCTAGAGTTCAAAAGGTTCAAAAGGTCCAAGAGGGGCAAAATGGTCCATTTGAGGCTAGGAGAAAGTGACTAGATGGCTTCCTAGTTTCGTTCCTTCAACCGGATGGTTAGAAGCTAACTAGGCTTGCTAGATGGGGCTAAAGCGCAAGAAATGAAAGTTGAAGGGTAAAAACGTAAATTTGACAAACCGCAAGAGTATTAAAATAAAATTCAAATATTTAACGAAATTTTTAACGACCAAAAATCAGGATCGTTACAGAACAGCCATGGCGAACCGATCGAGGAGGGTGGACAACCATGGCGCTGTGAAGCTTTTGTGATGAGGAAATCAGCGGAGATCAGGCGGTTTCAGATGGAGATTGATTTCGCCACACAAATACAGAGAGAGAGAGAAATGGACGATGGAGAAGTCGCTAACACTGTTGCTTTGTTCCGCACCACCGGCTGTTCCCTTCTCTCTCTCCCCCATCGCCGATATCCTTTGTCCTCCTGTTCTCTTTCTCTCTCTCTCCTCTCTCGCTCTCTCTCAAAATACACGAGAGGCAGAGCAGACTACACAGCTGTCTCCTGCAGGTTTGAGACGGAAAGACGAAAACATCCCTATTCAAAATTAAAAATGCCAGCAACTAAAGGACAAAAAAAGGGAAAAACATGGGGACACAAACGGAATAGTCAAGAAGTCCGAAAACCCATTTTAGTAAATTGGTAAATGGCAAAACAGTGTCAAGGTCCCACCAAAAAAGATGCCAAAGGACGAAAATGCCCCCGGCCATTACACTCCAGCCTCTCCCAGGCAGGGGTTTAATTGGAAAAATTGGCCAATTATGGGGCCGGCAGAAAATCAGGTTTCATGGCTCATTTAGAGGGTGTTCCAATAAGGCTTCTTTTTGTAAAAGTTCTTTTTCTTCAATTTTCAAACTCAAATATAATGAAAATGAAAAATAATTTTTTAATTTTTTTTTGCACCGTATAAAAGATTTCAATGAAATTAATCAAACAAGATTCATATTGATAGAAAAATTATTTGCGTAAACAAATAATTTTTGAACTTAAAATTACCTTTCTTTTTCTAAAAAGTTCTTTTTTTAAAAACCGGAACACCGCCTTACTCCAGTCCTTGAACAGGAGAGTGTTTTGTTTTTGTTTTTCTTTCTTCTCGCTCTTCGAAAAAGAGGAAGAGCTGCCCTATTAATAATGCCATTAATTTGTACTGTAGTTGACATAGAAATTAAATAAGGCATGGTGAGTCAGTACTGTAGTGCCAAATGCAACGGCAGAAAGCTAGTAAGTAGTAAATGAGGATGGAGCTCCTCTGCTGCCACGACCCAACGGCATCCCCAATGCTATATAAAAAAAAAAAAAAGAGGAGTAAATGAGCAAAGAATCCGAGAGATTATTCAGTGCCCTTCGGGTATTACATCGCGGTGCCTCAAACTTATTTCCACCACATATTGTTATAGAGTTTTTACACTTAAGTAGTCTCGAACTCCACAAAAATATGCGGTTGAGAAGAGACATGAGACAACACATGGTGATGCGCATGAGCATTGAATAACTTGAGGAGAAGATCCGAACCCCTATAATATCACCTACCTCTGAGAGGATCCAGACCCTATAAATATGATCTATACTCCTTGACACAGTCGCCCATATATGCAGAGAGAGAGAGAGAGAGAGAGAGAGAGAGAGAGAGAGAGAGAGAGCATGGAGACTTCTATGTTGCAAGGATTGATATACCCACCCACTTGGTTTGTAATGGTTACGTCTGTGCTAACTGTAGCATTCTTAGGGAACAATGGGATAACTGAAATCAGAGGAAACCAGTTGCAGTACTCCAAATTTTGGAACGTTGGGTCCCAAAAATCTACCTTCAAAGTTTCGGGAAGGAAAGGCATGTTCATGGTGTATTTCCCAGCATTTCTCTTTGGCCTTGCCTCTTTCTGCCTCTTTCCAAACCAGGGTCTCAGGTTTATTTTGGTTAAATCTGCACTTACCATCCATTTCCTTAAAAGGACCCTTGAGGTACCCCTCTCTCTCTCTCTCTCTCTCATGGTCGTTGTTGATTGATTTTTTTTTTTCCCGGTGAAAGTCAGTAGATAGTTTAGAGAGATTAGAACCCAACAACGCAGGAATACATGGTGCCTACTGCCTATCCTGGGCTACCAACTTTCAAAATTTTTTCTGGAAACCTTTTCTTCTACAGGATTTTCGATTTTCTTTATTACTTCGATTTATTTTTTATAACCAGAAAAGTAAGAAAAATGAACCGAATTCAGAAAGGAGCAATGCTACTTATATAACTTTAATGTATCCTGTGCCTTTTGATGCACATGGGTTCTTATGCATCGAACGGTTCCGGACGCAGTTGTATTCGGAGTTGTGTTTTATAATTCATGTGTTTTGATACATGGTATTGACTCTATAATATATATCTCAAGATTTAGTTCTCCAATTGTTAAAACTATTCTGTAAAAAAAAAAAAAATTATTTTTTGAATATCGCCTTACATAAAATTCGTTTTAACAACTAATTTCCCCTCGATCGGCAGTCCTAATCCTGGATTTGCTCTGTTTCTCTTCAAATTTTGTCCAAGTTTTTTACTTCTCAAATTTATCTGGCCAGGCTAAATTTATTTGATTATTAAGAAAAGCAAATAATTATCATCAGAAGTTTAAAAAATAATAATAAAAACAATATTCAAAAAGAAAACATGTGGTTCTTTAGTTTGATAAAAAATTAGACGGGTCCAGTTTTCACATTTGGGGTTCGTCCTAAGCCCTCTTTCATAATCAAAATCGATCGATCATTTTGTCAAGCTTGACGAGAACTTCAATCCTGCTTAGAATCACGTTGATTAAATATTGACCAAGAGCAGATCGGATCATATTTATCGTCAAATAATTCCATGTGACTGTTTATTTCAATATAGTTATCTTCTAAAATAATATGAATTGATAGCCGATCAATAAAATTTTTAGCATGGTGTTCTCAACAAGCTCTCAAAAGTTGATTTGGAATGAAGCCCGGTCTATCAAAACTAGACCGGTCCAGTTATTTATATGAAATTAGAGAGGATCCTGGTGGTCCTATTCTATAAACCAAACCAAATGCATCTCAATCACTGGGATTAGTTATGCAAAAGTGTTTTCGACATTCTACTTGGCACTTGATTTAATCATGGAACACAAACACAGCTTATTTCTTTAAGAAAATTACAAAAGGAGCAATTATATATACGTGGAAAGACTTAGGGTCACAGATCCGGACACAAATGTATTCAGAATCGTCTGATGCATATAACTCTACAAAATAATGGAGAGCCCACGTGCATCAAACGATTTCAGACACATTTGAATCTGGATACGTGCACATGGCACTGATCACTTTTTGTTACAAAAAAAAAAAAAAAAAAAACCGAACAAGTTTTGATAAATGTTTGATGATAGCTAGCTATAATTTGTTTTGTAGGTGCTCTTCGTTCACAAATACAGCGGCCCAATGTTCGTCGACATAGCAACTATGATCTCCCTCAACTATTTCTTCAACACCGCACTCATGATATACGCCCAACACCTTACCCGGGACCTCCCGGAGCCCCAGGTTGACCTGAAATATCCCGGAATCGCGATCTTTCTCGTGGGACTGAGCGGTAATTTCTACCACCATTGCCTCCTTTCTAACTTGAGGGGTGAGGGCAAGCAAGAGTACAAGATTCCAAAGGGGGGTTTGTTTAGTCTGGTGATATGCCCACACTATCTCTTTGAGATTCTAGGGTTCATAGGGGTCTCCTGCATTGCTCAGACATGGAGTGCAGTCTCCTTCACCCTAGGCTCAGCCATACTGTTGATGGGAAGGAGTTATGGCACCAGGAGATGGTACCTCTCCAAATTTGAAGACTTCCCTGAAGATGTCAAGGCTATCATTCCATTTGTTTTTTAACTGCGGCTTGTTCGTTAGGGGCATATGGGAGCCGGATATATATAGATCGCTCCCAGATATAGAAATCCGCATATTGGGTGCTTATTTCTTGAATTATTAAGTTTTAGTAATCTCTTGTTGCTTAATATGTGTTGTTTTAATTTAGGACTTCGTTTAAATCCCAAAATTATAAGGATACTCTGAGGTTATTTTTTTTGTTCCGTTAATATTTGTCGGTGGTTGTTGCTTAACGTAATGCTTTTGTTTAATATAATTAGCATTTGGCATTAGAATAATGGAGAAGTGCACACCTCCAAAATTTTGGCTAGAAAAAAGTGCTTAGCTCGTCCAAAAAAAAGAGAGTAATTAACCAAAATGAAAAAGGGTAACTAGTTAAAAAGAACAGAAAAATGTGTAACTATTTTGGGTATACCATACACCTCTATTTGTAACTTCGAAAAAAAAAAAAAACGTAAACTGATATTATAATAATGCTTAATTAATGTGCCAAAAAATATGCTTACCATCTACCAAAAACACTCGTGAAAGGGAAGTAAAATTATATGCGTACCATCCCCAAACTGTTCGTACCATATATACTTCCAAGGTACACCCAATTGTATCTGAAAAAAACATATGCGTACCCTTTCACCAAACTACACGTAACATACATCCAAAAAATCCTCAACATTCTATGATAGTAATGTTAGGTGAAGAGAGGGAGTATACACCGGAAGTAATGAATAATTTTTCGGAAGAGAGTTTTCGTGGAAACAAAGAAGGGTAGTGATTCCACACTCCCTTATCATAATCACACTCTATTTTTTTAATATTAATTATTTTGATGTGAAGTTACAATAATGTTATCCTTCTAAGAGTGAAAGAATAAATAAATGAAAGATTAATTTTGTAAATTCACGTTATAAGACAACAAGAAAGAGAGTGTAATTATGAAAAGAAAAAAAAAGTGTGAAATCAATTACAATTAAGAAGAATTATTTCGGGGGAAATTCCACAGGAAATCGCTAGCCTTGAAGAGTTGGTCTCCTTGAACTTGTCCAGAAACGATTTTACCGGTAAAATCGTTCAGAATATTGATCGAATGAAAATGTTGGAATTTCTTGACTTGTCTAGAAATAGACTTTTTAGCGAGATTCCTCCAACCCTGGCTGGTCTAAATTTTGTAAGCGTGTTGGACTTGTCGAACAACATCTCGTCTGGAAAAATCCCAAGCAGCACCAATGGTGACATTTTGACATTTTTGCTCAGTATTCCACCACTAGTATGTAGTTCTCGCAACCAAAGAATTCTTTTAATTTGACAAATTCCCAGTCTCCCACGTAAAAACACCAAGCAAAATTCTCCTCAAGATTCAGTGGCGGAGGAAGCATGTGCCCACTAGGCCACAAAGGCCACAAATACTCCATCCTGAAATCTTATCTGTCCGGGGTGTCTTAAAGAAACTTAACATATTAAAGACGGTGATTTCCAAATTGAGAAGATCTTTTTAATGGCAAAGCCGTGAATAGTTGTGTACGGAGCCAATCGCAACCGTTCAAAAGTGTTTTTGGACGGTTTGGATGTTAATGCGCTCTTCCCCGGAAAAGTTTCATTTAAATTCGGACCGTCTAAAGCCAAAACTGACGGCCGGAATCACGCGGAGCCGTAAATAACTTCTTTACGACTCCGCCGTGAATGATTTTCTCTCTTCCCACTTACACTTAGTGCTAGCTAGCTCCACAGCTAGTTCCGCCAACCAATCCTGAAATCTTCATTCGGATTACATCCGTGGTGTCTTAAAGAAACTTAACATTAAAGATAGTGATTTCCCACTTACACTCAGTGCTCTACAACTATCTCTACTCAGAGCCTGCCCAGGGTAAGCCTAGCAAGCCCTTGGGTTAGGGCAACCCAAAAAAAAATTCATGTAATTTTTTTTTATAATATATATATTTTTATTTTGACGAGGATTTATAACAAAGGGTGAAGTTGGTTTGTTGGTTAGCACCTAGCATTTTAAGTTCCCATCTTGTCATGAGTTCAATACTTGTGCCCACCATTCAAAGTAAATTTTTTTTTTTGAGTCTTTTTAGTTTATTTCTTCATTTACTAATTTTTTTGGTTCATTTATACCCTTTTCACCTAATATGCAAAAAGTGATATGCACACACTAGCTTAAACTTCACTGCATGTTTCTTATTCTTTTTCTTTTTTTGAGAAAACAGAAACATAATTATATATATATATATATATATATATATATATATATATATATATATGAAACACCAATACGTTAGACTTAGCAATATTATGGGCAATTCTTACAACATTCCTAGGAACTTTAGTGATTGCCACATAAATCAAATTTCTGCACCAAACCTAGAATATCCCTAATTACAGGTTTGACAAAAACATCAGCGCGCTCTATACACCACAAAGCCTGAACTATCAAGCACTAGCTAAGCAGTCCGTTAGCGCGCACTTCCAATTTGCTGAATCTTTTCCCATGAGCCCAACATAACGCATCAAAGAATCTACGGCCAAGGCTTCCACCATTAAGGCTGAAGATGCACAAAAGAGAGACAAAGCTGACAAAGAAGCCCAAGCCACGGACACAGCTGTGGTAACAAGACCAAATACTATTCCACAGGGAAACCGCAATTTGAAGACCCCATGCAGTACTCCATGTACACCATCACTGACTCCTTCAAACACCACTCTATTCCGAATATGCCAAGAAACCCATATAACACACAGATTTCTTCAGTATAACAATGCTCCTATCAAGTGCCCCACGAATCCCGTTAATTCTAGAAACCATTCCTTGAACGGAACAGGATTCCCTACTACTGCAAAATTCAAATCCAAAGATGTGACGCCCTCCACAGACGACGCGCATGCAGCAGAGTCACATTCAAAGAACAAATAATTCAACAGTCTCCTCACGTTGTCCGATCAACACGCCGGACAGACCAAGTCTCCTGCCATGCCTCTCCTGAACAACACTACTTAATTTAGTTGGGATAATCTTATGCAGCACCTTCCACAAAAATAAAGCTACTTTAGGAGGAGGAAGGCCAGGAATATGAATAGCAGGGGTTTTAGGAATGATTTCCTTTTTATTTCTGTTTTATTTGGTTGATTTTAGAAAATGCAATTATTTTATGTAAAAAAAAAAAATTATCCCAACTTATATATATAGACTTGCCCCCGCTAATTTTTTTTTTCATTATTTTTTGCTATATACAAGTCCTTAATCCTCTCTTTTTTTCAAGAATGGAGGCCCAAAAATTATTTTAAAATTAAATTCAATGGGCCAAAGTGAAGTATTAAAAAGATAAGCTCTAAATTAAGAAAAAAAAAAAAGCTTCACACTATATAGGATGGAGGATGAATTTTTTGACAAGTTTCTTGATAGCAAACATTGAAAAGGACATAGCTAGAAGTTTTGACGATGATTCTATCATCGATGCTTTTGACGACATAAAAGAGCGTTGGACACAATTTAAGATGTCTCACTTTAGTAGATAGATTTAATTAAAATTAGTCTTTTTTGATAATATACGTGCATATGATAAACATCATTTACTATAATTTTTATTATGTAATTTTAATTTTTTCTAGATTCAATGACTTTTTTTATTGTAGTTCTTCTTTTTAATTTTTTTACTAGTATACGTATTTATTTCACCACTGCTAGAATAAAATCTTGGCTTCGCCCCGGCTCTGTGTAGGATCTCAACCACTTTTTCCAAGGATGTAAATTGGAATAATTCACATCTACTATTTGTGGGAGAGTGTCAGATTAATAAATAATATTTCCTCCTTCTAACCATTTACGTATGTAGCAACAAATTTTGCAGTTTGGACATATTGTATCATTCAGTGCTTAGACTTGTACTCACAAGCACTAAAACAATGTAAATTGTAGAGTGCATTAATTTATGAGAAAGTCAAGTGTGAAAATTATCTTTGGTAGAACAAAATGGGTAAAGAGTTTCCTGGTAATCAAATTTTTCGTTGCCAAGCAAACCCAAGTCAATTATACATAATAAGTCAACGAACCCAAGGAAACGAGAGGATAGTATGTCAAAATACTGATCTCCCACGTTTGCTCAGTATTCCAATCTTAGAAGAGTTCTTTGACAAAGTCCCAGTCAATCTGTGCGAAAAAACACCAAGAAAATACTTGCTGGTCAGCACCATCATGAAGGTCATGGGTTCAATACTTGTGCCTATCTTCGAAGTCTCTTTTTTTTTTTTTTTTTTGTGGGGGGGGGGGGGGGGGGGGGGGGGGGGGGTGGTTTGTCTTTTGTCTAGTTTGTTTCTATAACTAAAGCCAACAAGCGCGCATTAGTGACACATTTGTGAAAAATTGTCGCTTTCTTTTAATGACATCTTTGTGACGACAATGTTTTTGTCACTGAGCCTATCAACCAATTCACACCTTTTTAAATCTCTCTCTATATATATGAAGTGGTTATGCCATGGCTAAGAGAACTCAAGGGAAACAATAAGCACAAATCCTCATTGGCTTTTGTTTTTTCACTTGATTTTGCTAACTATGGCCACCATGTTCACTAAAATGCTCATTTTGTTTGTTGTTATGCTTTTGGCATTCAACAAAAATTCCTCTGGACTCACCTCAAATCCAAAAATCAGATGCATAGGGAAGGAGAAACAAGCTCTCCTCAAGTTCAAAGAAACTCTTAGAGATGATGGCGACTCTCTCTCCTCATGGGGCAGCGAAAATGATAAAAAGGAGTGTTGCAAATGGAGAGGAGTCAAGTGCAACAATCACACAGGTCATGTAGCCGTGCTCAATCTTAGTACATGGTCTCTGACCGGTAAGATTAGTCCTTCATTACTTGAATTGCAGCATATGAAGTATCTAGACTTGAGTGGAAATAACTTTGGTGGGAATTACACCCCAATTCCTAATCATCATCTTGGAAACGTTTCCAGTCTACAGTATCTTTCTCTAGGCGGGAATTATAACTTGACTGGTGGGAATCTTGAATGGCTTTCTTATTTTCCATTGTTAAGACACCTTGATCTTAGCATGGTTGACCTTAGTGAAGCAACCAATTGGCTTGAATTAGTTAGTGACAACCTCCCTCTCTTGGAATACTTGAACTTAAGCAGTTGCTACCTTCCGAATCAAGCTCCTCCAACACATCCTCTTAATTCTTCTCTGTATCTCACCGTCGTTGATCTCTCTGACAATCAAATGTCTTCTGTGATTCCCGATGCTTTCGGGAAAATGATATCCCTTCTGCATCTCAATCTTGCTTACAATGACTTCGTTGGTAGAATTCCAAAGTCTTTTGCTAATTTGAGTCGTTTGGAATCTCTGGAACTGAAATGGTCCCATGTGACAGAACAAGTTGCCGTAGTTCTTGATAAATTGTCGCGGTCAGAGACATCGTTACAAATCTTGAATTTTGATTCGAATCAACTCAGCGGTACTTTACCCGATTTTACAAGGTTTTCGTCCCTTAGGGAACTCTATCTCGGTTGTAACAAACTCACTGGGGCTCTTCCCAAGAGTTTTCGACACGTGCTTCCGAATCTTGTTGTCCTAGAATTAGGCGGAAATCAAATTGCGGGGATGCTTCCTGATCTGACCACTTTTCCGTCACTGACGGGGTTACGACTTGCGAAAAATCGCTTAAACGGGACCATCAACAAAAGTGTTGGTAAACTTTCCAAGCTCGAATATTTGGATGCCTCTATGAATTCATTTGAAGGCATTATCTCTGAAAGCCACTTCTCAAACCTCTCTAGCTTGAAATATTTGGACTTCTCTAATAACCCACTAATTTTCAACATCAGCTCCGGCTGGATTCCTCCTTTTCAACTCGATGTTATACGGTTAAGGTCTTGCAAGTTGGGGCCTGACTTCCCAGAATGGCTTCGAAATCAAAACAATTTCTCCAAGCTTGATATCTCTGGAGCTGGAATTTCTGATGTTGTCCCGAATTGGTTTTGGGATCTACCTCCCAACTTGGTTAACATAGATATCTCTAATAACCAGATGAAGGGCTTGGTGCCTGATTTATCTTCCGCGGTTTCCTTATTCAAGATAAATTTAAGTTCAATCTGCTTTACAGGCCAAATACCGCGTCTTCCTTCCCATGTATCGATCTTGGATCTATCCAAAAACTTGTTTTCGGGGTCCATTTCGATCATATGTGCGGTTTCCTTTTTCTCGTATGTTGACCTTTCAAGTAACCAATTATCGGGAGGGCTTCCCGACTGTTGGGAACCTTTTCAATCACTACAAATGCTCAATTTGGCCAACAACACTTTATCCGGTGAACTTCCAAGATCATTTGGTTCCTTCTTTAACCTCAAAGTATTGCAGTTAAGCAACAATAATTTCTTCGGGGAATTGCCTGAGTCCTTGAAGAACTGCTCGCGTTTGATAATTATTAACTTGGGAGGAAACAGATTCACTGGAAAAATACAACCGTGGTTGGGGACACGTATCCCGAATTTAATGATTCTTAGTTTACGCTCCAACAGATTCTATGGAGACATACCTCGAGATATTTGCCTCCTTAACTCCCTCCGAGTTTTGGATTTCTCTCAGAATGATTTGTCCGGAAAGCTGCCTCGGTGTTTTGACAATTTTTCTGCTTTGGTTCAAAGAGATAATAGCATGAAAGAAACCCCCGATTTTGCATATTACAGCACCATTTACCTGGGGAATGTATTGGTGCAGTGGAAAGGACAAGAACGGGGGTACCAAAGAAGACTCAGACTCTTAAAAATGATTGACTTTTCTAGCAACAAATTTTCGGGGGAAATGCCACAGGAAATCGCTAGTCTTGCAGAGGTGGTCTCCTTGAACTTGTCCAGAAACGATTTTACTGGTAAAATCGTCCAGAACGTTGATCGAATGAAAATGTTGGAATCTCTTGACTTGTCTAGAAATAGACTTTTTGGCAAGATTCCTCCAACCCTGGCTGCTCTAAATTTTCTAAGCGTGTTGGACTTGTCGAACAACAACTTGTCTGGAAAAATCCCAACAAGCACCCAACTGCAAAGCTTCGATGCCTCGGTTTATTCTGGGAATGCTCAACTTTGTGGGGTTCCGCTTCCAGATAAGTGTCCAGGGGAAGAACAAGGCGGCAAGAAAGGGATTCAAAAAGAAGATGACGAAGACCAGTTTCTGTTTACTACACCGGCATTTTATATCAGCATGGGCGTTGGCTTTGCATGTGGATTCTGGGCAATTTTTGGCACAATTCTCTTTAGCAGTGTGTCAAGATATGCCTGGTTCAAGTTCTTGGACAAAGTAGCAGATTGGTTGTACGTTACCACAGCAGTGAACTTTAATAGACTGAAGAGGCGACTTCGGGGCTAATCGGTAAGTGTCTTTCCAAGGTTGTTTCTTTATTTCTTTTTTCTCCCGTCCTCCCCGCCTATATATATAATTGCACATCGATACTGTTACTGTTGTTGTGCATGCAGGCATTGGTTTCACGGTATACCCTTTTTTCACAATGTAACCCACAATTTAAGTTCAAAAACTTGCTTGAGTTCTTGCTTTCTTTTGGTTCTCTTTTTCTATTCGCAATATTCATCCATTGAAAGCTAGCTTTGGCTCTTCAATGCTAGGATTCATAACCAAACAAATGGTCTAAATATATAACAAATGGCTCTTTAATGCTAGTTTTGCTAGTTTAGTTTTTCAAATCGATACCCTTTCTTCCTTTGACAACTCAATGATTGTAATTAATGTAGCGAAACATATTTGTATACCAACTTAAATTGACTTCACGGCATGTCATGTACTAGCGGATGCCTATGTCTAAAGGTATGTCCGAATGAAAAACAGTTATAACTTAAATAAGTTGTTTGCTCTACCCATCCAATATAACCTACTCACTATTTTCCTCACTTTAAAAAGCTCATACCATGGTAGAGAGAAGAAAAAAATGTAGAGAGAAGAAATAAAAACAAGCAATAATTTACAGGTTAATTATCAACTCTCTTGAAATAATATCAACTTAAAATGGAAAAAACCAAAAGGTAAGTAATAAATTGGAAAGAAAAGAGTATATATTACCACAACAGTAGGTGAAAGTATAACTTAAGAAAACATTATTTTAATTGGACGGCTACGATCTTAACTTGAAGACAATCAACAGATGTAGAGGTTCTCATGTTTGTATACATTCTCTTAAAAACTTGCTTGTGTTCTTGGTTTCTTTTGGTTCTCTTTTTCTATTCGCAATATATTCAATTTATTGAAAGGTAGCTTTGGCTCTTCAATGCAATGATTCATAACCAAACAAATGGCTCTTTAATGCTAGTTTACTTTTTCAAATCGATACCCTTTCTTCCTTTTGACAACTCAAGGATTGTAATATAGCGAAACATAATAATATAGCAACTTAAATTGACTTCACGGCATGTCATATATGTTACTTAAAGCAGAAGAGTTGTATTTAAAGAGTGATAATTGACATACCTTAATTTTTTTTTTTTGTTGTTTCCTTTTCTTTCCCTTCTATCCTATTTCCCAGGAAAGCTAGTATACTCGACCTAAGGCACCGGCCGCTTGGAATGAATTTTTGATCGATAGTGCGGAAGTCTTTGATACTAGCTCTGAGTAGGCCTGTGTTGAGGGAAGGGAAAGTATCTAATGAAATAACGTTTCCTTCTTACTGGGAACTCTGGTCTACGTTTTGTTTGTCCCATTTTGGTCGGACTTGTCAGTAAAACGACGGGGAGGACGACGGGGAGGGTCTCGTTTGAAGTGTTGTATATATCCTACAATTAATGTCGAGCAATAAGAAACGGGTTTGGAATTTTATCCCATCTGCATTTTGGTTTAGAACTCCGCTTAGATCATGCTTCAAGTTTAGGGTGTTACTTACTTGCACACAGTTGATCCCAAACTTGGGAAAACGGAGATTGCGCAGTTGATGGCTGGACATCCACAAGAAAATAATCCTGTCAATGTGAATCCCAATATAACCGTCTGATGCATTGTGTTTATGTTCTAAAGATTAGATATAACAAAACAACAACAACAACATATAGAAAATCTGAACCTTTGTGTGAAACAAATCGTCAGTACTTTGCATGTTTGTGTTTCTCGGTGATCTGTTACTGTTGTTACAACTTAGCAAGCAATCAAATTCTTTTCATTCTCAGGCCCAAGTTCTGATTCAGTACTGCTTACTGCCTCAACCAAATTCTTGGATCCAACATCATGACGTAGAACATGCTTCTTTCCCATTAGCTCATCACCAACAATAGCACTATCTCCGATCATCTTCTCATTCTTGGGCACGAAATCTAGCAAGGCCTCGTAACCTTCACAATTTTTGGGCCCTTTTCCATCTAGAAGTACCGCATCTGTTGTTGAGTACTCTAATGCATTTAAGGGGAAACTAATTTGATTCACATTTTGCTGTAACTGTAAGCTTGCCATAATTTGTTCCTAATATATAAAAGCAATAAGTGAAATTGAGATCAGTGTCACCATCAATTTCATACTTTTGATCAAGCTGTTTCATTTTAAAGCCCATACCTGAGCATTGTTCTTCCTCCGTTCTTCTTCTATTTCAGTGACAAGGGACCACATTTTTTCAAGAGACTGCATGTCAGCAAGTAATAATTTACATCAAACAAATTAAGTTGCAAATGAGAATTCGTAAGTAGTCTATATATGTTGGGTGTAGTGTACCTACCTGCACATGGAGGGACGTCTCGATGAACTCCTTTAGGTTTTCAATCATTTTAAGGTTCTGCATATACTTATCCTCAATGACCTGCATGCATGCACATATATACATACATACTATTAATTTGCAAAGAAAGACTTGATCGATGGGGCCGTGTAGCTACCCAATTAATTCATCAATAAGACACGAATTAGCAGATTAATTACTTACCTCTATGCCTTGAGGTCCATATATATCATCGATTTCAAGTACATTTAGCAACTCTGCATCTCTAGTATTAGTAGTTATGATGATTCTACTTCCTGAACCGAACCAATCCCGGCTCCTAGCAAGTGCATTTACTTGGTCCAGTTCAGTCACATTATCCAGAATTACAAGTACCTTTTTTTTGCCCACCACATCTTTAATCAAGTCAGTTCCTCTTTTAACATCGTCTATTTCTATTTCCAAATTGTCGTCAACTGTCGGGAGGATATCCGAAAGGAACTGCTTTTGTAACGCAACTAGTCCATTGGGTTGTCGTGCAATAACACTTACATCTTCAAGAAAACTGCTGGCTTCAAAGCTATGAAAATTCCGGTTATACAAATCTCTTGCAATGGCAGTTTTTTCCATTCCTCCACAGATGCCTATGACTAGAATGTCATCTGATATTCCACTTGACAAGAGATTTATGTACTCTTTACCAGCATCTATTGTGGGTGGGAAAATGGAAACAGTCATGTGTGCATCTTGATATCTAGTCGAAACATGTTGTACAATTTCCTTTATGAAATTTGATTGAAGCCTGCATGCATGCCAGAGAAAGATTGACCAAAAGATCAACGAAATGATTATTGTAATAATCAAAGAGTGATAATTTGCTAATTAATTAATTAAAATGAACCATATAAATCAAAGACTAATAAATTGAAGAAGTATATATATTAGATTATTAGTTATTTATTATTGTTGGTGCAATTATCTCCAAGAAGCAGGAGAAACAGAGCCCCAACGCAAATTTGCGTGTAGTGGAAAATGCAGGGCGTGCCAATAGTAGAAGAACTCCAAATATGAAAATGTAAATTGAAATGCACCTAATCTAAACGTCCTTCAAGCGAGTGGATGATAGAGACAAACACAAAATCCTTCTTTGAGCTTTTCAATTGCTGATGGGAAATGAGATCTTTTTTTACAATCTACACTTCCTTTTTTGTCTTTGTCCACATGAATTTACAATGTTACTTTTGCCGATATAAAAAAAGAAGTGTTGAGCTCGGAGTGCCACCATAGATTTAGTTACACAATCTCACTCACTGCAACCGCTCTAAAAACATACTTGCGGGTGCGATGTCGAATGCCATAAAAGACTTAATTGAAACCCTTCCTAATGCCAATTGGTTTTAGCAGAGATAGTGGAAAAAGCGGTCTAACAAGAAGAAGATAAGTGTACGTAGAATTGTGTTAATGACTTTTATCCCTTTCCCCCACCAACAATGCTAGAGACAAACACACTCACAATAGTGTAGGTCCTTTGCATATCATTACATTCACTATTGTGAGTGTATTTGTGCAAATGTTTGTGTCTATTCAAATTCTCTCCTCCCCTCCCGCAGTCCCCTCGATCCCCTCCCCCCAAAAAACAAAGGAACGGCCCCTTCCTTCCGCAACTCCCCTACACAGACACACCCCGATCGAAGACCAACACCTCAAAAATCAATCACCAATCCAATTGGGTGGCCTTCCTGAAATCAATTTGAGTAATGCTTTATTTGATTAAATTTGTGTGTGTGTGTGTATGTGAGGCCTTCCGGAAATCAATTTAGAAAAGAAAAATCAACAAACATATATAGATCTACAGGTTTCTTAATTTTCCACCAGCAAATTAATCCAGTCAAAAAAGAAAGAAAGAAAGAAGATGTAGGATCGAGTGATAAATTACCAATTACTAGCATTAGCAGTGGCGGCAGCACCATCATGCATATCCCATCCATCAGGCTGACTGGCTGCGTCCGTCAAAGCTGCCTTCCAGGCGTCCATCTTGTCTTGGGTGGCCCCGCGGCCGCTCTCTTGATGCATCTTAAACGCGTCTGCAAAACTCCCCGTCTGTTGTCGCACGTCGGAAGGATCAACGTCGTAGAATATCGGTAAAACCACCTGGCCGCCTTCATTCTTGCACTCGACGATCTTGACAAGCTCATCCAGGCACCATCCAGAGTTTGCGTAGTTCCTGGAGAACACGATGATGGCGATCCTGGACGTCTGGATGGCCTTGAGCAGCTCCGACGCGATCTCGCCCCCTTTGTGGAGATTGACATCGTCTTTGAAAGTAGGGATGCCGGCGTCCACCAAGGCGCGGTGCAGCTGCCTCGTGATGTTGTACCGGGTATCCTCGCCTCTGAAGCTCAAGAACACGTCGTGCCTGCACCTCGTCGCTGTGGACAAGAAAGAAAATGACGTTGCGTGTACTCTTCTAGCAGTTGTCAAGGACGTCATCGTCGTAACGAACGGGTCTTCACTCTTGACTAACGTAGGTCAAGATCTTCACTTTTTAACGATTCAGATCATTATTGACTCATTGAAAGTGGGTATTAAAGTTACCTTGGGGGAAAGTGAACAACTGCTCTAAGAAATGTGCATTAGGAAATGAACATAAATAAAAATAGGAGAAACTTAGAGCATTCCAATTGTATTAAGTAAATAGATGTGGATAAGTAAATTTAATAATAATGTTAAAAAATACACCACATCGTAATAAGCAAAATTACAGGTCTTTAGTAAATAACCAAATTTCACCAAATTCATAACCAAACTTTACAACTTTTATCAATAATCAAACGCAATAAGTAAACTCAATAACTCAAAAACACTTCACATTAGAATCGTCTCATCGAGATGAATAATTTGCTGTGGTCGGATGCGTGATTGAAACTCATTTGCGATTGGACAAATGTGTATTGTGTATTGTGGGGTTTTTTTTGTTAGGAATGCAAAAAGAACCAATATGAAGGTAGATATTGTTAAGTTTAATTATGGACCATATGAATAATCAAATACTAACGTGACACATTTTGGTTATTGATTGTGATTATTATCATTGCAAATGCTCTTAGGAGGTAACTATTGGGTATGAGAAACGAGGGAAAAACTTTTTTACGAAGGCTTCGCAAAGAAGATTGTAACGGAGGTGAACAATCTTCTTCGTCCAAAAATATTTTATGTGGTTCATATTTTAAATAAACTATTCGTGCGAATAGTTTAAATAGTTAAGCCATTGGCGCGAATAATTTATTTAAAATCCGGACCGTTGATTACTGAGACAAACAGCGAGATGAGATGGCTCGGAAACCTCTTTTGTGGACGTGAATTAGGCAACCTCGGGAAATAAACCCACCAAATAATTAGGTCCCTCTCATATGAGAAATTTTTCAGTGCCGAGCAGGCATCGGCTACGTGGTGCCGAGCACGCATATTAGAGAATGACATCTTAAATGGGCATATTAGTAATTTCATCATAATAGAGACAAAAAAAAAAAAAATGTAGGTGGAGAAATTAATGAGATTGGATATCAATTTTCTTAAGAAAAGTCAAGATGCCCATTATTGTAGAGCACTACTTTTAAGGTTCCATCCAGCTCACATGGGCCAGGACGGGCCTCACTCTACAGCATTCCAATCGTTCAATGTGATCTGAGAGGAGAAGTTTTTCAGTGCCGAGTGAGCACTGCCTGAGATGGTGCTCAATACCACGTGGCCAGTGTCCACCCAGAACCAAAAAACTTCTCCTCTCATATCACATTGGATGATTGGAATGCTGCAGAGTGTGGCCCGTCCCGGCCCCATGTGAGCTGAATGGAACCTTAAAAGCAGTGCTCTACAATAATGGACGTCTTGACTTTTCTTAGGAAAATTAAAAATTGATATCCAGTCTGCTCATTTCTCCACCTACATTTTTTTTTTGTCCCTACTATGATGAAATTGCTAATATGCCCCTGTAAGATGTCATTTATTGATTAAGAAGTATAGGGGCATTTTAGTAATTTCACCCAGATAAAGACAAAAAAAAAAAGAAAAGAAGAGAGTGTAAGAGGAGAAATAAGAATTATGGATATCAATTTCCATTCTTAACTGCGTTCGTTTCAAGCGATGTCATGAAAATGACCAAATTAACCCCCAAATTTTTTTATATATTATTCCGTCGCATTTTGATCCCAAAATACATGTTCATTTTTCAAAATAAAACATAGAAACTTGGTAAAACATTATAAATACCCTTGCGTTTAAATTGAAGTGCTATTGCCTATCAATCAAATCATGGGCATAACATAGAAAGTGAAACACTTTTTTATGTAATCGTTATGTTTCTTTAAAAAGTTTGAATCTTCAAAATGGACTATCAAAATGGATTGGAGAGAGTATATAAAAGAGTTCTAAAAAAAAGGAGAATCCGAAAACGCCAACGCGGTTTCATATTTATGTGAGAATAAAGAATCTGGCGATTTCTTCCTTATATGCAAGCAATTGTGAAACTCAGGTAGCTAGCTCGACCATCAATCTATTGCTTTTCTTTCTTTCTTTCTTTCTTTCTGTTATAGCAACAAATTAACAGTCCATTAGCAAGCATGGACTCCTCCTCGTCCTCGTCGTCGAGCAGCGGGCGGAAACACGATGTGTACATAAGCGTTCAAAACGACGACCCCTGCAAGTACGTTACAGACATGATATCAAGGTCCTTGACCATTCGCGGAGTCCCCACCTTCGCAGACGAGAATCAGCTGCGAAGCAAAACACAGGGATCGGGCTCGGTACAGATGGGACGAGAGCTGAAGGATGCCATAGCAATGTCGAGGATCACCATAATACTGTTCTCCAGAAGCTACGTTTGCTCCAGCTGGTGCCTCGAGGAACTAGCGGTCATCATGGACTGCCGGAGCAAGTGGGGGCTGATCGTGCTGCCCATTTTCTACAACGTGGATCCGTCCGATGTGAGGAAACAGAGAGGGTATGCCGCCGCAGCAGTCAGCAAACAAAGGAAAGGAGGCTGTTGGTACAGAAGGTGGAAGAGAGCTCTTGGACAAGCTGCCAATTTCTGTGGCTGGGATCATAGCGCTAATGATCGGTAATGATTCATTTCAATTCTTCTTCTTAATTTTCTGTTCTGTTCTGTTGCAAAATCATCATCTTACTATAAATACAGTAATTGATGCGGAAACATTATCGGATTTGGGGGCGCATGGATTACCAATTAAGCACGCAATTATCTGTACAACAATTTCAAAATATGAAAATCTGTGGAGCGCAATTATCAACGTGTTGTCAAAACGTTAACATTAAGAGATAGAAGAATTCATTTCTATTGAGTATTACTTTTTCACTTGAAGTGATAGATTTCAAGTTTATTACTAAATGACTATCTCATGATTAAAAATCCTATAGCCGCAAACTCCACAAGATCAGTCTTGAACAATAGTAACATGTACATACCAAAATCTCACGGTTTGAATCAAACCATATGGAACAGGAATGAGCGAGGGTTGCAACTCGGATGGGTTGGGTGGGTTTATATATAGGTCTACCCATATATAGGTGTAGGTCTATCCAGACCTTGTGATACTGTAATCTCCTCAACCGGAAAATCATGCAAATCCGATTTCAACCTGAGACTCAACCCAAATAGTTTTCGGGTTGGGTGTGGCCCGTGTGGGTTTGCTTGAATTAAAAAAATCCGTGTTGTAACGAACGTTAGGTTTGCAGATGACATTGTACTCGTAAATGAAACCGCTAGAGTTGTTAATACGAAATTAGAAATTTGGAGAGAAGTATTAGAGTGAAAGGGTTTTCGTATAAGTAGGAGTAAAACTGAATATATGGTGTGCAAATTTAGTAGTACCAGCGATGCGCACAAAAAAAGAGTGATGATCCAAGATCAGGAGATATCTAAAAGTGGGTAGTCCTATGGTACACACCCCTTATGAGGTGGTGTATCGTACGTAACATGATTTTAAACCTTTGGATTTCAAAGTGAATAATCTGGACTACTCATTGATTAAATCAATTAACAAAATAAAAAAAAGAACTTAGTAGGTAACAGGTTGTTCTCTCCTCCTTGACTTTCTCTCCCTCTCCCTCATATGTAAAATATTACAAATTATATAATATAACCACAATTGTTATGACAATACAAAAAATTGGCATTTACTTACCACAATGTGTCGTACTAAAAGAAATCGATCAAAAAATACTAGATACAAGACCAAAATATGTCGTAGCGCAATCAATATTATTATACCAAAGCAAGATACATGTCTAAAATATCACAAATTAAGATAATATGGTGGAAATTTTAAAATTTGAAAAAATAATGTGGCGGGAATTGAAAATGATTAGTGATATGGTATTTTACTGATTTTAATTATCGTTTACTGAACATTTCGATTGAATTTTTTTATACAACACGTTGTGGGTATGAAAACACCAATTTATGGTGTTGTCATAACAAATTTGGTTATATTACTGAATTTGTGGTATTTTAGACATGTATTATTACGGAATATTTTAATTAATTTCCTTTGATACGACACACTGTGGTAAGAAAACGTAAATTTATGATATTATCATAACAATTGTGATTTGATATATAATTTGTGGTATTTAAATATGTTTTTTTTTAATATGACACGTGTTAAGAAAATGAAAATTTTAGGTGTTGTCATAACAATTGTGGTTATTTTTTAAAATTTGTGATATTTTACAAATATTTTTGGCTTGAGTATAACAATTGTTGATTCTGGTACGACATATTTTGATTTTGTTACGGAATATCATACGAGTCAATTTTTTTGGTACGACTCATTGTGATAAGATAATGCTAATTTATGATGTTGTTATAACATTTGTGGCTAACATTATTTAATTGTTGATATTGTACGCATATATTTGGTTAGGGTACAAGTATTATGGATTTCGGTACGAATAATTATGGTTACATAATAATAATATTTTTTAATTATGAGTAACCTACTAATGACCTGTTTAACAGATAAATTTTAATGAACAAGTCGTAATTAGAATCATAAATATGCATTAGAAACCCAAAAATCGGCATAATGAAAATCACAAATTGTCATAATTTAGACATACGGTATACCCTGTGTACCATAGCTTCCTCCAAAAAAAAGTGATCATTTTAGGTAATTAGGCTCAATTATTAGTAGAGATGAAGAGATTGTCGATAATATGACCCATAGGATTCAAGTGGGGTGGCTCAAGTTGAGGAGCGCTACTGGTGTACTGTATGACAAAAGGATTCTCATAAAATTGAAGGAAAAATTCTATGGAACTGCTATCAGACCAGCGATGCTTTTCGGGACCGAACGTTAGCTTATTAAGAAATAACAGGTGAACAAAATGAGTAGCAAAAATGAGAATGTTGAGGTAGACGCGTAGTAAGACTAGACAAGACAGGATTAAAAATGAAACGGTTCATGAGATGGTAGTTGTGGCACTCATAGAAAAGAAGTTAAGGGAAAATAAACTAAGGTGATTTGGGCATGTCTACCATAGACCAGGAGATGCAATGATGTGATGCGCAACGATATGAGTATAGTTGGCTTGTGTGAACAAGTGGCTCTTAATAAAACTCAATGGAAGAACGATTTATGTAACCGACTCCAAGTGATTCGGACATAATGCTCAGTTTGGTTTGGTTTAGTTTGGTTTGTAAGTAGTTACATTTCTCTGAGTCTACAAACGATGTCTCTTGTGCTTAAGTACAATTTTTTTTTTTGCCAATTGACGACGAACGTATTAATTTCAGGATTGAATCAATGTTAGTTGGTAAAGTTGTAGAAGAAATTGTGAATAAACGGACTCCGACGAATCTGCACATTTCCATCTACCCAATTCGATACGATATTCTTGATGAATATCTGAATCTCTTCATGCGAGTAGGACGGGACTATGTCCTCATCGTAGGGATATGCGGGCCAAGCGGAATGGGAAAGACATCCATTGCCGAAGCTATTTACAAGCAAATCTTTTTTACTTTCGAAGGTAGCAGCTTCCTGGAAAATGTTGGACAAAATTCAAGAAAACCCAATGGCTTGGTTCAATTACAAGAAAAACTTCTCTCAGACATCCTCCTGTCAGAAAGGAATGTAAAAGTAAGAGATGTTAACCAAGGCGTGGATATGATCAAGGAAAAATTGGGCCACAAACGAGTTCTTGTTATCCTTGACGACGTGGATGATTTCGACCAACTGTACGCCTTAGTCGGAAACCGCAGTCGGTTTGGTTTGGGAAGTAAAATCATCATAATCACTAGAAAAGTGCATCTGCTAAATGTGCTTGAAGTGGATCAGGTTTTTATGGCTCAAGGCCTTCCTCTTCCACCCAATATACAGGTAATTAAGCTTTGTTGATTTTTTTACAGAATAACAACTTGCCTTGCAGCCCTTGGCAAAATTTGATTAAAACTTCGATGATGATAGGTCGTATGGGAGAAGTATCAGCAAAGTCGTCGCGAAATTGCGGGACTTAAAGAGTACATCCAGGCTTTCTATAATCTGGTACACAACAAAACACGATCTCTAATTGATTGCTTAATTTGTAATTGAAGATTGTTTTAATTACATTGTAACTCTTTGGCTCGTAGACTAATCAGAAAGTAAGGTACCTTGAAGATTGTTTGCGCAGAGAGCGTAGGAAGAATGCCATTCAGGTATATACGATTTCTTCTGCCTTGAAAACTTTCAGGGCTCGTAATTATTATTATTAATGGGCAAAGTATAATTTGCCCTATATTAATTGCACCAATATTTCATCTTTCTGTTCATCATGCAGGCACAAGTAATATCTGAGATGAAGCTACTTGAGAGCAGGGGCTCTGCTTCTATTACTCGCACTACTAAGGATGATGCGATGCATATCGAGGATTGATCATCAAACTCGTATCAGTGGGCATTGAATTAAGCGATAGAAAAGTTAAAAGAACCCACCATTTTGAATGAGAAAGTCTTCCCCGGAAGAAATGTTGGACAGAATCTGAACAAAAACTCAAATGGGTTGTTAGGAATTTGAATTTCTGTTCAGCTTCTGTCCAAAAAATTCTGTCAGTCTCAAGTAACTAGGAGGGTATCTATAACATTATGTCACCTGTTAATTTTGTGGAAGGCCTGCACTAGTAGGATGTTGACTTTTTTGGTGAAGAGAAGAATTAAAACTTGCCGTAGATAAAGAAACTTATGTATACTCGCGGTTTGGCACGTGGGTTGCACGTGTGTTTTTGCTCCTGTTAATTTTTTGTCCCTTTTAGGAGTGATTTCATACTCCTTTTTTCATAATCACAATCCATGTTTTTTAGTATTGTGATGTGAAGTTACAATGTTGTCTTTCTAAGAGTGAGAGAATATACAAATGAAAAATTAATTTTGTATATTCATATTACAAGACAACGAGAAAGAAAGTGTGATTTTGAGAAGAAAAAAAAGTGCGAAAATCAATTATCAAAAAGAATTATTTAAACAAAATATCTCAGAGTTTGCCTAAGGCCCAAAAGTATTGGGCCGACCTATCCGTCAAACGAATTTGTGAAAGTCCAAGCCTAACAAGTTTAAGCTCTCTTTCTCTTGCGTTACGATAAAACTAATGAAGACAAACATCTCAAAAATTTCAAAACGAAGAATGGATGTGACATATTGAGGAGATATTTAATAATTTATTCCCTATTTTATTAACTTTTTATACTTTACGAGCACAAAAAGTAAACGGTAAATCAATCTAAATAAGGGGGAAAAAAACATATAATAGGGGAGGTAAATTAAATTTCTAAAGGTAGTGTTCGTTTCAAGAACGTAAAAGTATCAATTGAATATCACTCTTCCTCCATTTTTAGCGGCAAAAGTAGTAATTACGTTGACATAATCAATCTTTCGCGTTTATAATGGGCTTATTTTTTTTCCAGTCTTGTTTTCAATGGTCCGGGTTTAAAAGACTCTTTCAATGGGAGAGAATGAGTCATTTTTAATCCCGAACGGTTGACATACCACATTACAGCCCTTTAGTGCAAGATGCACTACAGAGTCCCTGGATCCATAAAATTTGGCAGCCAAAGCAAAGTCTTCCTCGCCTTCCCTTGGAACGATCCTCACTGGCCAGAATAGCTTGAGTTATTGAAAACTCTCGTTTTTGGCATATGTACACCAAGCAAGGCGCGGATGCATTTGCAGGCGTTAGTTGGTTGAGTGCGGGCGTGCCAAGACTTGTAGCGCCTAACTTCGGATGACGATTGCCGTGAATCGTGACTTCTAACTTGTAAAGCGATTGCGTGTGATCCAAAGGGTAATTATCACAATGAGGTTCGTGGTTTCCCACACGGTTGTGGATTTAAAATTTTCTAGTCGTATAGGAAATGCGTAAATCGTAAAACGTAAACTTTATTACTCCAGGATAATAAAGTGGTACAAGAAAAGTAAAATTCAAACTACTTGAAGAAGTTAGTTCGAATGGGGTGAATACTAGGTATTCGATAGTCTACTTTGCTGAAAGTAGGAAAGTTTTTGAAGCGCTGGGCTTTGATTGGTATTGGACCCATTTTTCTTCTTCGATTCTGCTATATATAGGCAAAGCAGTAAGCTGATTCAGGCCTGAATCCGAATTTCTACTTGCTTCATATGCCGTCAAGTGTCCCATGATGGTTCCTTCTTTTGTGCATGCAAGATCATGGCAGTTTTCAGCAGTTGAAAGATCATGGGTGACGTGGCAAGTAACTCTCCACTTTCTCTTTTTGTGCTAGCTTGACATGTGGCCAATTGACCAAATCAATTGGCCTTTGAACTTTGGAGGGAAATAAATGATAATAGAGTCAAACTAATCTCCATGGAACAATTATCTGGCGTATCTCGCTTCACTTGGATTTTAATTAATCTGGCCTTGCTCCAAATCATAAAATTAATGTAGCCCATTAATTTTTAGCCCGAGTAACTTGTAAATTTCAGCCCAATTTAATTAGTATCTAAAAAAATGGCCCTCTAGCGCTAACCCAAGATTTGATGTCAAAAACAGGTATAAATAGTTATCAAAAGAAGAAAAGTAAAGGATTATGCAATTTTTCAATGGAGTGTTTGGGACTTTGAGTTATGAAAAGAAGACAAGGAAAGGATTATACAATATTTCAACGGAGTGTTTGAGACTTTGAGTTATCAAGTGCCCCACGAATCCCGTGAATTATAGCAACCATTCCTTGAACGGATACGGGATTCTCTACTGTAAAATTCAAATCCAAAGATGTGACGCCCTCCACAAACAAACGACAGAGTCATATTCAAAGAATAAGTTGATGTAGAACAAATAGCGCTGAATTCGTGGATCGATTGGACCGGTCAAAACCATTCCTTGAACGGACACAAGATTCCCTATTGTAAAATTCAAACCCAAAGATGTGACGCCCTCCACAAACAAACGACGCGCAGAGTCGCATCCAAAGAATAAGTTGATGTAGAACAAGTAGCGCTGAATTTATGGATCAATTGGACCAGTCAAAGCGTTGGAAGCCCAAACAGGCGTTAATTGCAAATTATCCGATTTGGCAAAATTCGAACGAGCTCAAATTGAACCCAAATTTGGTGGGCTGACTTAAAATCACATTGCGGTCAAGACTCACAACCCTAAGGCTAAAGTTGTGATTGATGATGGATTTCAGCCCAATTCCTTCATTTAAGCTTTCAATTGGAGTAATTCTTACAGAAAATTCTTTAAAAGTTGGTTTCAGATGGGAAAGTCTTGTTTTTATTTTCCGTTTTCAATTTTGTCATTCAGTGCTTAAAACTATACTCCCAAGCACTAAAACAATAGATTTATGAGAAAGTCAAAGTGTGAAAATTATCTTCGGTAGAAGGAAAAAAAAAAGGGTCAAGCCATCCCAACCCAAGTCAATTTTACGTAATGAGTCCACGCACCCAAGGAAAGAAAATGTGGAGAGAAGATGCGTCAAAATACTGATCTCCCATTTCTGCTAAGTATTCCACGGCTAGTAGTTCTCGCAATCAATCTTAGAAGAATTCTTTGACAAAGTGCCGGTCGATCTCCACGTAAGAATACCAAGAAAATTCTCGCCCGGATTCGGTGGGGGAGGGAGCTTGTGCCCACTAGGTCACAAACACTCAATCCTGAAATCTTATCTGCCCGTGGTGCCTTAAAAAAACTTAGCATTAGAGACGGTGATTTCTCACTTACACTCAGTGCTAGCTCCACGGCTAGTTCTGACAACCAATCTTGAAATCGTTATCAAGGTCACGTATGTGGTGCCTTAAAGAAACTTAGTATTAAAGATGATTTTTCATTGATAGGTAAAGCTAGCTCTACAATTAGTTCTACCAACCAATCCTGAAATCTTTATCTGGATTACATCCGTGGTGCCTAAAGAAACTTAGCATTAAAAGATATATAGTGATTTCCTAGTTACACTTAGTGCTGGCTCTACAACTAGTTTTACCCGGGGGTAAGCCCATTTTCTTTTATCTATTTTTATTTTGTCGAAGATGTAGCACAAAGGATGAAGTTGGTTTGTTGGTCAGCACTAGATTTTTTTGTGAAAAAATAAGATGTGGTAAAGTTGCTCTTTCTCTTATGTAAGGGTGAATGGAGAACATTGAGTTCCTGGAACATCTTTGTTGTTAAGACTTAAACTAAGGAATTTGCTCCTTTTGAACTCGATGCTATACGGTTAAAGAATAATTTGCTCCTTCGACGTCAGATACAAATCTTTAAGGAACCATCAAATTTGTCCGGTTTTAATGAAATGAGCTCCCGTAATAAACGTTGGAATAGGTTAATTTCATAGGATAAGTTGATACGCATGCATCTAAACTAACAACCTGAGTTGTCAAAAGAAAAATGGGTTTCAACGGAATGTTGGGTATGTAGTGGTTACACACAGTTTTCGTCCTAAAAGGGGTAACGATTTTTGCACTTTATTTTTTCTATAATGCCCTTAAAATTTTGTCATTCAATACTTAAAACCGTACTCACAAGCACTAAAACAATAAATTGTAGAGTGCATTTCTGAGAAAGTCAAGTGTGAAAATTATCTTCATTTGGAAAAAAATGGGTAATTAAGAGTTTCCTAGTAATCACATTTTTCCTTGCCAAGTGAATTCTGCATAATGAGTCCACGGATCCAAGAAAAGAAAATGTGTGGAGAAGATAGTAGGTCAAAATATTGAAGAATTCTTTGACAAGTCAATCCCATTCGATCTCCACTTTAAAAAAAAAAAACCAAGAAAATTCTCTCCTGGATTTAGTGGCAGAGGGAGCATGTGCCCTCTAAGCCACAAACAATCAATCCTAAAATTTTATCCGTCTGTGGTATTCTAAAGAAATTTAGCATTAAAGAAGACACTTTGTTTGATTTTGAGAAATTTTTTTGATGCAATTAACGAGTAGTAATAAGTGGAAAGAGATAGATAGAGAAATTGATTGAGAACCGTGCACGGAGTAAAAAAAAAAATTCTTAAAACTTGTAAGTGAACAAAGTCGATTTCCCACTTACACTCAGTGCTACGTCCACAGCTAGTTCTGCCAACTAATCTTGAAATCGTTATCTAGATTACATATGTGGTGCCTGAAAAAAATCTAACGTTAAAGAGAGTGATTTTCCACTTACACGTAGAGCTAGCTCCATAGCTAGTTTTACCAACCAATCCTGAAATTTTTATCCTCCCAGGACTCTCCACCTAAAACACCAACAAATTTTGTCCCCAACCCGATATGTTACATATGTATAGATACATACATACAGTGGCTGAGGGAGAATGTAGCCACCTGGGCACGTGTCTCGCTACCATGTATTTTGTTTCAAACATACAAATAATGGGTATCTTTAAGTCTTATATACTCCCTCCGTCCCATAATATTTGGTATTTTTAAAAATACGTGTCATTTTTAAATTGCATATATCTTTCAATTCTAAATGTTTTAAGTGATTTTTGAACTTTGTTTAATAGAACAAATTAAACTCTATATTATGGATTAAAAGATATAGTTAATTTCTTCATAATGCTAGAATAGTATAAATGTCAAATATTATGGGACGGATGGAGTAAATTTTAAAATCACATATACCTATTAGAAAACGGGTTACGAGTTTTGCACACCCACACAACTTTTTAAGTGTGTGTGTGTGTATATATATATATATATATATATATATATATATATATGAAGTGGTTATGCCATGGCTAAGAGAACTCAAGGGAAACAAAAAGCACAAACCCTCATTGGCTTTTGTTTTTTCGCTTGATTTTGGTCCTAATTATGGCCACCATTTTCGCTAAAATGCTCAGTTTTTTTGTTGTTATGCTTTTGGCATCCAGCAAAACTTCCTCTGGACTCACCTCAAATCCTAAAATCAGATGCATAGAGAAGGAGAAGCAAGCTCTCCTCAAGTTCAAAGAAGCTCTTATAGATGGCGGCGACTCTCTCTCCTCATGGGGCAGCGAAAACAATGAAAAGGAGTGTTGCAAATGGAGAGGAGTCGAGTGCAACAATCACACAGGTCATGTAGCCGGGCTCAATCTTAGTACATGGTCTCTGACCGGTAAGATTAGTCCTTCATTCCTTGAATTGCAGCATTTGGAGTATCTAGACTTGAGTGGAAATAACTTTGGAGGGGATTACACCCCAATTCCTAATCATCATCTTGGAAACGTTTCCAGTTTACAGTATCTTTCTCTAGGCGGGAATTATAACTTGAGTGGTGGGAATCTTGAATGGCTTTCTTATTTTCCATTGTTAAGACACCTTGATCTTAGCACGGTTGACCTAAGTGAAGCAACCAGTTGGCTTGAATTAGTTAGTGACAATCTCCCTCTCTTGGAATACTTGAACTTAAGCAATTGCTACCTTCCAAATCAAGTTCCTCCAACACGTCCTCTTAATTCTTCTCTGTATCTCACCGTCGTTGATCTCTCTGACAATCAAATGTCTTCTGTGGTTCCCGATGCTTTCGGGAAAATGATATCCCTTGTGCATCTCAATCTTGCTTATAATGATTTCGTTGGTAGAATTCCAAAGTCTTTTGCTAATTTGAGTCGTTTGGAATCGCTAGAACTGAAATGGTCCCATGTGACCGAACAAGTTGCCGTAGTTCTTGATAAATTGTCACAGTCAGAGAAGTCGTTACAAATCTTGAATTTTGATTCGAATCAACTCAGTGGTACTTTACCTGATTTTACAAGGTTTTCATCCCTTAGGGAACTCTATCTCGGTGGTAACAAACTCACTGGGACTTTTCCTAAGAGTTTCCGACACGTGCTTCCGAATCTTGTTGTCCTAGAATTCTACGGAAATCAAATTTCTGGGATGCTTCCTGATTTGACCGCGTTTCCATTACTAACGCGGATAGATCTTTCGAACAATTCCTTAAATGGAACCATTGACAAAAGTATTGGACAACTTTCGAAGATGGAACATTTGGACACCTCTCTGAATTCATTTGAAGGCATTATCTCTGAAAGCCACTTCTCAAACCTCTCTAGCTTGAAATATTTGGACTTCTCTTTTAACTCACTAGTTTTCAACATCAGCTCCAGCTGGATTCCTCCTTTTCAACTCGATGCTATACGGTTAAAGTTGTGCACGTTGGGGCCTGACTTCCCAGAATGGCTTCGAAATCAAAACAATTTCTCCGAGCTTGATGTCTCTGGAGCTGGAATTTCTGATGTTGTCCCAAGTTGGTTTTGGGATCTACCTCCCAACGTGGTTAAAATAGATATCTCTGATAACCGGATGAAGGGCTCGGTGCCTGATTTATCTTCCGCGGTTTCCTTGTTCTTTATAAATTTAAGTTCAAACAGCTTTACAGGCCAGCTACCGCGACTTCCTTCCAGTTTAACGGCTTTGGATCTATCCAAAAACTTGTTTTCTGGGTCCATTTCGTTCATATGTGCAATTACCGGCCCTCTGTTCTGGTATGTTGACCTCTCAAGTAACCAATTATCGGGAGAGCTTCCCAACTGTTGGGAACCTTTTCATGCACTACACGTGATCAGTTTGGCCAACAACACTTTATCCGGTGAACTTCCTAGATCATTTGGCAACTTCTTTGACCTCAAAACATTGCAGTTAAGCAACAATAATTTCTCCGGGGAATTGCCTGAGTCCTTGAAGAACTGCCCGCGTTTGATAATTATGGACTTGGGAGGAAACAAATTCACCGGAAAAATACAACCGTGGTTGGGGACACATATCCCGAATTTAATGATTCTAAGTATACGCTCCAACAAATTCTATGGAGACGTACCTCGAGATATTTGCCTCCTTAACTCCCTCCGTGTTTTGGATTTCTCTCAGAATGATTTGTCAGGAAAGCTGCCAACGTGTTTTGACAATTTTTCTGCTTTGGTTCAAAGAGATTATAGAGTGAAAGAAACTGCCGATTTTGCATATTACAGCACCTTTTACCTGGGGATTGTATTGGTGCAATGGAAAGGACAAGAACGGGGGTACCAAAGAAGACTCAGGCTCTTAAAAATGGTTGACTTTTCTAGCAACAAATTTTCGGGGGAAATTCCACAAGAAATCGCTAGTCTTGCAGAGGTGGTCTCCTTGAACTTGTCCAGAAACGATTTTACCGGTAAAATCGTCCAGAACATTGATCGAATGAAAATGTTGGAATCTCTTGACTTGTCTAGAAATAGACTTTTTGGCAAGATTCCTCCAACCCTGGCTGCTCTAAATTTTCTAAGCGTGTTGGACTTGTCGAACAACAACTTGTCTGGAAAAATTCCAACAAGCACCCAACTGCAAAGCTTCGATGCCTCGGTTTATTCTGGGAATGCTCAACTTTGTGGGGTTCCACTTCCAGATGAGTGTCAAGGGGAAGAACAAGGCGGCAAGAAAGGAATTCAAGAAGAAGATGAGCAGGACCAGTTTCTGTTTACTACACCGGCATTTTATATCAGCCTGGGCGTGGGCTTTGCATGTGGATTCTGGGCAATTTTTGGCACAATTCTCTTTAGCAGTGTGTCAAGATATGCCTGGTTCAAGCTCTTAGACGAAGTAGCAGATTGGTTGTATGTTACCACAGCAGTGAACTTTAATAGACTGAAGAGACAACTTCGGGGCTAATCGGTATGTGTCTTTCCAAGGTTGTTTCTTTATTTCTTTTTTCTCCAGTCCTCCCCACCTATATATATAATTGCACATCGATACTGTTACTGTTGTTGTGCATGCAGGCATTGGTTTCACGGCATACCCTTTTTTTGCACAATGTAACCCAGAATTTAAGTGCAAAAACTTGCTTGAGTTATTGGTTTCTTTTGGTTCTCTTTTTCTATTCGTAACATTCAATCTATCTGGAAAGCTAGCTTTGGCTCTTCAATGCTATGATTCATAACCAAACAAATTGTCTAAATATATAGTTGTCATACCAATATATCAGATGCACATAAAGAACTATCTTGGTTTTGCTAGTTTAATTAAATTAACTCATTTGTATACCAATTTAAATTAACTTCACGGCATGTCACATATACTACTTCAAGGAGAAGAGTTGCATTAATTTAAAGAGTGATAATTGACATTCTTCAATTTTTTTATTTTTTTATTTTTGGTTTCATTTTTTTCCCTTCTATTCATGTTTCCAGGAAAGCCAGTATACCGGCCCTGGGGCACCGACCGCATGGAATGAACTTTCGATCGACGGTGTGGAAGTCTTTGATACCAGGCTACCAGCTCTAAGTAGGCCTGTGTTGAGCGAAAGGAAAGTATCAAATGAAATAACGTTTCCTTCTTCAAGGGGACTGGAAATTCTGTACTACTATGTTTTGTTTGTCCCATTTTTGGTCGGACTTGTCGGTAAAACGATGGGGAAGGGTCTCGTTTGAAGTATTGTATTGTATATATCCTACAATTAATGTCAAGCAATAAGAAACAGGTTTGGAATTTCATTCCGTCTGCATTTTGGTTAACTCCCCTTATATCATGCTTTGAGTTTAGGGCGTGTTAATTACTTGCACACAGTCGATCCCAAACTAGGGAAAAACCGGAGATTGCGTAGTTGATGGCTTGACAACCACATAGGGATGGCCATCGGCTGATCTGTCTATATCCGATCCGTTATCCATCCCGAACAGATCAGATTTTTGGTGATTTTTCGGATATCGAGATGGATTCGGATTTATTTTTCAAAAAAAATTCGGAAATCGAATCGGATTCGAAGGTTCGAAGGTGAGTCTGTCCCTGCCCTGAATTCGATTTCTATCCCCAATCCGTCCCGATCTGTCCCCGAATATCCAAAAATCTATTTTTTGATCAAAAATTCACATTCAATTTGTCCCCGAATACTCTTTTTATAAAAAAAAAAAAAAAAAAATCTGGTATTACCCTTAATTTTGTGCCTCTAAAATAGAGAATCGAGGTCGAGTCTCCACATGGAAACTCTCTCACGTGTAATTCACCCTCTTCGTATTACTCCTACCATTTCTTTTTTTCTAAAAGGAGTTTCATTTTCATTATAGTAATATTCACTCCCGCTAAAATCTCTTTCTACGTTTTAGAAAGGCTTAATTACAACATGCTCCTTTTGAGTATCATCTTTTTTCAAATTATCCCATAAACTGCAAAATTCTACACTTGACCACTTAAATTATTTAAACCTATTTAAACCTTTCAACTTGGACCACTTACTAAACTTCAGTCGCTTAATGCTCGTTAAAGATCCTAGAAGAGTTTTCAAATGTTATTTTCCTCCAAATAGGGTAGAATGTCAAGAATGATATACATAAACCTCCACATCTAAAAAAATCAGGGACTAAACTATTGCCTATTTTTTTTAAAACGACATCTTGATAGATGATGCAAGGGTATAAAGAAATGTTAATCGGGATAAAACAAAAGAAAATCGATGGATAGAGATGAATGAAAGAAGACTGCTCAGACAAAGATTGGTCTTTAATTTTGTCAAATTTGCAACTTTATATAGATATCATTCTTGGCGTTCTAGTCATATGAGAAGAAAAAAAAAATACATTCGATCACTATTTCAGGCTCTTTGACGGCAACTAAGGGCCCATTTTGGTTTCGAAAAAAAAAACTTTAAGAAAATAAAGGTAATTTTAAGCTCAAAAATCATGTGTTTACGTAAATAATTTTTCTACCAATATGAATCTTATTTGTAGATCTCATTGAGATCTTTTAAATAGTGTAAAATATTTTAAAAATATTTTCCTTTTTCATTATATTTGAGCTTAAAATTACCTTTTTTTCACCTTCTTTTTGAAAAAAAAAGGTTGAAAAAGAAAGCGAAACGGCACCTAAGACTTATAAAGGGAAAACTTGAAGGGATTAGATAGTTTAACGTGGTTGAGTGTCAAAATTTTGTAGTTCAGGGATTAATTTGAAAAAATGTGAATAGTTTGATAAGGCAAGATGTAATTAAGCCTTTTAGAAACACAGACGACCCGTTAGCAGCCACGAATCTCCGACATTATGGCGGGAGTTTTGCAGAGACGGAGAGAGAGAGAGAGAGAGAGAGAGAGAGAGAGAGAAGCTGTACACACACGCATATGGATATGGATATGTATATCATACGATATACATATTTAGAGAGAGAAAGGACCCGAATTTTCAGGCCCTCTCGAACGATGTCAGTCCCACATTCCACAAACCAAATGACACCAACGCAACTGAGAGAGACAGAGAGCGAGAAAACTCAGGAGAAAGCAAAGTCCGTTCACGAACCTCGCCGTGTTCCTCTTTCCCTCCCCTCACCCTCTCAATTCCCCGACAATTCGAGCGAGAAATTACTGCTTCACTCGTCGCTTAGTCGTGAAATTGTCGCGATTGATGACCGTAACGTCGTTTTATTTTATTGGACGTCGACGGATCCGGTCTCGGCTTCAAAATTAGGTTTCTATGATTGGAGCTGAAAAATGGTACGTGATTTGAATTCAGTACGATGTGGCCGATATATCGTTTGATATTGTGACTTGCAGTTTGTTAGGTTTTTGCCTGAAATCGTGACAATGTTGAAATTTTTATTTAGATCTCTAAGATATGCATATATAATGTGCACTTGTTTTTGTTGGATTTTTCATCTATCCATTTTTCCGCAAATATCACTCGAATCTGTCAGTCATATTGTTCTTATGAGTTGCAAAAGGTTGTTTCTTGAGAGGGAGAGGGAGGGAGAGAGAGAGAGAGAGAGAGAGAGAGAGAGTTGGCGATCGTCTAAACCTACTTTTGGACAAGGCTTGAGAGGAAATGATGAACGGAAAGGCCGATTGATTTAACAAGGTGATCACCAATAGTCACCAATGATCTAAAGAAATGCAGTGAAAGTGTGCTTAGAATCATAGAATGACAATTTTTAAATTTTTGGTACTTGGAAGTACCAAATGCATTGTTTAGCATTCAAATATGAATACCAAGGAAGTTGAGAGAAACAGTAATTCAGTTACTATGGTCAATTTTCTTTGCTGTTCTACCTCTCTTTCGTTATTTGGTGGGCAGCAAGGGGAAATAGTCTGAATCAGCAGAATGACATTATTGGTTGCTTAATCTCTGTCATAGACATTTTGGGAATGCTGCTATCGTGACACGTTCCTCTGGATAGAAATCTTTGAGGCTTTTGATTCCTAACACTAAAAAAATTCAGAGCTCTCTTTGCTTAAGAGGTGGCTTCCTCAAAAAACGTTTGAACCAAGTTAAATTTTAGTCCATTTTACTTGAGTTCCGTTGAGAGAGAGAGAGTATGACAAGACATCTTCACAATCATTTCGCATTACATATATTGTCAAAACCTTAGAAAAGGATATTTTCACTTTGAACTTTTTAAGTTGAATGGTAGAGCCCACTTCGTCACGTTACTACTCGTGTAAGTGTGTGAGTGCGAATTCACCTATGCATTCCTTGTTAGCCCTACATCGTGAGAATGTCCTTTGTAATTATGTTGGGATGATCACAAATCAATGGTTTAATTATCGAACCTCACAGAATAAAGCATTCACTTAAAAAAAAAAAAAACTAGAAGTATGGAGAAACTGATAATTATCTTGAGGGTTCTGTCAGCATTGTAGCTATTAATACGAGTTTGAAGAAGTAGAAAGTTTAGAGAAGATGCCTAGGTGACACTTGAACAAGTTGGAAGATAATTGTTGGAGAAATTGGTTTGGAAGTAGTTGAAATTCAGAAATGTCTTTTTGGAAGGTAATTAGATGGTGCAAAGGGCTGGCAGCTGGCACATACATTCCGATGACCACTTCTGCATAATTTATTTTAAATTGGTATTGGACAAGGTGGAATAGCTCTGGGCAGTGGGTTGTGTGATAAATCTAGAAGCGAAAGTTTCTATTCGAGTTCCTCGCAAAAATGAAAATAGAGTTATAGATTAAAGGTTTATTTCTATTCAGTTTCGGAATTGAACTTGTCCATATATTTTGTGTCCAGGTTCCTATGGTTATGTATTCATGCAATAATTTCATTCTTTTACTTATGCATCAATTCTTTACTGCTGCAGGGCACTCCAGTAAACATTATTGTAGGTTCTCATGTCTGGGTTGAGGACCCAGCATTATCTTGGATCGACGGACAAGTACTGAAAATTAATGGGGCAGAAGCTGATATCCAGACTAGCAATGGGAAGACGGTAAGCATTACCCAGGATTAACTTATTATCATTATTTTACCACCTTGGTCACCAATCACGTCGCATGCATGATTTTGATATCGGTATTGTCTAATAGAATGCAGACATTTAGTGGTCTGTTTTTTCATGCATTGCGTATCAGCTTTTATGAATTCTTTTCTGTGGGGTCCACCATCTATAACTTGCAGACACCCTTTTGGTTATCACTTAACTGTACCCAATAGTATTTGCATTTCTATTTCTATCTTGGGAGCCCTGTACCGTTTCTTGTGCTGATCACTGGCTTTCTTTTTAAATTGCAAGTGTCCATCCATATTTCCCCTTCCCAGTGGTTCGTGTGGACATCTTTACTCTTTCTCAAGGTTGATGAAAGAAGTTCTGATGTCGTACTGTATTAAAGTTTCCAAGTATCGCATTTACAATTGAAGAAGCTTCCTTTATACACACAAAAATACCTCTCCCTCTCTCTTTAAGGAAGTTCTAGAACTGCTCATACATATGTGCATAACTTTGCTATAAGCCTATAGGGATACCAAAATACGGGAAGCTTTTATCATCCTCAGCTTGGTAGTTGTATCCTTCTGCCTTTCACAGTGTTTTGAGTTCTGCATTGCACATTACATCCCCATTGCTAACCTCATACTATAGGAAGAGAATAATACCAAAAAGGTTTAACTTATAAAATGAACTTTTGGATTTATACATGGTTCCCCTGGCGTGGAACTATGTGGCACTTGACCTTTATTGATCTTCCATCACAACCTTGTTTCGTGTTTGTTCTTCATTCATTTAGATCTATTCAGCATCCTAAAACTCAATTTTCTGGCTTACTGGTCAGATTGCTGCAAAGTTACAAAAAATATATCCGAAGGATATGGAAGCTCCTGCTGGTGGAGTCGATGACATGACAAAACTGTCTTACTTGCATGAACCTGGAGTCCTGCAGAATTTGAAATCTAGATATGAACTTAATGAAATATACGTAAGCTTCCTTATCATTATCCAAGGGATTACTGTAGTCGCTACCACAGAGTACATGTTAATGATAAATAATACTGTATGATACATGACAGACATACACCGGAAATATTCTTATTGCTATAAATCCATTTCAAAGATTGCCTCATCTCTATGATGCTCACATGATGCAACAATACAAGGGAGCACCATTTGGAGAACTAAGCCCCCATGTTTTTGCAGTTGCAGATGTTGCTTACAGGTAATCCAGATTCCTTCGTTTGTAAGTATTATTGTGTAGCTGTTTTACATGCAACTTACATTGTGCTGTAACTCACTTGATAAAAACAGGGCAATGATAAATGAAGGAAAAAGCAATTCGATTCTCGTCAGTGGTGAAAGTGGAGCAGGTAAAACTGAGACCACAAAAATGCTTATGCAGTACCTTGCCTTTTTGGGTGGCCGGAAAGCTACCGAAGGACGCACAGTTGAACAACAAGTTCTTGAAGTATGATTGGTGATATTGCTTTCAATTCTGTTTTTAATATCTATCATGTAGTCTCCAATCTTCTGTTGCTTTGGTCTATTGCATACTTTTTGTGGATTGCAATCTTACTAAGATTTTTGCACCATCTGAGTTGAGTGCAGTCCAATCCAGTTCTTGAAGCTTTTGGCAATGCCAAGACTGTTAGAAATAACAATTCCAGGTTAGGCACTCTTAAACTTGCGCTGTGAAAGTTTCAATATCCAACTTATGTGGAAGTTCCGACTTACGACACAATTGTTTCATTCACATGTTTCCCCCTCCTTGTTATGAGTCCATGTAAGACGAGAGAAGGAAATAGTTGTGGGATCAATTCTGAAGTTTTAGAAGTTATATACAATCATGTGTCAAGACATCTGAAGTGCCAAATTCTTTTTAAATTGATTTTTCCCTAAATTTTGGTCCTGGTGCAGCCGTTTCGGTAAATTTGTTGAGATCCAGTTTGATAAGCATGGGAGAATATCAGGGGCAGCCATCAGGACTTACCTTTTAGAGCGGTCTCGTGTTTGCCAGATATCTGATCCTGAGCGCAACTACCACTGCTTCTACCTTCTTTGTGCAGCACCACAGGAGGTTGTTCTGTTACAATGACAGCTGTGACTTGAGTTACAGATGATGTTTCGGTGCATAATTCCCATAAAATATGTTTTCCTAACATGATATGGCTAATCTGTGCTGCCAGGAAATTGACAAGTATAAATTGGGAAGCCCCAAAACGTTTCACTACCTTAACCAGTCAAAATGCTATGAGCTGGGTGGTGTAAGTGACGCTCATGACTATCTAGCCACTAGGAGAGCTATGGATGTTGTTGGAATAAGTCAAAAAGAACAGGTATTGTCGGATTTAAAATTGTGAGGTCATCGTGTGTCAACTGCTTTATCCCATGTAGTTGGGAAGTGCCATTCACTCTCTCTCTCTCTCTCTCTCAGGAAGCGATTTTCAGAGTTGTTGCTGCAGTTCTCCATATTGGCAATATTGATTTTGCTAAGGGCAAGGAAATTGATTCATCAGTTCCAAAAGATGACAAGTCCAAATTCCATCTTCAAACAACAGCAGAGCTCCTTATGTAAATTTTTTTTATATCATGGTCAGGGTTATAGGTTAAATAGATACTTCCAAATTATGATAAATGTTGGTCCTATCTTTTAACATAGGTGCGATCCTGTTGGTTTGGAAGATGCATTATGTAAACGTGTGATGATCACCCCTGAAGAAGTTATAAAGCGGTGTCTTGATCCTCTAAGTGCATTAGTTAGCAGGGATGGTTTGGCTAAGACACTATATTCCAGATTATTTGACTGGTAAGAATCTGGTTTTGGCCCTAATCCTTGTCTGTATCTATTTAATCAGATGGAAAGTTTCACAGTTTTCAGGAAAATTGGTTTTGAAACTGTTAAATGCTATTGAGTGCATTTGTTGTCATATGCAGGTTGGTGGATAAAATTAACAAATCAATTGGCCAAGACCCAACTTCAAAATCTCTGATTGGCGTCCTTGACATCTATGGTTTTGAAAGCTTTAAGCATAACAGGTAACAACTCACTGCTGACCCATGAAAGATAAATACCATGCATAGTTGGGGTATATCGCACAATGTCTCCCTTAAGGCACTTGGAAATTCTTAAATCTTGATTTCAGCTTATAATGCCACGCAGTTTTGAGCAGTTTTGCATTAATTTCACAAATGAAAAACTGCAGCAGCATTTTAATCAGGTGAGATTTGGATCATATTGACCATATTTCAGTGATTGTTATTTTAACTTGTATGCTGAAGAGACCGTTTTATGAATTTCAGCATGTCTTCAAGATGGAACAAGAGGAATACACTAAGGAGGCAATTGATTGGAGCTATATCGAGTTCGTGGATAATCAAGATGTCTTGGATCTTATTGAAAAGGCAAATATTTTTCTTGCGTTAAGCACATCATAGATATAAAATAATAACATGCAAGCCTAACATTTTTCTTTTCCGACCTCCTCATACTTTAAACTTTGGTATGATAACTGGGCTTACGTAGATTGCATAATTAGCATTGAAGGTACTTAAGGAGATTTTTATTTGAACAATTATGTGTTCAGTAAAACATAGCATTGGGCAGTTCTTTTATCTGTGTAACGTCAAATTTATTATTCATTGCCTAATGATTATGGTGTCAGTTTGAACTTACGCAAGTCCTGTGACTTGTAGAAGTTCCTTCTCATATTGATTGAATAGATGTCCCTACGTGTGGCCTAGATATTTGGACTCTGACATGCGTTTAATCAAAGTACAGAGGATACAGTATGTCATAGTGAATGATCCACGTGTAGTTATATCAGTTACTCCTTCTGGAATCAAATAAACAGTTGTTGAAATGATACTGCAAAACAATATTCTCTTGCCTTTTGTAGTTGGTGACCTTTGACTTATTTTATGCTATACTCATGGGCTTATTGTTTGTGTTCACGCACATGAAATATGGCATTATGGACGTTATAATTCATATTCAGGCTTGTTTTCATTGCTTCTTCATTTGATTTTTATTTTTGCAGAAACCAGGAGGAATAGTTGCCCTCCTTGATGAAGCCTGGTAATTTTCCTTAACTTGTCGCCCAACCAACAGGAACTGTATCCATGGTTCTTCAAAACTGCAGTCTTGCAGTACTTTTCCAAATTCCACCGCGCCCCCCCGCACCACACCAACCCCCCCCCCCCCCCCCCCCCCCCCCCCGGTCTTTGGTTCACAATATGTTAGCAAATGCATTAAATTTCTATTTAATTTCCATATTGACTATTCCTTGCACTTGTTCGCTGACCCTTTTGTTTTCAGTATGTTTCCAAAATCAACACATGAGACATTTTCGAACAAGCTTTACCAGACTTTCAAAGCTCACAAGCGCTTTGGTCAAGCCAAAGCTGTCTCGTACAGATTTCACAATCTCACATTATGCTGGAGAGGTATGTTCAGTAAACCTATGCAGCATTCTGGTGTACTGCGGGTCTTCATAGCACTTGGATAATATCAATAATTCCTTCGAATTCCAGGTTCAGTACCAATCTGACCAGTTTTTGGACAAAAACAAAGACTATGTGGTTCCTGAACACCAAGACTTGTTGGGTGCTTCCAAATGTTCTTTTGTGGCAGGCCTCTTCCCTCCAATCGCCGAAGAGAGTTCCAAATCTTCTAAATTTTCTTCAATTGGTTCCCGTTTTAAGGTATCTTTGCTTCTACTTTTGCAACGATGTTGGTGATTTGAGTTGAAACTGGAAGTCAGCTGATTAATGCATTTTGTTTCCTTTATTGTTTTAGTTGGGTTGTAACCCATTGTAGTGTACCACTTTATGCCACTCTTAATCTGTAGACCGCTGCCTTTTTCAGTCCAAAGACGTTGACAAATAAGATATTGTATGATGAACAGAAAAAAGTTATCTAATTTTTGAATGACATAATGATGCAGCTACAACTACAACAGTTGATGGAGACACTCAATGCTACAGAACCTCACTACATTAGGTGTGTCAAGCCGAATAACCTTCTCAAACCCGCGGTATTTGAGAATGTCAACATCATGCAACAATTGCGTTGTGGTGTAAGTATACTTTAGTTCTCAACTTTTTTCTGGTTTCTGCAATTTTGCACAATTAGCCATATAACTATGTTTTTCTTGAAGGGTGTCCTAGAGGCAATCAGAATTAGTTGTGCTGGCTACCCTACTCGCCGACCATTCTTTGAATTCATAAACAGATTTGGCCTTCTTGCAACAGAGGTTTTGGAAGGGCAGTAAGTACCCTTCTTTTATCTTTAACTGCAATTTAGGCAGAGACTTTCTAGCTTTCTGCTACTTGGTCAATTTATGTCTGTTGTTGATATTCTAATTTCACCTTGAAAGAGGTAGATGTTCTTTCTAAACCTAGTTCGTTTGTGGGCAGCTATGATGAAAAAGTGGCATGCCAAAAGATTCTTGAAAAGAAGGGTCTTAAAGGGTTCCAGGTAATTTGCTGCTTCTGATAACTCCTCATAATCACAATACAAAAATAAGCTTCATTAGTGAGTTTAAATGCTTATGCATATTGTTTCAATGTTTATTAAGCAGATAATGTGCAGGATAATTTTTTTTTTTTTAAATACTTAAAAGATCGATGGTTCCATGCAATTCAGATGAAGTATGCTAAGCGCGCTACAGTTTGTGTCTTTGATGAAATTCGTTTCTTTTGGTAAAGGATTCCTCCACCACCATTGTGTAGGTGGCATCTACTTAATGGGCCATCAACTGATTTTGCAGATAGGTAAAACAAAGGTTTTCTTAAGAGCTGGCCAGATGGCTGAATTAGATGCAAGGAGAGCAGAGGTACTTAGTAATGCAGCGAAAGCAATTCAAAGACGCATACGAACTCATATTGCTCGCAGACAGTTTATAGCCTTGAGAATGGCTGCTATAGATCTTCAATCACTGTCAAGAGGTGAGCCATCTGAAAATCCCAAAGCTTGTGTCCACTTTGTAACTAGCTGCTTTCTATTTTTCAGATAGTATTGTGAATTCTCGTTTATAATACCAAACTACTTATAGTACTAAAAAGAAAATGATTATTCCATTAAGTGTTTCCTTTTTTACCTTCTCATCTCTTTCTTTTGTTGGATATGTAGATCTAACAGGATAGGGTATATTGACCACTTGGCTTTTTAGTCTATCATTATTTTTCTTCATTTCTTTTTTTGGTATGACTTTTAGGTAGAATAGCATGTAAAATTTACAAGGGCATGAGAAGGGAGGCAGCTGCTTTGAAAATTCAGAAGAATGTACACCGATACCAGGCGAGAAAGGCCTATCAAAGACTGCAGGTCTCAGTACTTGTCCTACAAACAGGTTTACGTGCAATGGATGCTCGTAAAAAATTCAGATTCAGGAAGCAAACCAAAGCTGCAATGATTATTCAGGTTGGTACCTTTTTGATGTCTTATGCCTTGGAGGATTCATTTTTGTTTGTTTGAAGTTCTTAAATAAATGCTTCTGTTGATAGACCCAATGGCGTTGTCATAGAGCTTCCTCATACTATAAAAAGCTTAGACGAGGAGCAATAGTTACGCAATGCAGATGGAGGGGAAGAATTGGCAGGAAAGAGCTAAGGAAGCTCAAAATGGTCAGTTTTGATTCTATTTTGTTATGCAAGGTTAAATTGTGTTTCATGGAATGTTTTGTGGATATGGATAAAATCAACTAGAGTTCCGATGCTTTCCTTGCACCATTTTGTATACCATTCTGCATAGCATATGTCCGTGTTTTTTAAGGACTCCCAACTGGCGACTTGTTTAATTATCTAAATTATGTCATAGTATTTTTCCCTTTCCCGTTGCATCCTACTTCGTATCTGTCTTTCTATTTTACAAGTCTGAATATTTACCTCAAAATCAAATTCTCTGCAGGCTGCAAGGGAGACAGGTGCACTTAAAGAAGCGAAGGATAAGCTTGAAAAAAATGTAGAAGAACTCACTTGGCGTTTGCAGTTGGAAAAACGTTTAAGGGTAATATTAAGCTCTGCATGTCGACATTATTAGTGAAGATGGTATTTCTCAGTTAGTGGAAGTTCTTATATAAGATTGACCCATTGTTTCATGGATCTTTTGCTTAATACGTAGTTGGGTGATTGTCTATCAGTTGAGCTTGTAAAAACAGTTGACAGGTTTATCATTACCATGAAAACATTGAAAAGGAATCGGGGACGTATCATGTGATGATCCCTCATGTGATTCCGCAAAATGGAACCCACAAGGTCCAAGTTGTCGGTCCAAGCCGTTCATTTTGTACGTCTCATTATGAAAATCATCCATCCAAAAATTCAGGTTGATCGGACACCGTTGTTAATGTGAAAGAATCATATTTGACATGAGAGAAATAGATGGTAAGAGTTATGAGTCTTATGACCATCCATTTCTGTAATGATGAATATGGTTCAACTAAGCCCTTGCCAACATTCGATTGGCATGATTTTTTGCACGGATGATTTACTTATCGAAGCATAAAAATGAACAGCTTTGAGCATCAAATGGAACGACTATGGTGGGTCCCATCTAGCGTCACAATAGGGATCACACATGAGATGATCTTGATTCCATGAAAACAACTTGAAGTTCTTAATTCTCTGGCTTGATGTTCGCTTCATCATGCCATGTTTGAACTCGTGCCTGCAGACTGACTTGGAAGAAGCAAAAGCACAAGAGATTGTGAAACTTCAGAATTCTTTGCAAGCTATGCAAAGCAAAATTGATGAGACGAATGCATTGCTGGTCAAAGAGCGAGAAGCTTCAAGAAAGGTTATTGAAGAAGCACCTCCTGTCATCAAGGAAACCCAAGTTTTTGTTGAAGATACCAAAAAAGTCGAACTTCTAATGGAAGAGATCAATAGTTTAAAGGTAAGAGTTCTTAACTTGTAGAATGATACATAACCTTATTGCATCATATCTCATGTAAGGAGTCTTCTAGTCGATTTTTTTTTGCCAGATATATAAATGCATTCTGCAACTACTGACATTTAATAGCAGATAAAAAATTTCATGATAAAAAGAGTACTGAGCACAGTTTCTTCAAGACATTTTGCATTTCATGTAATTTTGTATTCTGAAAAATGTTTCCAAGACAATAGTAACCTATTCCCAATTTTCGCATGGTTGTAAGTGATTCCTGATGTGAATAGTTTGAGTTTCCGCACATCGGTATCACACCAAGGACGACATGCAATCGGTGGAATTCATATGATTCTTCTGGAAAATAAGTCCAGGTTCGGGCATAGATATTAACTCGATTTGATGAAAACAGCAAAACTGCTTGCTTATGGATGTTCTAATGCTTATGCTATATAGATTCATATTTTGGTGTATGTCTTCTGTCTTGAGTCTTGTTTCTCTCTTTTAGAGGCTCAACACTTCGTGCCAAAAAGGAGAACTGCATGTAAGGTGCATGATATTGGACATTCAAAATTAGATAGGTGAACTTGGAATGAGTTTGGGAAAGACTCAAGATGTGAATTCCTTCTGGCATTTCATCTGAAATGGCTTGAAGTGCCACCTAATTTGTAAAGAATCAGTAGCAAGGATTTTCAAGTGGCACATGTTCATGAAGCTAGTAAGAAGCATATCATTGCTTTAGCATAACCTCTTCTTCTTTTTCTTCAGGCCTTTCTGCAGTCAGAAAAGCAAAAATCTGATGATTTGGGGAGTAAGTATTCTGAATCCCAAGAAGTTAGTGAGGAAAGGGGTAAAAAGTTGGAGGAAACAGAAAAAAGAGTTCATCAGCTCCAGGAATCTTTGAGCAGGTACCATTAACTATCAAGAACATATCTGGCTGAAATGCTCAATGAATCTCATCTTCTGATACAGTTTTATATGCTTTCCTCAGTGCATACCTTGAGTAGATTTTTACTTTTTATTTCGTGGACAAATTTCATTTAGCATGGGACATGCCATTATATATTTATTCAGATAATTTGATCAGGCAAGACTTGAAATATTGCCCCTGCATAGAAGACAGAAAGGCATTATGAGTTTTTCTGCAGGGACTAAGCCATCAACCAGGCTGCATTTCCTAACCTTTATGTGCATGTAAGGTAGAGATAGTTCTAAGGGTTTTGGATTGTCTCAGTGGAATAAGGTGTTTGAGGCAGAATCTTCTCCCTAATATGCATGGAACATATAGATTGAGGAGAGAGGGAAAGTAATAGGTTTCCCAAGGCGCATGTTCTTTGTTCATACTTTCAGTACTACGATAATACAACTCATTCAACTTTAGAACCGTAGAAATCCTACTTCAATGACGCAGGTTATAACGAAGACATAGTTAAACGGCATTCTGAAGTTTTTTTCAAAACCCACGACAGCTCAACAGGTTATAAAGGTTTCTTGTTTAGGGGGAATAAGTGGGGTGTAAGTACTCATAAGAGCTTACTTTGTACGACATGTTAGTGAAATGACATTCACTCTTCCTTACAAGTTCACATGCTATGATGGTCTCAAATGCATTTCTTTTGCAACATGCAATATTTTTTCCTTCGTGTTACAGAGCCATTAGCTACATCTTTAGGTCTTGAAAATATTCACACTGCTGTATTCATGTAACCAAATGTGGTTAGATAATCATTGGAATTTCAATCAGATTAGAAGAGAAGCTCTCCAATATAGAGTCAGAGAATAAGGTCCTTCGGCAACAGGCTCTGTCCATGGCACCTAATAAGATCCTCTCAGGACGCTCAAGATCAATTCTTCAGGTGCTCACAGAGTTTAATCTTCTTCACGTCACAAAATAATGCTGTGGAGTTTTAATGAAATTTGCATGGTTTTCCTATTTGCAGAGGGGTTCTGAGAGTGGTCATTTGTTCGTGGATACAAAAACGACTTTGGTAAATTGACTGATTTGAAACGTAATTTATGTGTTTCCGAAGGGATAATAATCTTTCTTAACCTTGAATCTTAACAAATCCTGTTAACAATGCCTTAGGATCTTCATAGCCCATCATCCATCCAACGGGATCTTTCAGAAGTCGAGGATAAACCACAAAAATCACTGAATGAGAAACAGCAAGAGAATCAAGAGCTGCTTATTCGATGCATAGTACAACACCTGGGATTCTCCGGAAGCAGACCGATTGCTGCCTGTATGATATACAAATGCCTTCTACAGTGGAGATCTTTCGAAGTTGAGCGGACCAGTGTGTTTGACCGAATCATTCAGACCATAGGTCATGCTATCGAGGTTTGAACAATTCAATATATGCTGATGTCTTGTTTTCACGTTCTTCTTGAAAGAAGGCTCCTATAAAAGCATTTATTGTTTCGATGGTAGAGTTACAAGATAGCTTTGAAAGATTTAGGGAGTTTATAGGACACAATATGATCCATGGCTTCTTTTTTGGGTTTCCGTTGCCCCTTCATTCAAGGGATTCCTTTTTTGTCAATCGAGATTGGAAATCCATATTTACTTTGTAATATCTTTTGTTCATGTTTTTGGTGGACTTCTTTTCCCCATTGTACTTCTTGTACCTTCTATCTCTTGTTCCAATTACAGTTTCGTTGTTGGTGATTAAAACTAAAATATTTGGAGTAAAGACGCAGGATAACAATGACATCTTAGCCTATTGGTTGTCGAACGCCTCAACTCTGTTGCTGCTACTCCAGCGTACGCTGAAAGCAAGTGGTGCAGCTGGAATGGCTCCTCAACGCCGTCGATCATCCTCTGCTACTCTGTTTGGAAGGATGACACAGGTAACTTGAAATTTTCATTTTATGTCAAGGTTCTGCAAATAAGAAGAAAAAAAATCAGTTATTTGGGTAATTGAGGCGTTTTCTATTGTTTTCTTATAGAGTTTTCGCGGAGCACCTCAAGGAGTTAATCTTTCCTTTGCAAATGGTGGCCTGACTGGTGGAACAGAATCTTTACGCCAAGTTGAAGCCAAATACCCAGCTTTGCTTTTCAAGCAGCAACTTACAGCATACGTTGAAAAGATTTACGGAATGATTCGAGATAATCTTAAGAAAGAGATTTCGCCGTTGCTTGGGTTGTGTATCCAGGTAGTTGAATCTGTTCAATTACTAAATTACCAAGCAAAATTTATGGAAAGTAGAAAAACGTAATTGTGTTTTGTGCTTCGTATTTTAGTTTAATTCCTAGATAAATACTGAAGTATAAATTTCCTTTTCAAATATGAAAACTAGGCACCAAGAACTTCTCGGGCGAGCTTGGTTAAGGGATCCTCGCGTTCTGTTGCAAACACAGCAGCACAGCAAGCTTTAATTGCTCACTGGCAAGGGATTGTGAAGAGCCTAGGAAACTTCTTGAACACTCTGAAAACCAACCATGTTAGTGACATTTATGTCTTTTATTGCCTGATTTCCGTCATTATTGCTTTCCCCATTATCCATTTCATAAAAATTGGTCGCTGTCATTGTCTTGCATGTACATTACTTTTACCCGTCTGACTCAAACCAACTCCAGATCTCCAAATACGACAATGAAATGTGCCCTTCCATAGTTGACAAGCTTGAATTTTGTGTAATCCTTCTGATTTATTTGGTGCGTAGATTTTCATCAGAGCACCTTTTGCTAACATGTTTTCCTTTTTCTGTTACCTATTGTCAGGTACCTCCATTTTTAGTTCGTAAGGTGTTCACACAAATATTTTCATTCATCAATGTTCAACTATTCAACAGGTAGTATAACTGAGTCCTCTTTAAATGCGTTTTAAGCTGCTCTGTTGCAGATAAAGGTGGTTACTTATGGCTTGACAACGTTTTTGTGACTGCAGCCTTCTATTACGGCGAGAATGTTGTTCATTCAGCAATGGTGAATATGTCAAAGCTGGACTGGCTGAACTGGAACACTGGTGTTATAAGGCAACAGATGAGGTAGCCTTGGCTAATGCCACTTCTCTTTGTTTGGCAATTTCGCACAAAATTCTGTTTGCATAGCTTTACCCTTTCCATTCGGATGATAATTTTAACAGAATTTTCACACAAAGAAGCAAATCCACATGAATTGAGAAGGGTGTTTTCTTCATTATTAGCCACAATGATGGGCCTTTTCGTCTGAGATTAAAGGGGCACAAAAGGCCATGTTATTTGACCGACAATGCTGTACAAAATTTCATTTATATTGCATTAACCTTTCTGACAGGAAAATTATTTAGGAACGGAATTTTTAAACAAAAACCCGTTTTGGAAGTAGGCATTCATATTTGCAATAAAAAGGGCAAAAAATACCACATAATCCTGGATGAGATTTACATACAAAAGTTCAATTCTTATAGCATTACACTTTGAATTTTAATAAACAAGAACATATTACAGTATGCAGGGTCAGCTTGGGATGAGCTCAAGCATATCAGACAGGCTATTGGATTTTTGGTAAACTCCGCTGTTCTTTGTTCATCTTCTACCCTCTTGCACCATTTCTCATTTTTTGTAGAGATAAAAGGAAAGAAGGTAGAGCTCTCCTGAAATATTGTGTTTTCTGGGCAAGGTTATACATCAAAAGCCGAAGAAAACACTGGATGAAATAAGCCACGACTTATGCCCGGTAAGTGATACAGTTATTTCCGATCAGCGGACAGTTATTCGTTCCTTCGTGTCTTTTAAGATCTCAACCAGCCTTTTCTCTCCTCCCGCAGGTGCTTAGTATACAGCAGCTATATCGGATCAGCACAATGTACTGGGACGACAAGTATGGCACGCATAGTGTGTCCTCGGATGTAAGTTTTAATTGATGGTGTTACTCGAGCTAGGTAATATATAACTTAATGGTCTGTGTTATGTGAACTCTTCGATTTAGCCCTGTGTATCCATGTCTACCGTATAAAGGAATGGTGAGGAGGGTATGGAATGTGTCTGGAACTTGGAAATGTCCATTCCGAAATGCCCAGATTGGACGCTTGAATGCTTTAAACTTCGATGATGTTAGAAGTTACTTAAAAGCATGGATGAAAAAGTGAAACCCTCGTTTGACCATCATAATTTGGCATATGCATGTCTCATGCAGGTTATTTCGAGCATGAGGGTGTTGATGACTGAAGATTCAAACAATGCAGTCAGCAATTCTTTTCTGTTGGATGATGATTCGAGGTCAGCTGTTTGAACTTTGTCGATCCTTTCGGCCTGCTATTGCTATTTTTTCTGCTTTTGGGTTCACCTTTGGATTGATAATACTGATGGTTCAGATATTTGAGTTACCTCAACCTTATTTTGGCATGAATCTTAAATAAGCATCAAAACCGCAACATGACAGGCTTTCTTCAACTGCTGATAAAACCCTTTTTCATTTTCTTGATTACTGATGTCTCAAAATGGTTTCTGGTGCAGCATTCCATTTTCAGTCGATGACATATCAAAGTCAATGGAACAAATAGACATTTCCGACATTGAACCACCGCCTCTTATTCGAGAGAATTCAGGTTTTAGCTTTTTGTTGCCGCGATCTGATTAAACCGTAACTGGATGGGCTCAACTTCAAGCCTCTCCAATGTGGTTTCTTCATATTCGTTGTAGAGTTGGATAAAGAAAGACAAGGCAAAGTTTATGTGAAATATTGCTCTACACAATTTACTTTATGGTTCGAAAGGGGATGTACCTATGCTCCCTGAGAAACATGTAACCATAATATTTCTCTCTACAGTTGTAAAACTAGCCCCCTATTGCTTCAGTATAAATGAAAGCCTTAGAGTACTTTTTCCTTTTTGGAGTCATTTTTGCAGTACCGTTCAGCACAAATTTGGAACAAAATTTCGTTGAAAATATTGAAGGTGGCATTTCGAACTCAAGTAAAGAATGAGAAAGGGTAGGAAATTAGTTCTCCCTCCCTCACTTTGGTTCCCACTTTTGGGGGAGAGAAGGGAAAAATTCTACGGGAAAATTAGTTCATAAAAAATATGTACATATATTTATATACTGTCAAATACATGAACAGTTCACAGCTACAAGAAGGGACAAAATTTATTCCTCTGTGATCAAAAGCAATAAGCTTGCATTCATTTCTACAAGGAATACGATATTGTGGTGCCTTTCACGAGTGAAATACTGTCTAGTAACAAAATTGTGAATTTCGTGAAAAATCCAAGCCTATTGCTGTACAGTAATTAATCGCTCTAAATCACCTGGGGTAACAAGAATCGCCAAAAACTTTCTTGTCCGATGCTATAACTTGACCTCTCTCTCTGTTCATTTTGTACACCAGCGATGTTTTTGCACTTTAGCAATACCCATCGTGATGGTCGCCAAGGAAGGATGATCTCATACCACATTTTCGGAACATAACTTGAATAAAGAATCGCAAGACTACATCCCACATAAGTGCAGATAACTTTGTTTCTTGTCCCCAGAAGAACATATCGCTTGCTATAGGTTAGAAGCATGCTTACCTGAATGCAAACAAAAAAACGTCAAGATCCTGAAAAAAGGTAGAGAATTTTCTCACTAGCTTTATTATATCTGTGGTCCATTTTTGTCTTTATTTATGACATTGCCCTTTTATTTGTTCTCTTTTTCACAGCAATCCGCATGAACAAAGACAAAAACGCAAGTGACAATGGCCTAAAGAGGAGCACGGAAATCATTTTCGTTCAAACAACCTGGAAAACTTATAAGATGAACAAATTTATCGTCAGGAAAATCCTGTCAATCGTTTAATTTTTATCTTGACAAGTAAAAAAGTGTCACAGTTAGAAGCTACGGTTGACAAAGACCAAGTCATACATTGAAGTATGAAAGCACCCATTGGTGATATCAATAAAGGTGTCGAAAACAAAATTTGTTTAGTTGGGAAAACTGACTTACCTCTAGATCTCGTAACTGTTTCCTGTTTCTTTTCAGTACCAACCCTTTTAAGAAAAGGAGCAATCAAGGCATCCACTTTTACCAACCACACTGCCACTGCCGATGATGTTTGTGGCATAGTTTTAAAGCTTGCAATAATTTCACCTAGAACAGAACTAGGGCCTGATCCTCCTCGGATGGACACCACTCCTCATTTATGGCACCAACAAAATCAGCAAGAACCTGAAGTATATAGGCAAAGTTCCCAAGAGAATCAGAATCAAACAACTACAGCTTGATTGGTTCTCATCTCCTGAAACCTAAATTATTCAGTATACATCGACTACTTATGGAAAAATAAATAACACAGAAAGTTAAACAAAACTAACACATAATTTGATACCTGCATATACTCTGCCAAAGTAGAAGTCCGTCTTAGACGTTTGATCCATAGTTTATGAGCAGATTTAATCCAAGCACCGACTAATGCACCTTCAGGCATAACTGACTGCACGTGAAATAATAGTGAGAAAAGAATGAAAAAGTCATTTCCAGAGTTGAAAAAGAACTGAGTGCAAAAAGAAACTTGACCTATGATCAACTGACAAAAATATGGACTCCTATAAAAGAGCTAATTCAACATTTACAAACTAACTTAGCCTTGGCTATTTGGGAGTGGTTACACAAATCTCATTCCACAAAATAGCTGTATTTGCAAAATATCCTCAATTTTCATCCAATTTTTTGGCCTTCAATTTTTCCCTGCTTTCCTGTAGCCTGTAGAAATTGAAGCAAACATCCATGCACGGTGCTCCAATGCCTAAAATCAGCCAAGAAGAAGCTATCTAACCCCCAGATTTCAGTAATTCATCGACGTAATTGTTTAGTGTTTAATCTATGGCCACTCGAACGTGAGTCTGTTGTATGGAAATACAACCAAAGCTGCCTAGTTATCGCTTAGGTAACTCTCAACAACAGATTTATGTTGCAAGAACATATTACCCCTGACTTGGAAGTGCAAGGATCACACTAATGCAATTCTATTCAGACTGATCTCTCGACTGACTGAAAAAAGTCAAGGATCATTTTTTATATTTCAAATGGTAGGGAGAACCAAAATATGTGATACACGTCAACCATCTGGCAACGAATATAGCTTATATGTCATGTGTGTCCTTAAGGGAGGGGATGCATAGAGCACAGAACTGTGAACATAGGCACTTAACTTTGCCCGGGTTAAAGCATCGAATAGAACTCTATATATTCAAGGGACCACATATCCCATGTTGGGTTGAAAGTTGAAACTATTGCGGATAGGATAAATATCTCCGAGATAAGAACCAACAAAACATTGGAACCTAGGGAGATGTGATATTATTAATCCCCCCATTATTAGTTTGACTAGATTACAAACACTTTGGGGTTGTACATCCTTTACAGTATTCATCTAGTCAACCAAACAAGGCAATAAGGCTTTAACAAATGAAAAACCACCTCGATCACTAGAATCTGTTTGGAAAGTTATATAGCCAACGTGTCACTCTGTGTACGTGTGTGTATGAGGCAAAGGGTGCATGTAGCAAAGTAGAGAACTGAAAGCTTTAACAAAATGAAAAAACCCACCTCAATTACATGAATGGCAGCTTTAAGCGCTTGCAACTGGGATGATAGAACTTTATGGTTTGGGAACATATCACCCTCTCCGTCCAACTTACATGTGGCAATGTGAATTGCATATCGTTCCTCCAAGTCAAAATCAAGCTCAAATGTGGTATGACAAGTCTTACAGTGCTTCTCATCTCTCCAGTACAGATCATGACAACATTCACATCTAGTAAGTGAATCAAGATAAGACCTTTTGCTATATTTAACAGCGTTAAGATCAGAATAAAAAGAATTCCATATCCATGCATCAAAAGCTTGGAGACAGCTCCATTTTTGCCTTCTCTGTTCTTTGTTTCCAGTTTTGAGCAGTACGGAACCAGAAGAAACTGAAAAATCATTATTCATCTCAGTTAGAGAAATATTGTTGTCTAACTCAGACACCGCTGAAGAACTGTCATCTCTGGATATGTTGAGATCAGATTGATCAGATTGGATCGACTGGCGCATAAATGTTTCACATCCTTTCAGAGATGCAAGAAGGTAAGCCTCCCGTGCACCCCTACAATCCAAAGCTGATAACAAGGTGCACAAAGCCTGCAATCGGAGTTAAGAACCAAAAGGAGAGTTCAACAGTTAAACTTTGACAGCATATAAAGATAATCGCATCAAGCTACCCAGAGGCCATGTCTGTTTGACTGGACTAATAGTATAGGATACATAATCTCAATAGGATAAATAATCCAACTGGATTGCTAGTGAGGTGAATCGGCAATTAACAATACTACATCCCCCAAGAATATCCACTGTCTTTTCGGGACATCAGATTGGACAGATATTTAATCCTAGTCGCAAAAAATCAAACCAAACGTGGGATGTGGCACCCTTGGATAGACATGCCAATCTGATGTTTTAGTCCAAACAAACAAACTGGGACGGAGAGAATAAGCGAAAATTACCTCTTCGGTATCAATCACCTCCCAGTGACCATCATCAGAAGATTCAAAGTATATCCTCTTGTGACCTGAATCTAGTGCATTACAGGGACCCAGAAAAAGCCAGTACCTATTGTACCTACGATCGGAACCCAAAAAGACAGATTTCATAGGATGTAAATCATCGTCAGCTTCCATTTCGTTCGCATACTTCCTTCGACTACACAATTTTGCATTTCCACCAAACTTTAACATAAATGCTGAAGAATCAACAGGGTGAAGCCCTGACGTTGTATCTTTTGTAGCGAGCATTTGTCCAATGTAGCCTCCAAATGATGAGGGCCAACTATGTTGTCTACCTGATGATCTCTTTATCTTAGCTCCAGAACCATAATGATTGATGCTGGGAACACTTTCCACACTGGGTGGTATTCGATCCTGCAAAGCAATTGGCATAAAACTCAACTTGACATACTTCTCACCGTATACTAAAATAGCGGAACCAAGGTAGTATGCACCCCAAAATTAGAGCTGAGGGGTAACCGGAGTATTTGTGAAAATTTTAACCAAGGTCATCAGAAACATTGTGGACGTTCTAGTTAGATATAAAGTGTACACGAGAAGCTTCTACAGTAACTTTTGGATACATATATAAATTCGTATCTAGCACGTGATATGGTAATAAGACATGAAATGACTGCACCACATAACTTCCAAAAATAAGCACAATATGAGGCAACCACCAGTTAATTAGGCAGTAGCCGTACGACAAAGGGGAATTACCTCCATTCTGATGCTGGATCCGGCGCTAAGAAGATCAACCAAAGCAACTAAGGCATTCAGCTTTTCATCAATGCTTAAATCTGAATATTCTCCTTCGACCAGTCCTAACAACCATACTTCACCTGGATGGCTCTCATCAATTTCAGTGTACACTGTTAATGTTTTATTTCCCTTTTCATGACAGCTCCCCTGGTCCAATATCCTGCGATCTGAACTACACTCTGAATCGTCATCACTGCTGTAGATGTCATTGTCATTAGAGTCATTATCAACACTCCCAAAGTCCTCAGAATCTAAATCAAAAGTTTCAGCTTCCTCCATGACAGGATGAACGCGTAGACGATACGCACCACATGAAATCTTTTCAAACAAGGTAATATCACTTGAAAGTGCAGAGCTTATTAGAAGCTCTAGTTCATCGCTAGTGGCAGCTAGATTCAAGTCCACAATCTTCAAACGAGTGCACACACAAGGAAAACAAAAAAAAAAAACATACTTTGTCACTAAATGGTTTCAAGGTAACTGAAAGAAGTGAAGTCCAAAAGAAAATAACTAATGAGCACAGCCAAATCAATGTCCTTTTACAAGTAATCTAGTACATCCTCGTCATTTTAGAAATCAACTCCACATATCATAACTTACCTGAGGAGAATTAGCCAAATCGGAAACTTTTATCCCCTGGTTTCCTTGCTCAGACAAAATACTAAACAGTTCACCCTTCAACGTAGCAGGACTCAAGCCATACTTTACCATGATGGTGGCTTCCTACGAGAAAGAAATGAAAAACGACTTATTAGAATACAAGAAAACCCTTTAAGAATTAGGAAATAAAACACAATAGTAAAACAAAGCAAAGCATCATATCTCATGCAACTAAAACATAATTTATAAAGAAAAGAATGGGAAAGCATCAAATACTTATCTACTAACGAGGGGACCAATAATTCTAAGAAAAAATAAGCAAAATGTGCAGTTCACACAAATTAGCCAGTAGCAGTAAATATCTAGAAATCTTTGATACCTTGCTAAGAGATTCCTTGCGCGCTGTAACATTTTTTGAACCAAAACCAGCTGCAATAAATACTTGACGCAAAATTTCTGTCCAGGTCAAGGGGTTTAGGGATTTCTTCCAAAACTCCACAACATTATGCTGATTTTCAACCTAATATCACAGAGGGGGAACAGGTTATTTTGTACATCATTGTTGTTTCTTAGAACCATAAACGATCTAAAACTGGTTACGTAGAAGTTACAAGGGTCAAAACAAGATAAATTAATCAAATGAAGGTAATTGCAGAGCAATAATAGCAAGATAATGCACAAGAAACACTTTTGCAGATGCTCGACCAATATATCTCTGCTCCACATCTACAGGCACTACCCAAGCAAATACCAACTGCCCGCCCATGTTTTGTAAATATAAGTGATTGTCCCGTTATAAACTACAAGAGATTACAAAGGAAGAAATATTGATTATAAGAGGGCTAACAGTACTGAAATAATCTCATACTATCAGGAGAACACCAGTATAAGCAAAATGAATTATGATCAACTACAAGAATTAGCCAAATAACCACATGATACTTACCGAGTGAAGTAACTCAATAAACTTTCCATTATTGCTCACAGGAGGAAAAACTCCTCTGCTAAGCTCCTTTTCAACGTCAGAGACAAGAAGTTTGAGAAGTGACAAATGAATTTGTCCAAGTAACATTGATTCCTAAGCCATGTGCAATAAAGTTGAATAATCAGCAAAGCACAACCTAAAGACTACTAAGGACGTTGTACAATAGCAAAGAACAACCTAAAGGCTACTAGGGAATGGGCAACAAACTTGCAAATTGAGCACTCCAAGTAGAAAATCTCACTACAGACCAGAAAATGATTACCTTGTCATGAAATGTTTGAGCAAACTCGTCTAGGGTGAAGGAGCAAATGTTCAACAGCACTGCATATGAATAAATGAAATGGAAGACCTGCAACAGACAAGCCAGCCTAAGCTCACCAAGACAAAAGACATAATAGCATAAACCACAACCAAACTTCCCACCGAAAAGAGAAAACACATGCACAACCACAGTCAAGTCCTAACCAAAAAGCTGTACAGAAATAGCAACAAGCACAAAAAGTCTATGTACTTTCTCATCCACGAAATTGGTATGGCTAGCAATACTAAATCATCCATGACAATACTAGTTTCTCTAAAAGGAAATGCGATAACAGAAGCAGACATAGAAATATAGAATAAAATTATAAAAAGTACAAAACAGAAGAAGTAACAGCAAGCTCACTCTGGTGTATATACATTAGTGCCCAGACATCTTGTGTTGATTGTTATGCGACCAGCCAAGCATATACACATCCTTCTCAACTAATCCCAATTGCTCTCAAAAAACATCCTTTCCAAGATATTCAAGTCAATATGCTGACGCACCTATACTCCAGATATCATGTTGAGCATGAACTGAAAGGAAGTTTACATGGCCATAAATCCACATCACTTCCCTTAAAACTCTGATTGCAGAACCATTTTCACAGGGTTTATGTAAAGATATGAGCTCTGTCAATGCTGGCTTTGTTCAATTGAAATAACCAAACCAAACCGAGTCTTATGTCCAAATCAATTGGGGTCGGCTATGCTTTGTTCAATTGGAAAGTTGATAGAAAAACCATTGCGACAGAACCCTAAACACTCCCTTTTGTCATGTATGAGCCATTTTCTGAAAAAGTCACTTTACAAGAGATATGATGAAGACACTTAGACACAACACTTAATATGCAGTTTGATGATTAATTACCTCCTTCAGTTGGAGTACACAGTTATTTAAACCTCTATCAGAGTGATGGTCAATCTGAAGAGTGAAGGCTAACAAGGTTTGTCTTAGTCACTAGACTAACTCTTCCTTCTGTCATGTTTCATCTATGTCACTAACATTAAATCCTCAATTGTTAATGTGAACACGGGTAAAGAACAAGAGAAAATAGAAACCTTTTGAAACGAAAACGTTGCTGGAACAATGCAAATTGAGCATCCAGAAAAAATACGAATTCACTCACAGGTGCAGGAATCGTGAAAGGCAACTTCATATCACACCGTACATTATCTTAAAGATAAGTATCACAAACTAAAGAGAACTGAAACCATGGTATGTACTTATCAAGTGAAGTCAAGGGTTATAATAATCCATGAGAAGTATGAATGCAAAACCATAGCAAGTGATTTGGCAGAGAACATAGCAACTCACTAATATGCGCAAGATTGTGCAAGGGCAACCTAGTCTCCTGCTCTACACAATCAAAAAGCAAAAGAAATGACAAAAAAACTGCATGACAAACTGACATACTTAGTTTTTTTTTTAAATTCTTACAGGTTGCGACCCATTACAGTTCGCATTTTCCCCAGAATAATTATATACTATTCCTTATCAAACCGGAAGACAAAAAATAAGTGAAGGAAGTCAAATGGTACATTTACAGGAAGCAAGCATCGCTTCAATTACCATGATGAGCATTTTGTAAAGTAAGGCTTGGAACTGTCAAATGAATTCTTAGGCACCACATCTAGATAAAGATATGCATGAAGCTTCTATTGACACTCAATAGATGTATGTCTGCTAAAGATCTGGGCCTTCAAGATAGATGCAGTCAAAAAGATAGAGCCACCACGAGTTACAACTCGCATATGATGTTTCTGCATAACAGAAGCACTAAAAAAGAACAAAAAAAGGTTTTTTTCTTCACGTACCTTAAATAACTTCTTGACAAGCTCTGGTGAAGAACCCCAGGGTTGCATGTAGAAAGGTAGCTTCATCACAACAGAATTTGGTGGAAACTTAGCTAACAAGTCTGAAAATCACAACAACAAAAAAAAAATAGATGCAGATAGGAGACTTCAGAAAGCATGCATACACTATGCTTAAAAAATTCAACAGTTCACAATCAATTGGTTTTGACATAAAGCAATTTCCAGAAAACGCTCTCACATCATTATTTGTTTGTTTCCTGTTTTTCTCCTTTCCAATGAGATGATTTAAACAGCTTTGGGACAAAAATGAAGATGGCTAAAAAATCCTTGAGATGACTTGTACAGTTTCTCTCTGCGGCCCTCTTCCTTCAAGAAACTCGGGACGTATCTGTGTCCAAACATTAGGTCTTTATAGAGAAGATAGACGTACTCACGTACATACTTGTATACCTATATGTTTATATATACTCACAAGTATACAAGCATGTATATGCTCGTAAGTCGTAACGTATGCAATGCCCTTACATATACCTTTTCATCCTATGGCATGCATGCACGAAGACCTTTATGGGTGGTTGACAGGATTAGCTTCACTTTTTCCTGCATCTCAGGAGCATGAGAATCCAGAGCCGCCGACCCCTAGGAGATTTGTTGTGTCCTTGGCCTTTCTGCTGATATGGCCTTGGGAATATATATATATATATATATATATATATATATATATATATTGTAGAAACTCTCATTAAAACACCAATAAACTACAAAGTGCATTCACAATTACAACTAGCTCCTATTCACATCTCTTGCATCCACCCCATCTGATCAGCAAAGCAATAAGGTTTGAAACCAGCATCTCCACACGTTCAAGTGGATATTCATTTTCGTAGTCAGTGTTAGTTGACAAAAAAACAGCCAAACAGGAAACTAAGAGTTCTTGATGCAAAGGCCACTGAAACACTTGCTGGTGTAGAACATTTTATACAAAATAAATGAGGATCAGAGGAATTTATGAATTCTTGACATAAATGACCAACAGTTTTACAGATCACAATGATGAAGAAATACTAAGTAGCATCCAAACCAACCTTTGCAAAGAGAACAACCATGCAACCCAGAGGTAGCAAAATGCGCAGAGCATGTTAGTGGACTCGGCCCTGCTCTTAATTCTTGTAGCTCCAACTCCTCATCATCAATTAGCTTTGCAAATTGTTCGAGATCTTCTTGGCATATCACTCTATCAAAAGCAAGTTCACATTTTTCTCTGTATGGCTGCATCTGCATCTGAGTATTATGGCTTTGTACCTTCAAATACAAGTCAATTCGGTGTTACATAGTTGCTATATTAAAATGCAGAGAAACAACTAGAACACACCTTTCTTCTACTGATGGGAGGCTTCCTCTTATCCTGTACTTTAGTTCCTTTTCCTACTTTTTCTCTGCATATAAACAAGCAACTCTCACTATCAGGAATCTTCCCTTAAGAAATCAGCAATATCATAAAGATCAAACAATCAGATGCCCCAACACTAGGCAAAAGCAAGATCTCAATAATGAATGTTTACGAAATGTTTACGAAATGTGTACAAAATGACTAACCATCACAGGTTGTCGCTTCCGAGATTTTTTCTCCTGAACAAGAGGTTTCTGGGGAGCAGAAGTTGCTATGCAGAAAACAGCAGTGGACTCTCTCTCATTGAAATTAACACCAGTAGGAATATCTCCACCATCAGGATTGATTGCCCGCCAAACAGTCATCAAACCTTTCCCGATACCATGTTTCTTTACCGGAGCACTTTTCGCACTGGATACTTGGTAGTCCAACAGGGTAGGTTTGGAAACCTGAAAAGGAAGCACATAATAACCTATTTAGAGAAACCATCCTATCAAATCATTTCAACCACATAAATACACATCCCGCTACCTTTCTCTTTTTGAGTGCTCTTTGGCTTTCATCACAAGCATGATCAGAATTTCTGCAAGCCTTATTTACTTTCAAAGCTCTTTGCTTATCTTGGCAAAGGCGATGAGAACATTTGGAACCATGTTGTCCTACAAATACAGATAAGATGAAAAGGCAATAGATATATAGAGATGCACTGTTCATCAATCCACATTAAAACATGAACGAAAATGCAGGACACAGTTAATCCTCTAATTACAGCAAGGTGAGTTCAAATTGGGTGTGGGATTCACTTAACTTTAGTATAATTAAATAACACGGACAGATGCTCAACTTCGACCTGAAAACTAGACTTCTTTCAACAACAACAAAATTCAAGGGATACTTTGTTTTTACCCCCAAATTTCTCAAGGCTAATTTGCGGCCTTCTAATTTTCCACAATGCCCTTAATAAAGCTTTTCTGTAAACTCTATCGTCCCTTCTTTGAACCTCGCGAGTAGCAAATATATACTTATAACATATGTTTTCAATTATCAATTTGAAAACACACTTGATTCAGGGCCCCAATAAACACAAATCTTGCGTCCGCCACTGCGGGGGCCTAATTAAAGCCGGAGCTCTAACATACACATATTCAACGAGCAGCATGATTAAAATCCAATCGAAATGAACGACGCCTCACCATAAAATTAAACACGTAAACAAAATACAACATCAAACCAGTTTACCCTGAAATACTACTACTACCTTTTTTACAAAGCTGGAAAGCATATGAAGGGAGAGTATCGAACTCGACGCCGAGTGGGGGCCCGTCCTTCCGAAAAACCTTCTTCAAAATGCAGTCCGGACTCAGTAAAACATCATGCAGACGAAGACGATGAGTCTTCGGCTCCTTCTTCTTGCCCTTCCTCTGACCAATTCCTTTCTTCGCCGCCATCCCGAGCGACCGGCGACGATCAATTGGCCATCAACGGAAGTTAAAACTAGAGAGAGAGAGAGAGAGAAAGAGAGAGAGAGAGAGAGAGAGAGAGAGAGAGAGAGGGTTTAGAGGGGGGCTGGGATTTTGGGGATGAGGAAGAGAGAGATGAGAGTTCACTCTGGGAAATGTAGGAGTGAGAGAGAGCTAGATGAGAGAGAGAGGTTGAGGGTTGAGTAGGGTTTTGGGTTTTTGGTGATTATGTTGTTTCCATTTTTATTTTATCTTTTTCTTATTCCTGTTTTATCTGCTGTGTGAATAATATCTGTATCTCAACCGGGTGCCGCCAAAATTTAGAACGGTTGGTGCGAACCGGCCCGTGGGATCCGTTTGAACCGCTCAACTGAGTTTAACACGGGGAAGGGTTTCCACCGTCTTGTTTGTTGGGTCTGGGATGCCCTATAGATTTAATTGCACAATATTATTCTCTGTGACCGTTTTAAAAACAGATTTGCAGGTGCGATGTCGAATGTCATAAAAGATTTAATTAAAAAACTTTCTATCACCAATTGATTTTAAGAGAGATGGTGCAAAAATGGTCCGATATTGTTATAGTGATACAAACGAACCGATCTGCTCGCTAGCAATCGTGGCCCAACTTGTTAAGAAACCACTCAGTTCAACTCATTGAAAGATCGAGCCAAACTCGAGCTCAAGTTTTAGGCTCATTCACCAAGAAAGCAAAGTTCAACACTCAAAAGTTTGGTTCCACTTACAAAAGCTCGGCTCATTTAAATAGACTTAGTCAGTTAACTAACCAAGCTCGGCTCATATAAATATTTTGGCCCGTTTACAAACACCCTGAACCCGAACTCAAATTTTAAACTCCATGAGTAAACGAACCGAGCCTTGAGACTGTAAAGCTCAGCCCTGCTGGTTTGCAATCTTTGGTAATTGCACTGGCTTCCGCCTGGATTTTACAATAATTACTGTTAGCCCCTCAAGTTTGGAGAGGTCCAAGAAAAAGTTCATTCCATGTGCTGAACAGTCTGAACTAAATAGTTTGGTCGGTCGACCTCTCGCTCTCTCTCTCTCTCTCTCTCTCTCGTACAGGAAGAGAACTGATTACCAGCTATGCCGTAGAGAAAATGGTGAGTTTCCCGAATCCTCTCTTGCATTGCTCGACTGGATTCAGATCTAATTGCTTTTATCTATTGCGATGTCCTTTTTGGTATTTTTCTAGGATCTAAGAATAGTACTTGCTTCGTCATTACAATTCCGTTTAATCAGTTCTTTTGGAATTTTCTTGTACAATGTATAATCTTTTCCACTTTTATTGTTCCATTTCTTTGCAGACTCTGCAATTTTGCTGCAAGCGCTTGACTAGACAAGATATACATATAATTTTTTTCATCTTTCTACTTATATGTGTATGTATATTGTACTTAAAAAGCTTGAATCTTGCAAGAATAGAGCTCAATATAGTCGGGCAAGCTGTTTAATTGTCTCAGTGCGCGTGTTTACTGTTCGATGGTTATGAGTTCTGGGGCAATGGTATGCCTTTGAAGTTTGAACTACAATAGTTGTTCTTTACTTTAGCCACAGGGTTAGTCCAAGTGTGTGAAGGGCCAATATAAAGCGTCTTACAAGCGCGATTTTCTAGTTTGCCTCACTAACCTTTGGGCCGCCCAGCAAAATGAATGTGATAAAGGCTCTGGTTTAGAACTCAGTCACTTGGCAAGCTAAAATATGAGACACGACGAAGGTTGGGTCACCCTGCAAATGAATGTGATAAGTGGGCCGGTTTAGAACGCAGAAATGACGAAAGTTGTGGTGAGTGGAGTCGGTCTGAGCTTAAAATAAAAAGTTCTTGACTTGAGGCATAAGATGGGAGGATAAACTAAATCTCATGTGCCTTAAGAATACAGCAAACTGTAACTGACAGCTTTAAAAGTTATACCCTTTGGTTGACAATCATGAACATTAAAGCCTATGCCTTTTGTCGCACAACTTTCTGCTCAGTTTTCACCTGTTCATTACAGAAACATTGAACTCCATTATGCAGTCCCTTCTGAACTGGAGCTCTGTGTTTGAATCTTGCCACCTTACCTTTTTTATTCATGCTCTTCGTAGGAAAGGGAAGCAAAAAAGGAAGGCTTTAGAAAGTACTTGGAATCTAGTGGTGTTCTTGATGCTCTGACAAAAGGTTTTGCTTCAACTCTCTTCAGATGTTTTGAATATTGGAAATTCAACTTATAACTCAGTAGCTTGTTATTATTTTTTTCCTCTTCGAGTTTAGTAATTCTGTTTTTCTGAATTTCTTTAACTATCTTATGTGTTTGGTTTATGTAATTGTAGGTCTTGTTGCACTATATGATCAGAATGACAAACCTTCTTCTGCTATCGAGTAAGTTCAGTTTACGAACTGGGCTTGTTTTTAATGGAGTATATCTCAAATTACTCTGTGTCAATAGAAGTTTTAGATTTGGGCATAGCAGAAACTATATATGACAACCGACCAGATTATTTCCTATGGACCAAAGTAACATCTAGAATAATAACGAATAGAGAAGCTAATTCAAAGATTGGCTTTGAAAGCTTATAGCAGGCATTTACAAGCTGAAGTTGGAAGGACAGGCAGCATGTGTATCGCGACCTCTTAGTGGAGGCTGTCCGGACATGAATGAAGAGAACGAATAGGATACTCCAAGAAGAAGCAGCTAAGTTGAGTTTTAAAAGAGAGAAATTTTGAAGACTTTGTAACTGCTGGAAAAAGAAGCTAAACTACCATACGCACAATTGTTTCTTAAATGTGGTCCATTTTTCGTTTGGAACTATCTTTCAATTTCTTTAACTACAGTTTATATATTGATTTAGCTTTCTAAACCAGTCATATGTTTAATTCTCCGTACTCATGGTTTTTTTAACAGGTTCATCCAACAAAAGTTAGGTGGTCCAACTGTGTCGGAGTATGAAAAGCTACAAGCTGCAATGTCAGATTTGCAAATTAGATATGATGAACTTCAGGTGGCACACCAAGAAAAGTGCAGGGAGGTAGGATACATACGCTTCTCGTCAGTTCCTGTATGTTTTTTGCTCAAGAGTTAGAGCCACGAAGCTCACCATGACTTTCAGACCATATCCTCCAACTTAACTGAATGGCAAAGTAGTGTCCCTGGGAACAGAAAATGTGGTGGTTTTATGCTATGTAAACCAATATAGTCTAACCATCCACTTTCTTGTTTTGCAGCTCGAGGAATTGAAAAAAATAAATCCAGAGGCATTTTCTAGAGAGACCATTGATGATGAGTCCCCAAAGGATGAATCAGCTGAAAGTGCACAAGCTTAATTCCACACGGTCATAAACAACATAGCTTTCATTTAGGCCATTAAACATCATTGGCAAGGGAGAGAAAAGAGTCTGGTGTTGTATCCTCCACAATTTGTAATAACCTCGAATTTGTTTTGTACTATCTTCTTCTTCTTTTTCTCTGTTTGTGCACTGTTGGAGACTGTCGGCTGCTTGTTGTAATTTTGTGCTACATCCTATTGTACCCTCCATTTTCAAGTGCGCACCGATTGGTTATGATTTGTTGGTCTTGGTTATGGTATTGGAGCCCTAATATGGTACTGTTGTTGGTTGACTTCTTGTAAAGCCACTTAGATGTCAAACCAAAGAACTCGTGAATTACAAATAGTGCATGTGACGCCACTTTTGGGGGGTAACTAAGGTTGTTTATTGTACATGAGCCCTATTCTGTATAATTCCAAGTCAACTATGACATTTTTATATGGTTTTGGTCCAACAATTGTATTTTTATTTTTTTTTATGCTTAATCATCCATTTAAGAAGTTCAAAACACATACAACCTCAAAGGGGCGTACGCATTATTCTGGTCCAACAATCGTTGCGTCTGCTCGGTGTTTTAACATAAAATCTAACACATAAACTTCATATGCTTTTCTAGATTTATTTTCCAGTTTCTCATTGTTAAATTCACATAATATATTAAAACCTTGTGAAACATCTCAAGATTCGGTTTAAGAACAACATAACTTGTGGTGGAGACAAGCAAGATCAAGACAATTCTTGGACAAGGTATTGAAAATCCTCATCTGAAATTTTATTCAATTCCCATTGGGTATGGTAGGCGAATTGCCCCTATTTCTCTTCTCACTGCATTTTTGTGTGAATGCCTCCAGGCATGGTAGGCGAATGCCCCAATATCTTATTATGCTTGTGTCATGGCCTATTTTGGATACTATCTAGTTATATAGATGCACTTCTTCCTTTTTGTCGTTGTTATGGGGAAATTACGTATACACACATTATAATTATAAATAAGCAAAAAAAAAAGGGCCAATATGAGAGGAATTCTATTGTAAGTTATAAACAACAAGGACAAAGCTAAACCATTTATACGAAATGATATGAAATTCATTTCTCAAGCCTCTAAGATTGAAATACAACTATTGAGAAACTACAGATTATAGTGATAAACTTTAATTCGTACACACAAGAAATAGGCCAATTTTATTGCATTTTGTTCAACTTAGTAGTAAAATTCTCATTAGTATGTGGCAAAGGGAATGGGCTGCCTGACCTTTGGATTTCCATATCAAGATTACTATTTATAATTTATATTCTAACAGATTGAATATCATTTGTGAGAAATCAACCGAGACACTTTTATTCGTTGCAAACCTTGGTTCGCTACTGCAATAGTAGCATTTTCTCACTTTGGTTTGAGAAGCAAAAAGGAGTCCCTCTTCTTCTACCCCTAAATCTAAAAGTACCGGTAGAGGACCAAGAAACAACTCGATCTCTTTTATATGTGTTTGGTTGACAGAACTATTGGATAATGTATATCGTTTTGTTTGAGTTACAAAAATTCGTAAATCATCACAAAATCTTATAACTACACGAAAATTTATGTTAGACCAAAAAGATTTTTAAACAATACCACAAAAAATTCTTAACTTTAGCTATCTATTTTGACCTTGCCGTGTTTTTTTTACCAAAAAAGAAAATGAAAGCAACACCAGAAAATATTTGTAAAAAACATCTGAAAAAAATCATAAAAGTAACCATAAAAATTCATAAAATAAACCACCACAAAATTCGTACGTCGGGCCTAAGAATATCATGAAATGAGCCACGTATTTTTGTAAAGGGTGTATTGTACACTCTGAAATAAAAAGGTGCCACAAAAATCCATAAAAGAAACTACAAAAATTTAAAAAATGAGCCCAAAAAAATTCTTAAAGAGAAGCTTGTGCTGAAAACTTTCCAGAAATATTAGGAGAAGAATATATGATTCTGTAAAATATGTTATTCTATTGTATAATTACTACTGTAGTATGTTGTAGTTAAAAAGGTGTAAACTACATTAACCCCACCATAAACTAAAACACTTTTTTATTTAACCCCCTAAGGTTTAAAACTAACACTTAACCCCTTTAAACTATACAAATCTTAGATCTCAAAGATGCTGTCAACGAAAAATCACAATTTATCCTCTTGCTCGCCAACACCGCCAGCCCGCCATACTATTTTAATCTTAACCTTCACCCATAACATCCCTTAACCAACTATATTGAAAACCAAATTCAACTACCACATTCCAACGAAAGCAGTTCTAATGCCAATATCTCCTCATATCCAACGATCAGTCCTAATTCCCACACAACTAACCTCAATAGTTAGATTCTTTGTTCTTTCATCAACCTCTTCTAATTTTGGAAAATCAGTTTGGATGAAGTGAAAAGAGTAATTTCTTCATAAGATAATGTTTATCATGTTCACATGACAAATTTTGTCCGAAATCGTATCGGTTTGCCAACAAAATGAGTTTATTGTCATCAAATGAATACCTTAAGACTACCTAGTTCGTTTTAGGATTTGAATTTTGAATTTTATCTCTGTACACGGTTCCTAATAAATTTTTTTGGGCAAAGTACGGATTAGCGCCTTGTAGTTTAACCGTCTGGCAGATGACCTCCCTGAGTTTTACTAATGACCAATACGCCTCCCTATTGTTTTGGACTAAACTGCTATCGTTACATTTTCCTTCTAAACTGTTGGAAGGTGTAAAACACATGCCTATTTTGAGAGCGAGAATGAGAAAAAAAAAATTAAAATAAAGATAGATTTGGTGTAAGATGACTAAACTGCCCTTCTCATTATCTTCTCCAACATCTCCTCCCAAACAACAAAACCCACTGTGCCAAACTTCACCATGGTCCAGATCCATAAATCACCACCCACTGTCCATCTCCTCTGCATCCCGTCGACTCCTTAGTGCTTCTTTGAACCGAATGTACAGAAAATGAAATCAATCAAAAGAGTGAACGAATGGATCAAAACTTGTGCAGAAGTCTATCCCTAAACAGTTCTTGAAATGTAAGAACCTGTTCTTGAAGAAAAGGTTGGGTTTTGAGATTTGGTACAAATATTGACGCAGCTACCACACACACAGACACACTCACTCACTCACTCTCTCTCTCTCTCTCTCTCTCTCTCTATGCATATATATATATGGGTCCCGTTTTTTGAAAATTCTTCTCACTCATGGCTTGGGCAACCCAATTAGCTAACCCAATTGATTTTATAGCACACCAGGAGAAGGAGGACGTCTCTGAGAAGTTGGTCCACAATCCAATGGAAGAAGACACAAAATAATATTTGATTTTTGATTGGTAACACATCAATTGACTCATTTGCGACTCGATTTGTCATTTGTCGATTTGGGTTCAGAATTCAGATTGAGGTATGCTGCCCAATTTCTAATTGGTAGAAATTAATTCAACTAATGCAAAATGGAAATGGAAATAGAAATTGTATTTTGGTTTGGGTATGCTACAAAGGTATCCGATTGAAATTGGGTATCGAAATTTCCATTCTCTCTCTCTCTCTCTCTCCACTTTTAAGGCCCCGTTGCAGAAACGAAATAAGAACTTATTTTTTGTGTAATAAGAAGGCTTGTTCCTGAAAATATTGAACAATTACTTATTTTTTGAGAAGACAATTTTAAGCTCAAAAATCATGTGCTTACGCAAATAATTTTCCTATCAATATGGATCTTGTTTGATAGATCTCATTGAGATCTTTAATACGGTGCAAAAAAAATTAAAAAATTATTTCTCATTTACGTTATTTTTTGAGTTTGAAAATGTGAAATAAGTTGCTTATTTGGATTTTGTGGAACAAACCTTCTTATTTTCTTTGAGTAGTGGTAAAATAAGTACTTATTTTTTAAAAAGTTTCTGGAATGGAGCCTAAGTCTATTTTTCAACTACATACTTTTCACATTTAATTTCTAAAAATTGTGAAAATTAAACAGGAAACAATTATGCCAACATTATTGAAAAAAGTAATACATTTTTTTTTTTACGTTTTCTAATAAGCATGAAGGAGAGGGAGAGAGGGAGAGAAGAGAAGACTTAGATATAGCTATAATTTATCCCAAGACAAAGCATAGGGGTATCACAGTCATTTAATATTTTCTGTTAGCAGAGTTAGAGAAACACTTTACTCCAAAATTACTGGGAGGCAATTTGGTCATTAACAAAACAAAAGGGGGCAATCTACCAAACAACAAAACCACACGGAGTATTCCGTACTTTGCTCAAATCTTTTCTCTCCATATATTTTTCTACTGATTATTTAAAATTTAAATCTAAAATTCCAAAACGGTGCAGTTTTAAACAATAGGGAGATTAGGAAAAATAGTCATAGTTGAGGTGGATTTAATGTAATCGATTCAAAAATAAAAATTACTAAAACTAAGATCCCAGTCAAACAAACAACCCTCGAATACCTAACACAAACCAGGGGGGAAAACGTAGGAGAAGGGGAGAAAAGATATCCAGTCCAAACGCAGCAGGCTCTCTCTCTCTCTCTCTCTCTACTGAAATGGAACCTAACGAAAGTGGACTGAGCTCCTACTACCACCACCACCCCCCGCAGCAAAACCAGCAGCCACAGCCTCCTCCTCCCCAGCAGAGCCCCACCTCCGCCGTCATCGCTTCACCCACCAACGGAACCCTCCCGCCTCACACGGCGTACCCTTCCTCGACCGTCACGCCGACGTCGGAGGGAGGGAAGAGGAAGAGAGGGAGACCCAGGAAGTACGCCACGCCGGAGGAGGCGGCGGCCGCCAGGAAGGCCCTGCTGGCGTCGTCGATCCCCAAGAAGAAGAAGAAGGACAAGTTCGTTGGGAGCGGTGGTGATCCGTCGTCGTTTTCTGTTTCGTATTCCAAGAAAAACCCCGGTTGCTCCTCCTGGCGTTGGTGGGTCTCTCTAATCCCTTCGTTTTCTTCTCTAATTTGTTTCCAATTTTGGTGATTTGGTAATTTTGTGTGTGTTGGGGAGTATGCATGTTTACTGGAAGTATATGCATGAGCCTGTACATGTTATGACCGGTTTTGTGGATTTCTTGGAGGCATTTCGCATTTGAATGTTGCTTTGCGAGTTTTTTTTGTTTTTTGAATTTGTGTTTGCATCTAAGCTCCGTTCACTCTTCAGGAATGTAACTTGTGTTGCTTGGAACTGGAGGAAATAAATGGAAAATAAGGGAAAATATAAGAGAGGGGGGGGGGGGGGGGGGGGGGGGGGGTGGGGTGTGTGGGGTGTGGGGGTGGTGTTGTTGTGGAAGTGGAGTTGAAAGAGGAAGAGAATTTTTAAAAGTTTTATGTTCCTTTCTACAAGTTCCAAACGGAGCAGGAAAAAAAGAGGCGAAGGAAAATGAAACTTACTTTTCTGCCCGTGTTATGTTGATAAAAATTTCGAGGGAAGTGGGGAAGTTAAAGCTGGGGCCCCACAACTTTCTAGGAAAACAAAACTAAGTCGAAAGGTAATTTACCATCCTTTCCATTGTTCTATATGGAGCCCTACAATTTGGGGATGCATTTGTATTTTTTTGTTTTACTAGCAACAAAATCAATGCGATATACTATTTAAGATGCAAGGACTAGGGATGGGGTTGAACACGACACTACATGAACTTGGAATAAACTATATCGGCCTGACCCGGTTGGCCATGGACCTCCCTAAAAGGTATACCTAAGAAGGTGACATGGAGCCCTAGGTGGGTTGTTAAATATGCCTAGTGACACTTTAGCTCCCAACCTGTGTGGGACTAAGTACTCACTAGCCACTTCCCCTAATTCTGGGGTATTACATAAACACCCAACCCGCTTGAGTTTAATTGCAAGTTTGGGATGCATTGTATTTGTTTAGCAGCATTTTGTTGTTTGAGTTTCAGCTTTTGTAAAGATTTTATAATTCTGTTAGACTCAGGGATAGAGTCAGGATTTCAGTGTAGTTGTGGGGAAAATTCACCCATTTTCAACTCTTTCAAATCTGTTCTTTCTCCTTTATTTTGCTGTACTGACGGGAATATCGAGAATCAGTTAGGGTTATACATAGAAAATTAGAAATAGTACTAGTAAAAATAGGGAACTGATTTTCGGGCTCTATTTTTTACTGATGCGCTCCAATTTTAATGTGAAGTTACTGATAACTTCATAAACAAAGTGGAGCTCTATTAGTAAAAAGTGGAGCGCAAATACCAATTTCCTAAAAATAAATGGGGTAAATTGAAAATTATTTGAGCAGTATTCATTGGCAAACTCCACACATATGCCCACATTTTAGTTTTCCAAAGTTGAGTGGGTCCCTTGACCTCACTTGCCCTATGCTTACTCCACACACGGCTTTGGTTACTTTGGTACTTGATCTCCAAAACTTGATTCTACAGGCATATGATATGTGGAATCCTTTAATTTGAAATATTACTTGTACGAGTAGTTTTCACTACAAACTGTTAGCCAGGTGTTGTGTATAAGCGAATTCAATTATTTGAGTGTTCTTGATATGCGATAAATCTTAATGCTTGTTACAGCTTTCGTTTTGCCAGCAAAGCTTTGACGTATGTAAAACATAAACCTGGTCGAATTCATCCAATTTCATGATCCTTGGTGGCTCTGAATCCCTTTTTGTGCAGAATGTTTTGAATTCAGTTTTCTGTGTGGAGTTGAGGAAGACGCAGTCTTGTTTTCGTGGAGCCTGTCAATATGTTAAGCTGCATTCATGCCAGCTTCTTGAATTGAAGAGGGTCTGTTGGATAGTTAGGCATAGTCAATATCCTTATTGTTTCTGTAGTATTTTGTGGTCCTTCATGCTTCTAAATGGTTGCTTTCAACAAACACTTTTCTACTTCATTTTCAATGACCTAGTCGGTCATTCTTGGTTGGTTTTCTAAGTATTTTGCTACGAATTTGTCAAACTTAAGATGAAAAATGGTACATCTTCGTTCCAAAATGATGAATTTAGTGGCCCAAAGTTTTTCCTATTTATTTCCATTAGCTTATCCCTTAGAGAATAAAAAGGTAATGAAGTAAAAATCTAGAGAGAATGAAGCCCTTTTTTTTGCTCAGCAGTGAGAATGAAGCCTTAGGAAGACAAAATATACACACAATTTGTCAAAATGCCTATAGAAAAGTATTTTACATGAAGAAACAGAAGAGTGCATTAATTGACTTGTTGCAGAGGGCAATTATGGATTGCCCATGATAGTGGTATAACCTTGGTAACATAAATCTGCAAAAGGAAATCTAATTGTTCATATTTCCACCCTTGGCAACCAATTCATGCTGTTAATAATCAGTAGGCATTGTATGGCTATTGTATACCCATTTGTGTGTCCATATGTTGAAGCATTGATAAGGTCATTACTGTTGAGATTCTCTTCTGTGCTTTCAGAATAAACATCTACGGATAACTTTTTATGACTATGATATTACCCTGTCTCTCATTCTTCTAAGATTTAGGCGATCTTTTGTTGTTGTTTCTTTTAAGTGATTTATAGTTCTAATTTCTAAATATCTGGTTGATTAAGGATAGCTTTCCTTAAATGCGAGTTTCATTTTTTTGCGTAAGAAAGAAAATAGCGAAGCAAGCAGGTCATGCCATATCAGCACTGTGTTTGTTGCTGCAAGTATATTTTCTAAATTCAGTTTATGCGGACTATCCTTGTCGTGTTTTATTTTATAGCAATGTCTATGTTTCAAGCAGTCTGGTGGTTGACATATACTTATGTAAATACTGAAGCTGTGCTTTTACTTCTACCTGGTTGATGTAGGCAATGTTGGCCAAGGTTTCACACCACATACACTTAATGTAGCTGCCGGAGAGGTATGCTTGCATAGCTCCAAATTTAAATCGTTGTAAATTTGTTTGCATCATTCTCTGATTGTTCTATATGGTTTTGGACTGTCGACTTGAAATTGCATCAGTCGCTGTTCTTTTGTCTTCAGTTACTGTTCGTTTCTTACTGCTCTCTTTTATGCAATAGCAGATATAGGAATTAAGCTGCTGCAAAGAAAATAAGGAGGAAGGTTTTCTACTTTGAGTTGTGATGATCTAGATTGTCTTCCCATTCTTAACTGTAGTATATATTTCCCTCTTCTTCTATGGTAGATTTAAATAATCTAGGAAGTGGTTTGAGCTTGTTCGTTTTGGGTCTCAAAGCCCCTGCGCACGGTCCCCAATAAATTCTCTCTCTCTAAACTCGTTACTCTAAAAAACCTCCTCAAAACCCAAACCGAACAGGGTCATGTACAGGGTCTGTATGACTGAAATAACGTTATCGAAGCCGATTTTTTCAGCCGTAGCAAGTTACTCTTAAATGGTCTTGGGTAGAGAAGAGGTGACAATATGGTTGTTTTTATGCTTGACTTGTTCTTTGTCGTGCTTGGTGCAGTTGTCATGTTTTGGTAATGAAGCATGTTGGTGTGGTTATCGGACAAAGGGTTTATGGTCATGTCTTGGGCTCTCTTAAGGATTTATGGCATTTGTAACCTGATAGTGTGGTTGTTTCTCGCTCCATTAGTCACCATGTTGTATGCAAAACCGAACTTGTATGATTCTTGTTCATGCATTCCGATTTGCCGAACCTCAAGCTAGTCCTATATTGGATGCCACTCTTTGGATTTGAGCTTTATTATGGTAATTTTACCATGTTTGTGCTGATATAGGCTGGTTTGCTTAACTTCTTTTGTTGTTTTGGAATATCGGGTGATACCTCTTGGATTTGTGTTTCTTTAACTTCTTCATTGTTCTTATTTGGGGTTCTCTGGATGCCTTTTATGAAGACTACTTTCTTCTAGTAAATGTCTTCCTAACAAGCATATGAATGTATTCAATAGGACGTGTACCAGAAGATTATGTTGTTCATGCAACAAAGCAAGTCTGAAATTTGTATTCTGTCTGCATCTGGTTCCATCTCTAATCCTTCTCTACGCCAACCGGCAACATTTGGAGGCAACATCACATATGAGGTAAACTATTATCCGTAGTTAAGTGGGTCTAGGTCAGCTGATCTGTATTCGCACGTGTCCATTTGCTGACATATCCGGTGGTTAATTCCTTCTGGTCTTTATGAGCTTGGTGTTAGGTGAAGAAAATAAACCAATATAGAGGATTAAAATTCAAAGCTACAGGAAATATATGAACCTTTCTGAATTCTCCTACTGGGTTTAAATCTCCTGCAGCTATCTGATGCCTTTATTCCTCCAAACCTCCAAATTGGAAAGAAAACATGTGATGGTGATATGGAGAACTGTATAGTAAATAACCTGTTAATCTGTTACAAAGTAGCAGGGATATGGACATGGGACACAGACATGCAGACACATCATTTTTTTGGGAAAATTAGAACACACACACGGACATGTACACGATGGGAACACATCATATCTGACCAAGCATATCTTATGGTTGCAGTCTTAAATTCATAAAAACACCAAGGGTACTCTGTTATGAAGATATAAAATGAATGTGCACAGGTGCACTATGTGAGTATTCGAGAACTTAGCATTCTGCATTCATGACAGTTCTTACTTTGCCCTGACTTCATATAGTTGCATTTTGAGCTAGCTTGTTCCCAGTTTTTCTTACTAAGAAGACTACAATAAAAGTTTGGACATATGTGTGGGCTTCTCCGACAAGTGTCCGGAGCATATCCAAATGTTACTGTGGCGGGGGCGCGAATAGTCATGGAACGTGTGATGCCTAATTATTCAAGATTTCTGCCTTTTGAGACAACTTGATTACCTAAAATTAGGCTTCGTGGTACTTGCAACATGTTTTGTGATATATCATGTTGAATACTTTTTTGGTCACTATAATATCTCTAACCTCAGGACGCTTTGACATCCTATCACTTCTGGATCTTACATCCATACCGAACTTGGTGGGAGAAGTGGTGGCCTAAGTGTTTGCCTCTCTAGCACGGATGGCCAAATCATTGGAGGTGGAATTGGTGGACCCCTTAAGGCTGCAGGCCCAGTACAGGTAGCGTTTTAATTTTATGTTGAGATGAAACTTGTGTTACCAGGGAGCGTAAATTGGCTAGCACGCTAAGTTTCAAAACTCATACATCCGTTCCAACTCCCAAGACAATGATTTTAGTGGTCCAAAGTGATCCCTACAGTTTTTTGAGAAATCAAATGGTATAGACCTAAAAATCTAGCCAGAGTAGAGTTTTGCAAAAGATAATGTTGGAAATTTTGCTTTCCATGAATACTTCAAAAAATATTACTAATGTACTGTTTCTTACCTGATTATTGGCTTATGAGTTGGTTCCTATGTCTGTCCATAGGTTATCGTTGGAACGTTTGTGATTGAAACCCCTGGTGGCATGAAAGGTGATGCTTCTTTCCCCAAGTTCCAATCACCAGTTGGTGGTTCGTCGGTTTCGTAAGTAACAACAGAACTTTGGGAGTCGATTCATGGTTCGACCTCGTACTGTGCAGCTAACAGGCTCACCGGCAACTGACTGGAGGTGTGGAGTAGACGCTAAGGGTACTGGCGGGTTATGAACTGGGAGTTGTAGTTTACTTTTTCTAATGTAAGTGTGTATGAGATAGAGAGAGGGAGACAGAGATGTACTTGTTTGCTGGCTGGGAAGGTCTTAGGTCGCCAATCACGAGTAAATGGCGACTATGAGTAGATTCAAGAAACTGCTATTCTGTCGTATAGATCTTTGTATCAAAATTGCTTCGCTGAAAGTAGGTAGGTGTACAACTCTGTGCTTTGGAAGCGGAACTAGTTCCGTTTTTTTCTTTTTCTTTTCCTTCTGTAGTTCTAGAGCGTGCGTTAGTAATTCTTCTTCTTTTTCTGGGAATTCTGTTTTCCAAATTGCTTTGGCAAATGTTTGTGCATGGGAATCTGTTTGTGTATGTGGCTAGGATAATGTCCTTAGGGTTGACAATGTGATTTGATTTCGTAGGAATTGAAGAGACTGACTTAATGATGGATTGAGTTGCACAAGATGAATTGGATTCATGTTTATCCACCAGAAATGCTTGAATATCCGAGAAGTTACACCTCATAAATAGCCTTCCATTGCCGAAATTGACGGCCGGGGACCCATCTGCGGGTTATCCGGCTATCCCCCTCCCTGTAAATAATAAGGGCATATTGGGGAAAATTGTTTAGCCTAGAAGCAAAATCGGTGATAAATGTTGTACTGCTAATATGTTAGTAATAAAGGTGAAATTTACAAGGATAAAAATCTAATCTGTACGTACAAAAATTAACGGGTTTTTTAATTCCCCCTGAAAATAACCTTGCACTAGAAAATTTGGCAGGAACCCACGTCCAAAACAATAATTCTAACACCGTGTAAAATGACCTTTTTACTAATTCACCGTATTAAAGATCACCTTAAATCATTTTACACCATGTTATTTTGCTTTACTTTCTATTTTCCTGTAATTTGCAAAATCATTTTTTTTTTTCCACGGCAAAATCAAATGTTGGAACGGGCCTATCTGTGGGAGAAATTAAAGGCAAAATAACGAAGAGAAAGTTAATAAGAAATTGGAGAAGGAAAGGGAAATAAAGAAAAAAAGAAGAGAAAGTTAATGAAAAATTGGAGAGAAAATTGTACTCGTATTTCTTTTTTAAACTTTCCATTCTCTCTTCTCTAAAAATAAAAATCATGAAGGAATTTTTAAAATTTTCCCTTTCTTTTTATTTCTTTCTCTAAGTTCGAAACACATCCTATATATATATATATATATATATTATATAGAGAGAGAGAGAGAGAGAGAGAGAGAGAGAGAGAGAGAGAGAATTTTTCTCCCCAAAATTGTAAACATCAACAGGGATTAGCAGGGCTTCAGAGGCTATAACTTTGAATTTTAAATGTTCACGACGAGACTCAAACTCTGATCACTCACGTGGGGAGGACGAGATGTCATTTGGGTAGAACCATTGGCTAAAGGGGGTTGACGTTTAAATTTGAAGTTCTTGTGGCTTTGAATTGAGAAAGTTACACTTAATGGGAGTGATTTGTGACAAGATCAAATCCTAGGGTTTTCGTTGTCATCGTTGCACCAATATCCAATTCCCACGCTATCAGAACCAGCCCAAAATCGAGCAGGTACCCTTCTCTCTCTCTCTCTTCTTCTTCCACATCTCTCTTTGCTGTGTTTTTCGTGCTTAATTTAGATGCTTAACATACATGTTTGGGGGCCCATTAAACAATCACCCCTTCGAAGAGTATTGGGATGTAAACTTAAGGTCTCGTATCTGAGTATTGGGATGTAAACTTAGGTGGGGCCTGTAGCAGTTGCTTTCTAGGCTTCTATCAAGGCCGGCCTTGGTTGATGTGTTAACCTCACCCAAGGTCCAAGCTTAACCCACATGATAGATTAGATTGCCTAGTGATTCAAGGTCGTCATCGCAGGATAGATTAGATTTTCTAGTGATTTAAGGTCGTCATTGTGACCGTAAAAACCTAAGGTCTCGTGTCTGAGTTCCTATGGACAATTTTCTTCACTCGGTGCACGGGTCTTGCGGTGGGTTTGGGCATCATGGCTTTTATGTTATCTGCGGATCCAATTGACAAGGCCGATTCTTGGGATAGGGAAAAATGAAAAAAGAAAAAATGGAAGCATCCCAATATGCCTACAAGAAATATGGGAACAAACAATGTTTCACGTTCCAGGGAAATGATTCTGGAACAATGTGCCATTTAATGGGTGCCGTGTTCATAAAAAATCGTGTATGATTAGCTGAGTTCCCATGTTAATTTTTCATGTTTGTTAAGTTTCTATTGTACTCTATACTTTACGACTCTATGCAGTGTTCTAAAAGATGGGTTTAATTGGCGATTAATCGAAAATTTGGCCTAATCGATTAGATTAATGTCTAATTGTTTGAATTAGTCGGTCGGGGTATTAATCGGAGGTTAGTCGCCGGTTAATCGGTTGGCGTCTAGTAGGTGATCAGTCGATTAATTGGTTAATGGCCGATTAATCGGTTAATGGGCGATTAGTTGGAGTAAATCTGTATTTTTGGAAAACAAAGGGGGAAACTGTTATTTACTCGTACCAGTTTAATAACCTTCGAATCAGTCTTAGGGCTTGTTACCTGATCGGCGATCGCCTCTCATCTCTCTGGGAAGAAACCCAGTCATCGCCGACGCCACTCCCAGTCGATCGATCGCCTCTCATCGCCGACGCTAGTCAACGCCGCCGCATTTTATCGCCGATCGCCTCACTGCTGTAATTTCTCTCTCTCTCTCTCTCTCTCTCTCTCGTACGCAGAAGGGAAGGAGGGAGTTGCTCTTCCCAATTTTTTTGGATGCTTGATATCCGGCTTCTGAGAACTCCCACCTAGCAGTCTCTTTCTCTCTCTGCTGTATATTGTATCATTTATATTGAGTTATTGACACGTAGTAAATTTTTTTTTTAAATTTTAACACAAAGTGTAGTTTCTATGTCTCTATATTTGAAATGTAGAGAACTGTTAACATTCAGAAGTGTTAACATTGTGTATCCGATAGTCAAAGAGAACTAGGAAATTTTTTGGGAGAGAAGATATATCACATCAACTAGGAAATCTGTGATTATTAATGGTAGGGAGGTTGGAGAATATTTAAAAAAAAAAAACCCGACTAATTGCTAAAAGGCGATTAATGGCTGATTAATAGGTCTCGAAGCTCGAAGGTGGTCGGCCGCCCGTTTAGTGCCGAGCGCATTTTAGAACATTGTTGTGTGAACATAAGTGCATATATAAGATATGACTATAATGTTGGAATGATATCATTCTTGTGTTGAAGGATTCTGGATTCTGGAACCATGTGAATCATTTTGGAGAAAAGTATAGATTGACGTCTTAGAGGCCGTTGAGAGGGAAGAACCAATCAGAGAAGTTAGATCAGTGAGGAAAACTTAATGTCGTGTTTCTGGTGCAAATTGCCTCCTTAATTTGCCCCATTTCCCCCAGTATAATAATGTCTGTCATTAGTTTTACTCTTTGTCTCCCGCTCTCACACTCTTTTTCTTGCTAGATTGAACTCTGGAGTTGATTTCTCATGTGCAAAACAGGAATTGAAACACTGCAGATTGCTTTGCCCTGCTTAAGCTGCCTCTGATAACCAAAGAGCGATGTCATTTATGAAGGGTGATTTGCTTACGAGAACAAGAAAGCTTGTGAAGGGGTTGGCGATGGCCGAGCCTGTTTGGCTTAAAGCCATGGAACAGTAAGTGCCTTGTGGCATGAGCATATTCCTTATCATGTACTTTCAGATTTGTAAACCAAAATACGTGAATGCGATAATTTATTCATTCATAAATTTGTTGTGTATAAACATCTTGAGGTCCATATGAAGGTTCTGAGGTTTAAAGTGGCTGACCCAGCTGTTGAGTGTATCTGAGGTTGTTCCTCCTTGGTATGTGACAGCCTTGGCCCTAGATATTTGCTCAAGTTGGTGGTTTAGCCTTTAGTCGGATTAGAGATCCGCAAATCAAGTGGTTCTTGAGGTTGCAGATCTTCCTTTGAAAGGCTCTTTGCCTTCACCTTGAAGATCTGTTCCTCCTCGTTCCTTGTTTTTTTTCCTATATGTGGAGATGTCTCTTTTGATTTGTAGCCCTAGTGGAAAATTTCTGTTATGAAAAAGAGAAAAAGTTGTTGAGGTGGGTTGGGGATGAACATATTGAGGGTCACAATTACATAAGTACTTTCCAAAATATGGAGGTGTTATAACTTTTTTTATTTTTATTTTTTATAACCGGATGTCTGGGCCAGCTTGCATGCGATTCAACTAATTCCGGGGCCCTGAAGGTAACGATCAGGCATAACCCTTAGTGGCCCTAAGGTTTGGAATATTTGGCCTCCGTGGGAATGGAACCAAGGTTTGAAATATTTGGCCTCCACGAGAATGGAACTTGTGCCCTCATGGAGGAGCACTTATTTCTTTCTCACAAGTCACAACCACTTGGCCAAATCCCATGGGGTTGGTGTTATAATTATAACATGCTATAGTGGAAAATTTTAAAGCTTTCCTACAAATACAGAGCCACCCGCCAAAAATGTTACTTACAGTATTGTGGTTCCAAATTCAATACCTAGCTGTGCATTAGATATAAATTTGTGTCTTATATTGTCTATCTATGTGTCGTTTGATTTTTGACTAAAAATCTGTTACTTTTTGGGTGCTTTGTTAAGTTCTTACCAAGTCAAATCAAATTTATTCCCAATGGTAGTCATGCTGCTGCTGTTAGCATTTTGTTAGACTATAAGTTAGACTGGGAGAGCTTTCTCTAATAGTTGTAACAAATGTTGTCATTTAGGGCCCCACCGGTGTCATTTCCTCGTGCTGATGGCAAGGTCAAGCAGATGACTCTCCCGGAGGATGTATATGTAAAGAAGTTCTTCCAGAAGCATACAGATTCTAAATATGAAGATTCTATCAAGTAATGCACTGCCTGCTATCGATTTGTGCGTATGTACATTTATATATTCTATGCTACATCTAGCACAGAATTCTTGTATTTCTGTTACATCAAGCCTCGAAATATGAATGCCATTGGAATCAGCTCATATACTTGGTTCTGCAGCAACTAATTGGGCTATATTACTTTACCCCGCTCAAACCCCTCCCCCTGGGGAAATATAAATAAATATGGCTGGACTAAAAGAAATTGCTAGTGCGTACATTGTATTTTATGTTGTGATTAGGGGATCCATAACATTGGCTGAATGAAGGAGATCGTTGATTCATTATTGAATAGAATCCATAGCATGTGTGAAAAGTGGAAACTGGAAGAAAGATTTGTGATCTTGGAAGATCTTACGTAAAGTTTAACTATATTGACTTGGAGATGGACAATCAAACTAATTCTTCTTTGATTTGGTCTCCCGGTTCTCTCTCTCTCTCTCTCTCTCTCTCTCTCTGTGGTATGTGCATGTCAAAGTTAAATATAGTCTCCTGGAACTCTCAACTTGCAAGAATTTTCTGAATTAAGCTACTTTTGGGGATTTTGGTTTCATGGATGTCATCTTGATACTAACCTAATGCCATAATTTGATAATGTTTAGAAATATTAATGTAACCAACTTGTATAGACGTTTGAATGTCGACATTGGATGGCATGAAGCTCTTTTTCACAATTCTGTTGCCATTAACTGGTGGAAGATTCAAAAAAAAAAAAACTGGTGGAAGATTCAAGTATAGTGTCACATTTGTCTTTTGTTCCGACAGTTTTTGTGGATTTGATCCTACTCCCAGCCCGTGAATTTGGTTGTCGGGTGCTTGACCTAAAGGAGCAGGGTGTTGGTGAGGAGGAAGCTATGGCAGTGGCTGATGTACGTATTCCACTTCTTAAATTATAGTTGAAATTGACTTTCTCTAATCATGAATTGAATCATACCATATGGAAAAAACTCATCTCTGCCTTTGATATTAGTAACAATGGTTAGACGATTTGTAAATATGAAATTTAGGCTTACAAATTTGGAAAATCATTTTTTCCATGAATCGTGGATCAAATGGGTAGCTGAACCGTAATGCGTACAAATTTGACAACTAATATAAGTCTGAATCTGAATTACATTATCTCTGTCTGTTATAAATCATGCTGTAAATCTAAAAACGTGTTTTTTTTGTTAATCAGATGGAATATCGGGCAGGAAAGAAGGCTAAAAAGAAGGCATATGCACGACTGAAGCAAATCGCACGACTTCAAGGAAAAAGACCTCCTCCCAACCCCTACCCTAGTGCTATCAAGCGATACAGGCTGAAGAGAGGCCATTTGTGCGTGCCCGTTTCTTTGATCAGAAGATACTCCAAATTGTAGAGAAGATGAAAGAGGACGAGGGCGGCTGAAATGCAAGACAGAATGGGTGGTAGAATGCAATGACAATGTAGACATATATAGAGTTGTCCTTTGTTCTTTTTGAAGTTGAATTCTATTGATATCTACTGCCTGTGATCTGTTTCCCTAGATTTTGGTTGGAGTCTGTTCAGGATTGTCGCCAATAAAATTGTTACTGTCGGCATGTGTGTCGAATTTGCGGACACGTAACTCACACACCTACTCAAGTGTTGAGCGTCCGACGTGAGGAGTTCAGGCATTTTGAAAGTCCATGTTGACATATAGCCTATACTGCATTTGAAATGCTCAACTGCGTTTGTCAAGGGGATTTTATCCATGTAATTTTCGCGGCCGGTTCTGGGTATGTGTGAGCACTTCTTTGTTTGGTTTATTCAGTCTCATGGCTATACTTTGTTGTATGGAGATTGCAGCCCTTTTTTTTTTTTTGCCTTTTTAAACATAAAAGAATATGTTCCTCATGACAATTGGTACATATTACACACGAGTAAATGTATAATACCTGTATATATTTGTGTGCACAATGAGTTAAATCAACCTAAAGTTTCTAAGTTGTGAAAGAAATGGTTAATGTATGAAAGTTTTGACCAATTTTGTCTCTCTGTATCGTCCCTCGTATTATTTGGAGAAAATTAAAAACTCAACCTCGGTAGCCATAAATTATCCTTTGTTATGTCACTCTCGTAAATCATAATGCACTGCTAACAGAGTCCTCGTAGGCACACATTGACTAATTTGCTAGCACCTATTTGTTGTCTTCGTATTTATTAATGTTGGCCTCCGTCGTTTAACCTTCGTGATACCTATCCGCAATATAAAACTCACACAAACCATTGGCCATCAACCACCACTCAAACTCTAATCCTTTTACCATACATGATATATATTATCTTATAAGAGTGTTGTGTTTGGAAAGTGAACAGAAAGGGTCACTGTAGAGAAGGAAGAGAGAGATTTGCAAGTGAAGTTGTCCGGTGGTATATAGTCAACAGAAAGTTAGGTTTGATTTCATATATTTACGTACATAAAAATATTATAATGTGAGATCTAGATTTTGTGCATAGTAAATACTACTAAATATGGTTGGTTGTGACCTGGTGTGGTAAATAAAAATTTAAAAGTTTAAAGGGTTAGATACAATAGGCATCACCAACCCTTGCCCCTTCTGTACTCAAACTTGAAATTTAAGTAAAAACCTCTTAAAATTCACTCTACTCCTTGACTCAAACTTGTACCCACGTTGAGTTTTTACTCAAATTAAAGGAGATTCAAGCACCCAATGAATACATCTTGTACTTAAATTTGTATTTAGATTTGGGTTTTTTCATTGGAGTCTTCACATCAAATGAAATTTTTTTGCAAAAAGTTGATAAAAATATGAGTAAGGGTTGGAGATGCTCTTAGAGAAGTTGTGTATGATATAGACATTGTTTTTAAATAGAGGTCAGAATTTGAACTAAAAAAAGTACAACCAAGGGGAGCAATCTGTGACACAGATTAAGTTCAGGGGCTTTGAATGTCATTGTCGCAATATGTATATCCGGTTTCTACACAGGCTAGGGTTTAGCAACACAGCCGAATCGTTAATCGAACAGGTCTCTCTCTCTCTCTCTCTCTCTCTCTCTCTCTCTCTCTCTCTCTCTCTCTCTGGGTGTGGGTGTGTGTGGTGTGTGTGTGTGTGTGTTTCGTCTTCCTGTATTAGTAGGTGGAGCCTGTAAGCATTTCCCTGTTCATTAAAAAATCATGTACTCCTATCATTTAGCTTCTTCCAAATGTTAGTTTTTCATGTTTCTTCGTTTTTTATTGTACCCTATATACTCTTTGGTGCACGAATGTAGGTTTCGATAAGAGTTACGAGTAGGCATTCAACTGTTTCAAAGTGTTGGGCTGGTTGTGTACTTTGTGTCAAAGGGCACTTGACGCCGGAATGTAATGACTAAGAAGAAGAAAGCCGGAAAGTAATGGAAAAAGAATGACAGATTCTTATTCCAACCCAATGATTTTACAGAAGAAAAATTACATGCCCGTATTTCCCCTCATCACCACTACTTATAGCCTAGGTTCAAAGCAACTGAAAAACAGTTACACAGTAACAGAATTACAAGAAGCACGCACCAGCTCAGCTGGCCCTAACTAACTAACCAACTTCCCTTCGGTTAAGGGAAGTAACTTCCACGGAGAAAAGAGAAACAAAACAAACTCTTGGAAATTCTCTCTGATCATGACATCCCCTTCCCCTTAAAAACAGACTTGACCTCAAGGCTGGAAATTTGGAAACTTCGAGACAAGCTCTTCGTAGTCGATCCATGTGGCATCTTCTGGAAATGATCTGGACCATTGCACCAACCACTGAACTACGGCACGGTTATTACGCTTCACCATTTCCTTTCCAACACAGCCACTGCTCTATTGCATGTTTACCCTCCTCATTGACTGGTGGAAGAGTTGGAGTAGCCACCATACTGTCCCTAACTTCTTTTTCAGTAACGATACATGAAACACAGGGTGAATTTGGGCTGTATCTGGCAATAACAGCTTATAAGCTACCTTGCCAATCTTGGAAATGACTTGAAAGGGTCCATAGAACCGTGGTGCCAATTTCATGTTCCTCTGCAAAGCTAGAGATGTCTGCCTATATGGTTGTAATCTCAAAACAACCCAATCACCTACAGCGAATTCCCTTTCAGTTCTTAGCTTGTCAGCATAGTGTTTCATTCGTTGTTGAGCTGAATGTAGATTCTCCCGAAGCATCCTCAGAATGGTAGCCCTTTCCTTAGCCCAATTTTCTACTGCTGCCACAGATGAAGTCTTAACATTCATAAAGTTGTGATCCGGTGGCTCCTGCCCATATACAGCATAAAAGGGTGGTCTTGATGGAGGAATGGTAAGAAGTATTATACCACCACTCAGCCAATGACAACCATTTTGCCCAATGTTTGGACAGTCCCCACACATGCATCTCAAATAGTTCTCCAAACATTTATTGACTATTTCAGTCTGGCCATCTGTTTTGAGGATGGTAGGATGTACTGAGATTGAGTTGACACCCTTGCAACTTAAAGAGCTCCTGCCAGAAAGTGCTAGTAAAAACTGCATCCCTGTCGGACACAATGGTAGCAGGTATCCCATGCAACTTATAGATGTTATCCAAGAATAATTGAGCCACATCTTTAACAGTATAAGGATGAGAAAGGGCCAAGAAATGGGCATATTGGTCAACCTATCCACTACAACAAATATAGTAGTTTTACCTTGGGATTTAGGAAGCCCTTCAATAAAATCCATTGAGATATCCGTCCATACTTCTCTGGTATAGGTAAGGGTTGCAGCAACCCTGGAACGTGCACATTTTCCCCTTTAAATCTCTGACAAACATCACATTCTGAGATATACTTTTGCACATCCTTCTTAAGACCTTTCCAATAAAAGGTTCTCTTAATCCTCCTTATGGTTTTGTCAATACCAGAATGTCCTCCTACTGATGTATTATGATATTCTGCGATGATCTTCTCCCTCAACTCAGCTGGAATCTCCCCAACCACTAGACTGCCTTTGTAGGTAAGCATCCCTTGTTCTAGTAAAAATCCTGGGTGAGTGGCACCATCATGTGTCAAATCTACCATTAGCTGCTGTAAGTAACCATCTTGTTGCAACTGTGTTTGATAAGAGGCATCCAATTTGTAGCAACTGAAGATATGGCATTCAAAGTGGTAGTTTCCTGAATGGAATCTTCTCTTCTAGATAAGGCATCAGCAGCCTTTATTCTCTTGTCCCACTCCTATAGACTATGTCATAATCATACCCAATGAGCTTGGTAATCACTTTTGCTGGAAAGGAGTAGCACCCTTTGTTCTAGCAGGAATTTGAGGCTCTGGTGATCAGTTCGGATAAGAAATGCTTGCCCAATAAGTAATGTCTCCATTTGAGTACTGCTAATACCACTGCCATTAATTCCTTCTCATAAGTAAGAAAGTGCTTGATTCTTTTCTGATAAGCTCTTGCTCCAATAAGCAATTGGGTGTCCCTCTTGCATAAGCACAGCTCCCAAACCTTTACCAGATGCATCAGTTTCTACCACGAATAGTTTAGTGTAGTCAGGTAGTGCCAACACTGGTAATGTGGTCATAGCAGTCCTGAGTTCATTAAAAGCTACAGTAGCTGTGGAAGACCATTGGAATGAGTCTTTTTTTAAGCAACTGGTTCAGAGGGGCTGAGATTTTACATAATTCTTGACAAATCTTCTATAGTAAACCTGTTAACCCCAAAAAACCCCTTAGTTCTTTGATGTTTGAGCAACGGGCCAGCTAAGCATAGCTGAGATTTTAGTAGTTTCGGCAGACACACCCTTGTCAGAAACTAAATGCCCCAAGTATTCTACCTCTTGTTGGCAAATACACACTTTGATCTTTTAGCATAGAGCTGATGTTTCTGTAGTAGCCATAGTGTCTGGTCCAAATGCCTCAAATGGTCCCCAAATGTTCTACTATATATCAATATATCATCAAAGAAAACCAAAATGAAATCTCGGAGATATGCTTTAAAGACCTCATTCATTAGACTTTGGAAAGTAGAAGGAGCATTAGTCCAAGCCAAAAGGCATCACTAGAACTCATAATGTCCTTCATGAGTTCTAAAAAGCTGTTTTTGGAATGTCAGGACGGGAACACTCTAATTGGATGATATCCAGCCCTTAGGTCCAATTTAGAGAAATACTTAGCTCCACACAACTCATCCAGCAATTCATCGATGGCAGGAATAGGAAATTTGTCCTTAACAGTGATAGTGTTCAAAGCCCTATAGTCGACACACATACGCCATGTTCCATCTTTCTTCTTAACTAATAGAACAGGTGAGGAATAAGGGCTTACACTAGCCTGTATTACCCCTGATGTCAGCATTTCCCTTACTTGTTCCTCTATTTCAGTTTTTCTGAAAATAGGGGTACCTGTATGGTCTTGTATGGGTGGCTCAACTCCTGGTTTTAATGGAATGTGATGGTCATGTGCTCGTGAAGGAGGTAACTCTTGGGTTCTTGGAATACTCCATCATACTTAGCTAACAACTGTTGTACTTCAAGACTTGTAGGTTCAGACTGCTCTTCAACTTGCAAAGCAAAGACTTGTGCTAACGTCCTTGTGGTTGTTTGAGAAGTAGCTTTTGCATTTTTTCTGGTCCAACCACCTGCGATACTTCCTTCTTTCCCCCTCTCAGAACATGCCTCCTTCCATTAAGAGTAAAATCCATACACAAGTTCTTAAAGTCCCATTTAACTGGTCCTAAAGTGCTAACCACTGTATGCCCAGAACCATATCACAACCCTTGAGCTGTAAGACCCTCATAACAGCTTGAAAATCTGCGCCTTGCATTTCCCACTTGAAACCTTTACAAATTGCTGTGCTAATCATTTTAGTTCCATCTGCCACAGATACAGGTAGTGGATCTGTTTCTGTGGTTTGCACACCTGCCCTCTTGATGACCTCTAGGTTAAGGAAATTGTGGGTACTTCCTCGAGTCGATCAGAATTATAATCAACTTCTTCTTAACATTGCCCTGAATCCTCCATTGTTCTGTAAGAAGTTGAGCCGGTGAGGCATTAATTGAAATCTGCAATCCTCATTCTGTTCTTGAGGTTCCTCTTCTCCCTCATCTTGCAATTGTCCAGTTCTTGGTCCTCCTGTCCCCATCCAAAGCATACAACTGTTTTCTCTTGCACTGGTGTCCCCTAGTGTATTTTTTCATTACACTTGAAACACAATCCTTGGCCTTTTTTCTCCTCTAATTCTGGGAAGCTCCTTCTCACAGGGTTTGCGTAATTATTAGGCTTGAACTGGTTAGGGAAACTGGATTCCCCTATCCTGATCCCTTGTCTGGTTTTCTTAGTTAAAGCCTCAATGCTATATTCTTGAAGTTTGGCCAGACTAATGGCTTGGGATATGGTCGTAGGTCTAAACATCAAAACATTAGCCCTAATTTCTTCCTTAAGCCCACTAATAAAACAACTAGTAAAGAAGGTTTCAGGCAAATTTAGGGTTTTGTTGGCCAAGATTTCGAATTGTTCCTGATACTCCTTGACAGATGCAATTTGTCTAAGCTTTGTCAATTCTCCAACAGCATCCTCATACAAATCTGGCCCGAATCGAGTAATAAGCCCTTGTTTAAACGTATTCCAGTTGACCACACAGTGGGTTTTCTCGAACCACTGATACCATTGTATAGCTTTATCCTCCAAATGCAAGATTGCTAACCTCACTTTATTGTTGTTATCTATGGAATTATACTCAAAAAACCTCTCACATTTATACACCCACCCACTGGGATCTTCACCAAAAAACTTAGGAAAATCAATCTTGGCATACCTGGTACCAAAAGCAGGAGAAGATTGAGATTGTGGTTGATCAAATCCATGGTGAGAAGACCCAATAATCTCCAACTGGTTGTCCCGTCCCTTCGGCGCTTCTTGAGGCTGTTTCTTTCCATAGACATGAGCAGCCATCTGATCGTATTTCAGAGTAATAGCAGTCAACAATTCCTTAATATCCCCCAAATCTTTCAAAGAATGCTTGATTTCCTTCATCTCGGTACTGTGACCATCGTAACCCTCCTTAAGCAGACGAATAGAATCATCCAATCTCTTGAATTCTTGGCCCCTAGTTCCATCGGCCATTGCAATGGCTCTCCACAGGCAAAGAAAAGCCTGGCTCTGATACCAATGTAATGACTAAGAAGAAGAAAGCCGGAAAGTAATGGAAAAAGAATGACAGATTCTTATTCCAACCCAATGATTTTACAGAAGAAAAATTACATGCCCGTATTTCCCCTCATCACCACTACTTATAGCCTAGGTTCAAAGCAACTGAAAAACAGTTACACAGTAACAGAATTACAAGAAGCACGCACCAGCTCAGCTGGCCCTAACTAACTAACCAACTTCCCTTCGGTTAAGGGAAGTAACTTCCAAGGAGAAAAGAGAAACAAAACAAACTCTTGGAAATTCTCTGATCATGACACGGAACCATAGGATTGAGTTGTTAGAATGGGATTCACTGAACAGTCTGAACCGTAGGAGTGAAATAGATCTTTTTAGGTATAATGCGAGTCTCGTTTCTTGAATACTGAGCTCCATTCTCCTTAACTTTTTGTCTAAATTTTTTTCTGTATTTTTTTTTAATTACTTCTCGTAACTTTTATTGAGCTTTTCGTTGCAGTTTTTGGGTTGATCATTTGTGTCGACAAAGAGTCAGATAAATATCATTTGTAGATAAAAAAAGACACCTGGTGGTTATTGTTTTCGTCTTCAGTAAACTCTTTTTTGCTTTTGGTCATAATCTTGTACTTTTTAGACTCCTCTCATCGAGATAGATGATTAATCCAAAAAATATGATGTGAATCAAATAAAAATTCTGAAAAAGACACAAAACAGACAACGAAATACACGAAAAAGTTAAAAGGAGAATGGAGCATCAGTATGCTTTCTAAGTGAGTGTCTGACATTGGCAGTTCAGACATTCCAAAAAGTTCATGTCTATACTCTATCTGAATTGCTCAATTCTGTTTTATCAATGGATTCTGTGAATTGACAAAAACAGACTTCGAAGGTTTCTCTGTTTCGAAGGATTCTGTGCGTTGTCAATGGATTCTGAAATGCTCAATTCTGGTTGTGTCGAAGGTTTTCTTTGTTTTGTTTTTTTTATTCTCAGTCTCCCGGTAAAAATTTCAGAGTTTAAAGTTACACCTCTCTTGATGGAAACCTTTGATTATGTTTTATAATTCCACGCTACTTTTACTCTTGATACATGAGAGCAGACCATTTTGAAGGAAATCTTGCTGATATAGAGTTGTTTCAATGTGCATTGACTCTACACAATTTTTGAGGATTTTGGCCTGTGTAAAAGTGATATCCATTGAACAAAAGGATGATTATTTAATGACACCACGCCATGTCCAGTAAAATTGCATTCTACATAATTTGACACACCGGCGGTGGCGTGTCCCTTTCGTATCCCCAAGTCTCTAGTGTCATTGTCTCCTCGTTATCAATACACACACAGTGACCAAATAGTTTATATTGGTGCTTCATTGAATGGATGTTAACAATTAAATTATGAAAAAATAAGATAGAAAATTTAATGGGTGAAGGGATGTAAACTTTCATGATTGGCAGTGCCCGCTATCATAATTCAACTGCTTGAGACAGCAGTAGCATGTGTCTGCATTTTCTAACTAGTGGTTGCCCACAATTTTTTTTTTGGAATTCTGTTGCCTTTTCAACTTCTATTTACAGGTTTTTGTTTTTGTAATTTGAGCAAACTGTTAGTTTTCTTATGTGACTCATGTATTGTTGGTTTGGATGTAGTCCCCCTTGTATTGAAACCCAAGTTTCCATTTGCAATATTCAGAGAAGTCAAGAAAGATGTCGAACCCAAAGGTCTTTTTTGACATCCTGATAGGAAAGATGAAAGCTGGAAGGGTTGTCATGGAGCTATTTGCTGATACCACCCCCAAAACTGCTGAAAACTTCCGTGCGCTCTGCACTGGGGAGAAAGGGATTGGAAAAGCAGGGAAGCCATTACACTACAAGGGGTCCTCATTTCACCGCATAATCCCGAACTTCATGTGTCAGGGTGGGGATTTCACGAGGGGTAATGGAACTGGCGGGGAATCGATCTATGGCGAGAAATTCGCTGACGAAAACTTCAAGTTGAGGCATACGGGTCCCGGTATTCTTTCGATGGCAAATGCCGGGCCTAACACTAACGGGTCCCAATTCTTCATATGCACTGACAAGACATCGTGGCTTGATGGAAAGCATGTGGTTTTCGGTAAGGTTGTGGATGGGTATAGTGTGGTTAAGGAGATGGAGAAGGTGGGGTCTGATAGTGGGACGACTTCGGCAAAGGTCGTGATCGAAGATTCCGGTGAGATAACGGAGGAGAAGTGATGAGATGGGGTAATGGATTCTGTTGTGAAGGAAGAAGTGTTGGAAGGGAGGTAATGAGAAGCTCTGCTATTAGTAGCTTGGCCGGAATAAATGGTAATGCCTATAATTGGTAGTATTAGCTCTTCAAACTTTACCTTGCAATGTGGAACTGGTTATTATGCGTATTTTTGTAGACCTTTCGAGGATTTGCTAGATCTGTTAGGTTCAATTGAAGTTATCTGATCTTCGAGGAAATTTAATGAGTTAATACAAAATCTCGTGCAAATAGCAAAGTTGGGAATGCGGTTTTGTTCACAACTCGGTATATTAATGTTTTTGCCTGGGTTATTCACACATACTAATATTCGTCGAGATAGAAGATGTTCGGCGAATTTCAATACAAGCCTGCAAGGGACGCGCAAGATAAATGGTTGAGCAAATCTGCAACGAAGAAAGAGAATTGCAGGGTCGCAGGCGAACACACTAATCGCACTAAGGGAGGTATTTGACTATCCGAATAAACGAACACCCACATATCGACGCGTGAAAATGACCTAGTTTGAGCAAATTGACGCATGCATTGCACAACCCGCAAGGTTAGGTAAGAAAGCACCACGTTCTCTTCAATTTCATAATCGACCCGTAGAAAAGGGTCCAAACAAGTTGCCAAAGCCATGCTCGTAGTCCACTGGATCTCAGAATTCGATCCCTCGTACAGCTAACATCACTGTTTGGGATATAGTCTATCATATAGAGGAGCGAACTAACGGCCCTAAAGACCAAACTGAAGGGCAATAGGACAATGGAGCCCCTACCGTAGGAGCAGGGGTGGATCCACGGGAAGACAAGCGGGTCTTGTGCCCGTCTTGACTTTTTAAATCTCACACTGGCATCGTTGTATACTGATAGCATATTCAATTTATCCCTCAAAACTCAAAGAATTGCACCAGTACCTTCTTCGTGAAAATTATCGAACCAATCGCTCCTGTAAGGTTCAAGAACAAAGAAGACAAGCCCTCATTCTTTTTTGGGTCAATCGGAATCTACAAGCCCTCATTCAAACGTACTGTTTCGTTGCAGCGTTGCTATCTCTCTTTGCTTTTTTACCGGTCGATTGCATTACGAAATTAGGGGTTTTTATTTAGAAAACGAACGCATCTATAAAACCCATGAAATGTGGACTGAAAACTCATTGTGCTCACTTGTATAAATACATTTAAAATAAAATTATTCATTAAAAAATGTCCCTTAATTGAATTTCTGAAACCGCCACTTTCTAACACGATAACCGGGTTCATTGCACCCAAGAGAGTACTGGTCTCCACATCTGTAGCACTACTACGGATAAAGGTACACATTCAAATACTCCATTCTCTCCTCAGCAAACCACAAGGATGCATGGTATGTGAAAGCTTCCCACTCGACATTATTATAACCCAAAGTAGTTTAACTTTTGACTACAACTTTTTGTGAGGATTGAAGACTAGAATTTCATGAACTTCTGGAATCTCATGATATTGAATCATTCACTATAAATTCCTGATTGACCAGCCAATACATATATCCCTATCACATCCACTAGCCCCTAAGGAGACAAATATATCCCATTCATCCAACTTGCCCTATAATATCAACACACACAACCTTTCTTTCACTCAAGCCAAGCCATCTCACTTAAATAATTGGCTGTTGACTGCCTTTTCAAAACAACAACAGTGTAGTGGATAAAACTGCCTGCTTATGAGGGGATTCCGTGACGGAGTGGGATCCTCCCCGGTCCCTTTACTGGGCAGTCCTGTCTTGGTCGTTTTCGGGTCCTTCCCGGGTCTGCTTTGATGATCAGGATTATTGTTATTTTAGATCCCGTCGGCCGTTGAGAACGTTGGACATGTCGAAATTTATGTTAATCGACTGTTGTTTAATATATAGTACTATTATGTTTTTGTAACACGTTTAACTCGAGAAAAATTTATTTTTATCCAGTGTTAGCAATGTTTTGTATGTCATTGCGCTCCCAAGGTTGCAACACCCTTCGAATGGTACTTCATGGAATCATGATTTTCCAATCAGATTTGAAAACCCATCATCCACAAGTTTCATACTCAAACGCATATAGATCTGGATACTGCTACAAACATAGCGCACTGGTTAATTAGTTTACTTGTGTCCCCCTCTTGTTATATCTTAAGTTAAGAAAATACAACTGTGTCCAGAATTGTCCGATGCATATGAACCCATTTATATCGAACATGGTTCAGAATGGAGTTGTGTTTTGAAGTTGTGTGCTTAGCATTCATTTTTCTTTCAAACACACTTTCTCTTCTTTCAAACCGACTTCTAGAACTTGTAAATTTTGATACGGAGTAGTACTCCCTCTGTCACATAATGTTTGACATTTTCAGGGATGCGTGTCATTTTTAAATTGCATAGATTTTTTGAACTTTATTTAATAGAACAATTAAACTCTATCAAACAAAATCCATATTGCTTATAAAAAAACATTATGCATGGATTAAAAGATATAGTTAATTTTTTCATGAAACTGGAATAGTGAAAGTGCCAAACATTATGGGACGGAGGGAGTACACTATATTTCAGAACAATAGATTTCAGAGGGGTATAATTCTCTGGTCCCCACCCCGACTTCACTAACGACAACTCTGTTTTCTTTTTGGTGAATTTGTGGATTTTTAAAATTTGGTTTCCCCACAGAATAACAAGTTAAATAGACAACAACAACTAGAATGCATGGCTTAATTAAGGATGATTAGTTTGATTCTTTGAATGTTAACTGACACGAGGGCTACTAATTGAGCTAAAAAACAAACTGTTTTTTTGATGGTTTTGTACCTAACTAAGTGCGGCATTTAGTATAATAAAAGAAGCCCTTTTTTGACAAAGAATTAGGCCCCATCCTCAAAAGGAAAATAAGTACTTATTTTTTAACAAGATAATTTTAAGCTCAAAAATCATGCGTTTAATTACGTAAATAATTTTTCTGTCAAAATGAATCTTGTATGATATATCTCATTGAGATCTTTTATATGATATAAAAAAAAATTGAAAAATTATTTTTCATTTACATTATTTTTGAGTTTGAAAATATGAAATAAGTATTTATTTTTTAAGAAGTTGTTCTGGAACGAGACCTTAATATATGTTGGTTTTTTCTATCCTTAAAATTTTACCTTTCGGGTCTCAGGTGAATTGTGAAACACCTGCTTAATTCAATTGGTTTTTATTTTTATTTTTAATCACTTTTACGTGCATGGATACAAGAGTACTAACAGATACATGCAATATTCCTGTAGCAATTAATTATAGAATTCGTTATTTTGGATTAATATTAAGGACAATTGGTCAATTGGATCATAACACAATTAAAATTTTATCAAAGTTAAAAAGTTTTTGGTTTTGGCTCATTTTTTTCCCCCGCAAGAAGATTCTGTCATACAAGATTTATAAAAGTTTCTTTTGCCGAGCAAAAAAAAGATTCTTTCATACAAGAAGGATTTTTTTACTCTTTATATGGTTTTATGGGTGGGGGGTGGGGTTTTCAGTAACGAGAAAAAGAAAAAAAAACACAAAAGTTGTCATGTCGTCAAAATATCGTAGATCTCTCTTACTCTTCCACCTTCCTCTTCCATGGACATCTAATTTACCATTTGCATTTTCAACATTATTTTCGACATCCAGTTTTCAAGTAAATGATACTACATACGAAAATGCCACAAGATAGGTCGAGCAATAGTTTTAGCATTCCTGCCGTTCTGTTTATCTCCGAACAAACAAACGAGCACCTCAAAAGTTTCCATCATAAAAAATGATAGCCCTCCCTTTCCTCTCCCATGGAATGTCAAATGTACAATTAATCATTTCACCGTTCTTCTCAACTTCCAGTTTTCAAGCTTATGATGATAATAATGTACAACAATGGAGTATTTTTTTAATTTTTTTTTTTTCCGAACGGCAATGAAAGTAATATTTCATTGACAACGTACGAAAAAGATTAATGCCACGGGGGCCTTTGAAGTGAAATGGGGCATGCAGTTGTTGATCATGGGTCTTTGAATAAGTTATTATAATCTGTAGGATCAGTCAAAAACAATTGTGGGTTTAACGGGAATTTCCACTCATTGACCAAGTTTAATCTAGTGACCAAGCCACTACCATAAAAAAAAGCCACGTGGACACTGTGGACCCTATGAAATCAAATTTACCAATTTATAAAAATAGGCTCCATCATAATTAATAAGGCTCCGTTCCGGAACTCAAAAAAAACCCTTATTTTTTAAGAAGGCAATTTCAAGCTTAAAAATTATGGGTTTATTGAAATCTAAAAATATGCAATATGGATCTTGTTTTGAAGATCTCGATGAGATCTTTTATACAATGCAAAAAAAATTAAAAAATTATTTTTCATTTACTTTATTTTTGAATTTGAAAATATGAAATAAGCTGCTTATTTTTTAAGAAGGTTTCTGGAACGGAGCCTAATTCCAACAATGACCCAGATAATCTCTATAAAAAAAATCCAATATGACCCGACTGAAATCATTGAAAGGGCTTGTCGCAGCAGTTATCTCTCCTGTCACTACACTAGGAATGCCAAGAACGCTAGGAATGCCAGGATTTGAGTTTCGTCAAAAGCATTTAAGATTCAAGACTATAGACAATTTCTGAACCTCATGTGAATTAACTAACTGACCAACTTCCCCACTAATCCTCCACTAAAATTGAAATCATCAAAGCCCACGTCACTCACATTTTTTAAATTTATTTACATCAGACCTGGCCGCCATACCAAAGGGAGTCCTTTGACTCACGTGCACCTATGAACCCTATTATATAGTATTTTTTTTAGAATGAAATAGATCCCTATTATAGGCCCCACAAAATGTTCATGCATGCATATCTCCAAGATCCACCCCTTATCATGTTTTTATATGTTATTTTAATCAGTGTTTTTATATTATTGTTTGGTATACAAATGTGTACCTGATTATTTATGCTTAAATTAGCAGCTCATCGATCACCTTTTAGAGTACAGTGGAAACCCCCTCGTGCGGCTATATAAAGGATAGACTTATACTACTATTTGTCACATCACCAAAGACCCATTATATTAGAGAAAATTAAAACTTAACTTCAATCTTTGAAAACTTCCTTCAAGTACTCGTTCATGGATTCTTCTAATTTCTTTCCCTACCCATATCCTCAATTCTCACCCCAAACTTCTTCCTTCACTTCACAGGAATCCGTTGTGGGTTGTAAAGTAATTGAATTCAACAATGAACCCCTTCCGTTCGACGAGAACGACTCCGAAGAAATGCTTCTCTTCGGAGTTCTGGCAGACGCAGAAATAGACCAGTTACTGAATCAGTACGGTCAGACAGACTCGTTGAAGGGAACCTCCTCCAGCTCCTCGAGTCCAGCTCGAGGCAGGGAGGAGGAAGTATGCTCGGAAGAAGCGCACGGAGATTCCGCAAAGGAGGTTACGTACAGAGGCGTCCGGAAGCGTCCGTGGGGAAAATACGCGGCAGAGATAAGAGACTCGACGAGGAACGGAGTCAGGGTGTGGCTGGGGACGTTCGACACCGCCGAGGAGGCGGCCCTGGCGTACGACCAAGCGGCATTTGCGATGCGCGGTTCCGGAGCGGTGCTCAACTTTCCGGCGGAGGTGGCTTACGAGTCCCTCAGGGAGATGAAGTGTGGCTTTCAGGAAGGGTGTTCGCCGGTTTTGGCTCTGAAGAAGAGACACTACATGAAGAGGAAGGGAGGGAAAGGGAAGAAGAAAGATACTGTGAAGAGAGAAAATTGGTTAGGGTTGGAAAATCATGTGGTGGTGTTAGAGGACTTGGGCGCTGATTATCTTGAGGAACTTTTGGGTTTGTCTGAGAGTAGTACTGGTGTTGGTACTTGGTCGTGATCAAATCTACGTACTTTAGGGTTACGCACATTGTTTCTTGGCACATTGTTTCTTGGCCCCTCTCTCTCTCTCTCTCTCTCTCTCTCTCCTCTCTCTCTAGATCTCTCTCTCTCTCTCATGATGTGGAAATGATTGAAATCTCATGAATTCTTATATGGGTCTCTTATGTTTATTCAACGCAAACAAATCAAGTTAACACAATTTCTTCGTTTTCTTGACCACTAGTCTAGCTAGTGCATCCATGTGAGATATGGTCTTAATGGTTTGTAGAAAGATATATAATACTCCATCCGTCTCTATTTAATTGTTTACTACGATTTTACGTGTATTTCCAACGGCTTATATTTCTCATCGTATATTGCTAAAAGGGAATGACTTCGGTGTCCCCGGTCATTTTGGGGACACCGTAACTTTTGGCATAACAAAACCATTATAAGCATAACCAAATTCATTACAAGTATAACCAAAACCATTATAAGCATAACCAAAACCATAACAAGGCATAACTTGGTTGGTTATGCCTTGGTTGATTTTTGGTTATGCCTTGATTGGTTTTTGGTTATGCCATGGTTATGCCATGTTATGGTTCTATTATACTTCTAATGATTTTTGTTATGCTTGTAAGGGTTTTTGATAAATCTCAATTTTTTTATAAGACAATGATTTCAAAAACATTAAACATAATATACATTGAGAGATATAAGCCGTTGAAAATGCATATAAGACTGTAGTGGATAATTATATAGGGACGGAGGGAGTAATCTTGTCGAGTAGAGAATAAATTCTTTACGCCGCCGGTGTAAATATTTGTTTCCTCCAAATCAATTACATCTCGTCACTTTGCAAAACAGTGGTCCCAATTAATAAAATATGGCGACGTGACGTAATACAATTAATTTAGAGAAAACAAATGTTTACACCGTCTTACACCGACGGTGTAAAGAATTTATTCTTTTTGGAATATGTAGGGGAAGAATAAGAACGTTGATTAGCCATTAGCTCCTATTTCCTCGAAGATTCACATGCAAATTATTAGTCTTTAAAGAAGAAAAGGTTCTTATCCAAAAAAGAAAGAAACAAGAGAATTAGGTTCAAATTTAATTAAGATCAAATTAACGTATGTTTTGGACCCTCGAATATTCCTGTTTCAGTCCTAACAGTACGATTGTGACATGAAAAGATTCAGTTTTATTTTGGTGCATTTTTTCATTTTTCATATTTTCAATGTGCCAAGCGCATGACCATGATCAGGGATCAACGTACCACTGTCCGTAATACCATAGAACCATTTGTCGGGGTCCATGCATCCTGTTAAGGAAATGAATCCTACATTATTTGGGAGTGGAATAAGTAATCACTTAATAATATTTAGGATATCTCCAATCATTGCCATTTGGCTTTGAGATGGATATAAAGTTTCTAAGGTTTTAAACTCGAGAATAAATTATTTACACCGCCGGTGTAAATATTTGTTTCCTCCAAATCAATTGCATTACGTCACGTGATCACATTTTATTAATTGAAACTACTGTTTTGATACATGTCGCAATGCAATTGATTTGAAGGAAACAAATATTTACACTGATGGTGTAAATAATTATTCTCTTTAAACACACACACACACTCTCTCTCTCTCTCTCTCTCTCTCTCTCTCTCATGTCAACTTTATACCTCACGCAACATATCCATGACCATATATTCTCAAAAGTCTTATGCTGTGTTTGGATGAGTTTTTGAGAAATTTTGTAGGGTTGTGAGTGATGAGAGAAATGAGAGTTATGATTGGAAGTAAATGTAATGATTGAAGAGAGATAAAGAGATAAATGAGAATAATGATTGAAAATATAGATGAATAATGATTGAAAGTAAGAGTAATGAGTGTTTTTTGAGTTGAATTTTTAAAATAGCAATTCAAATAAAGCATTAATCCCCCCTCTCTAACCCTCTCTCTGCATGTCAACTTTATACCTCGCGCAACATATACAGGAGTAACAGGACCATATATTCCCAAAAGCCTTCCTTAATCCCCCTCTCTAATTGGCAAATCAAACAAGCCTTACGTGTATTAATTTATGATATTCCCTTTCTGTTAGTAGTGCACTATTTTTAATACTACTTATAAAATATTCTTTGCCTTCATTGTTTCTTTCAACTAGCGATATGAGATTATATGTGTGAGGCTTTATTTTGCAACTTGTTTGTCCAACATTGACAGAGCAAATGCTCAATTGGCAAAGTGCTTACTTATAAAGTCTTCTACTCCACTTGTTCCACTTGCTCACATAGTGGTTGCACGTGAAAGTAACACGTGGGTAGTAAGTATCGGAATTAAAATTATTTTGAAGGGGAATTTCAGATTTTGAAATATATATATATATATATATATATGTATTAATCAAGGGGATTTAATACAATAGTTTTGGCTTTCTCTGACTATTTATTTTTTTTCCTGTAAAAATTGTCAAGTATTTAGGACAACATTTTTGAAACAGGTCTTGGGCACCCATATATCTTGGGCCGGTCCTGGGAGGGGCAAAAACTAAAAGAACTAAAGAACCCAACTTTCACATCCATGGTGCCTGAGGTGAACCATTCGACTCAATTGAAATAAGATTTGAAGAAAAGAGTATCCCATTACCAAATCAATTTATTTAGGCCACATAGCTCAGAATCAAAAGTGTCAATAACAAGGATATATCTAAGACAGGTCGCTGCCACCTACGCCTATCTTAGTAAAATGACAACCAAGTTCATGTTTTATCAACTGTTAAAAAATTCTTACATCACAAAAGCAAATCCTATTTACGAGATTATTATTAATCAAACATGAGCCAAATTTTTTTGCAACACTATAGTCTTGATGAACAACTGAAACTATCTTCAAACTGGGGAAGGTTTTTAACTTACTAAAAACTATCCGAACCAAATGTTCTGTCAACTTTTGAATTAGCCGTTGGATCATGGGGGGCCGGGCTTCAATCTTCCTTTAGTACTTGTGCCAGAAGAGCATCTGCTTCTTGGACTTGGCCTTTGGGGCTTCAAGCTTCCTTTTCTTGGAAGCGGAAGCCAACTTAATCTTTCTGTCATTTGCATCGTTTAGGAGCACCAATCTCTCACCTTTGAAGGATTGTAGAAACCTTCCCATCCGGCTTTTCTGGGAACCACCCTGTTCCCCCGACGCCCCAGATAGTGAGCCTTTCATTTCACTACAAGAAAAAACACTATTACCTTCGCTTTCAAAAAAGTGGCTAAAAGTTCAATCTCGTTGGCATAGGATTTTACCTACAAAATTTGTTGCGTCGCTAAGGCGTGGCTAAAGGTGCGTCGATAATAGTTTTTACCAACGAAAAGTCTCTGCGTGGGTAAATGAATGAGTTTTAGCAACTACTTTCATTGTTGGCAAAAGGTCCAAGCTGTGTTGGCAATTGTTGTGCGTTGGCAAAAGTCAAGAAAAATAGGGACAACATTTTACTTTTGCCAACGCAAAAGAGAAACTTTAGCGACAGCTTTCTTCGTGGGCAAAGGACAAGCTTTACCAACGCAAATTGCTCGTTGGCAAGAGCACCATTTGCACTAAATTATAATTTTATTTTTTTTCCTGTACTACTTTTGCCGACACCTAAAATGCGTAGGAAAAATAAATTGTATTGTATTTTCCATACCTTTAGCCACAGTTAATTATGTTGGTAAAGTTCTTAAATATATTCATAAATTTAAATTTAGAGCTCATTTTTGGTAACATTTGAGGCCTATATTACATCAAAATTCCGTAAAAACACACAAACATAGAATCTGTTATCAAATTTCAACAAAATCAATCCCATATGTATCCAAGTACATCCCAAAAGTAACTAACATTCTAAAATTTCCAAAAAGGAACTTTGTCAATACATTATCCAAGAGTACTTTACCAAGTCTACCATATCCAAGTATCCTACCAACAAAGCTATTATAAAAAATATAAAAAATTATCCAAAAACATTAATTGATTCCATCGCATTGCCTTGCCAAACCAATGCATCATCAACCTGTCAATAATTCCAAAAAAACATCAATGAGAACTATAATTACTATCGTAATTGTGAAAATAATAATACCTACTTTTATTGAAACAAAACACCCCAAAAGGAGAAGGGAAACAAAACACCCCAAAGGTTTAAAGTAAACCTAGGCTAAGAACCCCACAAAGTGTACGGGGTATAGCTTCCCACATGTTTGACCCTTCCAATAATTGGGATAACACCACCGCCTGAACTACTTGCCAGCAGCCTAACCTGAAAAGCCCCACACCCATAGCCAAATAAAGCACCAGCATCCCTTGATAGCAGCAGAAAACAGTTGCAACAAAAAAACAGCATCCAAAAATCCTTAGACACACAAAAAATTGGCACCAGGTGCACCAATAGATTCAACATGTGCACCAACAGATTCAATGGCATATGCCCAAGATTACCAATTTCATTTGAGACCTAAAGCCCTTTACTTCATGATTGATCTGCAAATTTGATTTAGTGCCACTAGCCACACTGAATTAAGTGGCAGCAGTAGTTGACTCTTCCATTTAACAACAAAAGCTTTCTCAAGGTATCCACAGAAATGTCAAAGCCAAATAAGACAACTCCCCAGAGAAAAGGGAACACACATATGACGCACACACACACACCCCAAGATGAACCACACACACAACACAGACCAAGCTAATTTATCCAGAATTCACAATGGAGTGAAGTCTAAACATGATATATCATCCATAGAGAATCCATCCTTTTTGGTTGTTACCCATAATGCCACCCTTACTTTGATTAAATCAATGTTTTCCATCCAGTCAACTGGCTTTTATAAATATGACTTTGATAACTTAAACTAAATGAGTCCATGACCATGACTACTTAATCTGTCCTCTAGTGGACGGCTTAATGCTCTTATAAAGCAAAATGAGATAGCAGCAAAATAGTAAAACATAGGCTTTACCTTTACTTAATCCAATACAAGCTACATCCCTTCTTTTGTCTGATGCACCCTCCTCATTATTGCTCATTTCAAAAAAACCAGTCGCTTCCCAAACACACTGATAGAAACGTGTTCTTTGGACAACAGATCAGTGACATTGGCTTGTGTGATTGTTCTTTAAGCTTAGCTTCCAGTTCAGCCTGTCGATCTTAAAATTGTAAGCTTATGATATATGTGCACAGACATCCCAACTAAAAAAATGTGTGCAAAGAGGAAAGGAAAATGGATATAAATGAAAGCAAACTGCCGTAAAATATTTATTAAAACTATAGCTAATCCCACTGATGATGTTAGGCACACAGTCTGACAGCAGCAAAATGATAATGGATATAAATGAAACCAAGCAAACACAACAGTCGCCATATTGAAAGGATAACCTGCAAACATGCCCCGAAGAGGAAAGGAATATAATCTTTCAAATGTTTGATTCTTAATGATCAGAACTGTTAAAACGACCATTGTCTGATGAGTAAGTCCAAATATTTTGCACAAACACATTACCTTATTTGCCTGAAACTTGGAATATGCAACATCTTCGCGAGAGCTCATCCCTTCCTCATCCTCACACGATTGATACTCCTCATCATCATTGGAACAATTCATCTTGCTCTTTCCCTCGTTGATAGTTTTTTTCTTGGCTATCAAATTTGAACCTAATAATGCCTTTGACATGGTCTTTAATCCCAAAGTAGATAGCACTGCTGAGTTTCGTTCAATGTTTCTCTGTCTGTCCATCTCATATTTTGTCACCTCTGGGAACCAAATAATGCCTTTGACATGGTCTTGAATCCCAAAGCAGCTAGCACTGCTAAGTTTCGTTCAATGTTTCTTTGTCTGTCCATCTCCTATTTTGTCCATCTCCGATTTTGTCAGCCTCTGGGAACAACACCCAGGCTTGACAAAATTTCTCCGAACTTTGGGCATCCTTGGCAAAACCACATATAAATGACAAACGAAGAGATTGAAGAGATTAAATGAATATGAACTAAAGCAAGCAGCAAACAATACTAGCATTTTGGGAGATATGCATCCTCACCTCACTCAAGAAAGGAAGCAAGGAAACAGGTAGTTAAAACAATTCAATTCATCATATGCACGAAAAGAAAAATCCAAATAAACCCAAAATTGAGAAAGAATGCATATCTTTTTTCATTTTATAAAGTTTTAAGTCTAGACGTTAAATGACTTTGCACAACTTCGTACTCTTGCTTGTAGAAGTTAAAACAATTGACACACGGGCACTTAATCTCCATAGCCTCTCCTGAATGCGCCTTTGCAAGTTCCATAAAGGAGTTCACCCCATCCATAAATGATTCACTAAATCTATCAGAAAGCAATACCCAACTCATGTCCAACTATAATGGGCATGAGATTCACATTTACTGGCAATAACGACACGAGGCAAAATGGAGAAATGAGTAATGAATAAAAGCACTAACAAAAAAGAAACAAACAAAAAAATATTTTTTATAATTCAGGTGCCCGGATTTGCTCACACGCGCCTCGATTAATTCCGGAGATCAATCCTACTGCCCAATGATCCCAATTAAAGCGAGAGGAAAGCTCTGTATGGATTGGCCCAAAGGAATTAATAGCACTTAAGAGATTTTGAACTTAAGACCTTAGGAAGGAACAAACCCCTAAATCCTAGGCGGCAGACCTTGACCACTAGAACAACCCCTTGGGGTTTGAACAAACAAACAATTGCAAGCCCAAGAAACTTTAAAAAAAAAAGGAAATCTAATAAAAAAAGGAAATCTAATAACTGATTACATCACCCCTCGTAATTGATAAATGACTGCAAACCTCATAGAAATCAACATACCCAAATAAAATTGATTCAAACGAGAAAATTGCACTATGTCCCAACAGATCTTGGAGAATCACTAACTAGTGCTCAGAATGTGTAATGAATCCCTCAATCGGTAAGTGATATGGTAACTGTATTGGGAAATAATAATCAAACTATTAGGGCATAAATCAAGACAAACCTACATACAACCCATGGGATGGGTCTGTAAGAATTGTCAACAACTAGCATCACATAAGTCTTAATCGTTCATCCATTGGATGGAATCACTCTCCGATTACAAGGCTTAATCACAGAGAGAGGGAGATCTCAGTTATGCGCCATCAACATGTAGGTCTTCACAGAAACACACAAAACTTAAGAGTAGAATATTTACCTTTATAGTATGCTTCTCGTAAAAGAGCCCTAGAATAAACCTTCGAACTATTGAAAGAAGAAAGAGGAAAAGATCTTAAGAAGGAAACTGAAAGTGGAAGAAACCGTCTAGAGAAGAGGAAGTGGTGGGTGTATGCTGGGAACGGATGGAAATATCAGAGCGCCAATTTTACACGCGAAAACTTTCCGCGGGCTCTGTTTTTATTAGTTTCAAATTTTCAACAAAACCGTGGATATACATCGTCTCAATTTTTATCAATTTTCAAGAGTCCCCCAAAAAGATTAGCTTAGCCGAATATCGGTAAAGACATGATCGATTTTATACCCAATCTACTAATAGGAAATTAAGCAAAGAACTGATAAAACCTTTATCGATATTCAGATACACTCATTTTTTAGCGAAGACCCTTTGAAAATATTTTTAAAAAATTTAGTGTCTCTGATCATTTATATTGAATTCCAAAATGAGTCTCACTATTGCGGTGTATATTTAGTGTACACCAAATAGTGTACCCATGGCGGGACTCAATTATGTTCCATGGGGTTCTGCTTTTTATTACTCATGTACGTGATTTACTCTTTTATGGAATTCCTTTTTGTCATTTTTTTATTCTTTGGTCAAATTTTTTTGAGTAAATCACGTGATAGTTTGATAAAATAAAATAAAATAAAGGAGTCCCCATTTTTCATATTGCTTCTCTTAATTTCTTCTTTTAAAGTAAAGAATCAAAATTTTCCATAGTTTCCGCTTTTTTGAAAGAGGAATAAAAAATATTAAACGTTTCAATCACAAGTCAAAAATAGTTCACTTAAAACAAAAAAATATTCAAATGATTATAGGTCAAATTATGCTAGAAAAAGGTCCATGTATGAAATGTATGGGTCTAGCCATTTACCGACGTGGAGAGCTCGTCGCCGAAAGATTTCATGTTTTACCTATGCATACGCGTTGCCAAAGAATAATTCGTTGTTGGCAAAATCTTTCCCTCCATGAGCCGACTTTTCCCAATACCTTTTGCCAACGAAAAGAGCAAACGTCGCCAAAAAGTTTAATTATTTGGATTCTTTGCCGACACAAACAAATTGTCGTCGCCAAAAGCCTACATTTAGCAACGAAATTTGTGTTGCGTTGGCAAATTTAGTCGCTAATAGTGCATTTTCTTGTAGTGTTTATAGCCATGTTCCCCCTTTCTTCTCTAATTCATCCTTGCAGTATTCTTGGTACACCTTGATTCCCTTGACAAGACCAGTGGGATACTTCGGGGCTGTTTGATAAAACTGAAAACTAAAACTGAAAGCTGAAAAATTAAGTACTGGAAACTGAATGCTAAAATTTTTAAGCTGAAAAGCTGTTTGATAAATATATTAAGTACTGAATTTAAAAAATGATGAATTAATTTTGTTCCAATTCTCTCTTAATTTACTAACGGTTACAATATACTTTTGGTAATGGTGGTGGAGTGGTGGTGGTGGTAGGAGTGGTGGTGTAGTGCTGGTGGTGGTGGTGTAGTGATGGTAGTGGTGGTGGTGGAGTGGCGGTGGTGGTGATGATGGTGATGATGGTGGTGGAGTGGTGGAGGTGGAGTTGGTGGTGGTGATGGTAGTGGTGGAGCGGTGGTGGAGCTGGTGGTGGTGGTAGTGGAGGAAGTGGTGGTGGTGGAGCTGGTGGTGGTGATGTGGTGGAGGTGGCGTGGTGGTAGTGGTAGTAGGGGTGGTGGTGGAGTGGTGGTGGTAGTAGTGGAGGAAGTGGTGGTGAAGCTAGTAGTGGTGATGTTGTGGTGGAGGAGTGGTGGTAGTGGAGGTGGTGGTAGTGGTGGTGGTGGTGGATGTGATGGTGGTGGAGTGGAGGAGGAGGAGGAGTGGTGGTAGTGGAGGTGGTGGTCGTGGTGGTGCAGTGGTGGTGGAGTGGTGTGGGTGGTAGTGGTGGTAGTGGAGGTGTGGGTGGGAGTGGTTGTGGTGGTGGTATAATGGTTGAATGTAAGTGTACAAAAATTCAGCAAGAATTAAGTAGCTCAAAACTACTTAATTTTTTTCAACTTTTTGGCCTATATTTTAAGTGGTACTTAATTTGTTAAGCAATGTAAAATGTGGTTATCAAATCTACTGAATCACTTATTACTTAATTGATTCAGTATTAAGTGCTGAATTTAGGTTATCAAACAAGCCCTTCCTCTCTAGGGTATGCGTGAAGTCAATCTTCAATGTCTTTGAATAGAGCGCCTTTACAACCCCTTTGGAAGGAGTGATTTCAAGATAAAAGAAAGAAAGGGTTCTGATTTCTAGTCAAATCACTCATTGGATTGACTATTTTGGTGAGAA
>BPLT01000164.1:600000-763221 GCA_019656295.1 Rhododendron mucronatum var. ripense
GCTTACGCGCACGTCGACTATTTTCTTCCCTGGTCCGGTCAAAATCAAGCTATCCATGCCGGGACTAAGAAATTTTACAAGAGATTTCTCTTTTGCGGCTTGGCTACAAGAGGTACCTAAGTTTTGAACTCAAGATGTCTGGGTTTACAGCTCATCTTGTTGTCATCCGAGCTGGGGTTGTTTTAGGAAAGTTACTATCTCTAGAATACTGTTGCCACTATTTTTCTAGTTTGAAAATGGAACTCCAGAGTGATATCAATTCGGGGAAGAACCAAAAAGCAGAGTGGCATTAGCTTTACAAAAAAAATCCTCCAATGCTTTGGACCATTTCCTGGGAACAGATTTGCCAAGTTTGGAAATTGGAATCCAGAAACTTTGACAATGGGGGTACACTGCAAGTGACCACATTTATGAAGAGTGCTATGAAAACATCATCAAACTTCAGTAGGTGTTTGAAATAGTGATACAGTTGAAGAAAGCTGGAGACGAAGTGTTGATTCAATTATTATCGAGGGAAGAGGAAAAAGAGAAAATCTGGTCTGTCAGATTCATGATCTTTGTCTGAAATTCTTGTTCCAAATCTATATATATCTGTATCCAAAACGAATAATGAATTTTTTTGAGATACTAGAGCAAATTAACGTGCTTATACACCCAGGTGGGCTTATTCACCACCTTTGAGTGGATCCCGGCACTGTATGGTGGGATCCACGCATATATATGGTGGAGTACTATATAAAATTTGTTAACGTACGTGGAGAGTGACATCTATACAGCTATCTAACTCGAGAAATATTCTTTCAAAAATAAAACTCGTGAAATAAAAGAAGGGTTGAAGTTGGCCCGCGACACTCATACAAATATTTATTCTCAAGAACCTCCATAAATCAGTTTTGTTTGGGGCTAAATTCTTTTCATGGTATCCAACTGATGAACTCCTGGGCTACTTTAATGATACAAACATTTACTTGTAAGGCCAACCAGTAAAATACACCTGTAAATTGTGAGCACATAATATGGTCATATTTTTTTTTCCCTGACAAATTAAATAAGTTATTCTCACAATCATACTTTGGTTTCTAAAGCAAATGTGCTTAAAAGGAAAAGGGCTTGAGGGTCATTTGTGGTTATTTGATTCAATCGATTGTCCATGAAATAGGGTTCAAGTATATTTGCAGGTTAAGGGTAAAAATGCAGGGTATAGATGTCCGATTAATTTTCTTTTGGATGACGATAAGCATCTTGATGTGACTTAAAAATGCGCGGTTTAGATTTTGAAATTATGGCCAATATAAGGATTGAAATGGGTGAACTCTCAATCAATAGTTTTTCAACCTATTTTTACTCTCTAATCCGGAGCTTCTCTCTCTAAGAAAAAATCCTAGCCGTTTTTCCCCTACCTCCTCCGAGGGTTTTCACCACCCTAATGTAGTGTTAGGAAGGAAGGGCTTTACCTTTGATGGGTGTTTTCCTTCCCCATAAGTGATGGCCTTTTCTCTCCCTTTCAATAATCTCTCCTACCAAATGAGGATCTTTTCTCTCTCAATTAATCTTAATCTGAGAGTTTAATTCTTTATATTTTTCCTTTCTTTTTCATTTCTCTTGGCTTCTTCATCATCAAGGTGCTGCTTTGGTTTTAGACAATGGTGGTCCGATGAATGGTTGGATCGGCTTCGCCATCAATTCATATTTTGGGTTGTAAAAGATCTTACCCTATAGAAGTGGAATTAGTTGTCATAGAAGATTTGTGCCGAGGAGCTAATCAATTAGGATTTGTCATTTTTTTTTCCCCATTCATAGATCAACGAATATTGTTAATCACACTTTGGCAACATCATATTTGTGAAATCCTGGTATTCGTGCTTGAGAAACTAGACATCCAGATTGGTTATTGGATCGAACGATAATCATCCTCTTTGAGAAAGGATTTTCACACTATCGTTTTTTACAATTCATGCTCTCTCTTCTTCTTTTTTTGTCCACATAAATTTACAATAATGCCCCTGATGAGGACATTTCACCATGGAGGATGTGAAAGTTTTGATTTAAAGGGGGGACGTAGGTTTGGTTATTTAAAGTCCTGCCTGCCACAATTCTTTGTTTGCGGTCAGACAGTGGGACCGTCCGCATCACTGTTTCATTTGGGTCCGTAAATTTTGGATGCAATTACTCCACTGTACTACAGTATCGTCTTGTGGGGTGTACTGTGTAGCGTACGAGCACTGCCCCATTCCGAATGAGCTGTTTCAAAATCAAAATTACTCCTATAAAAAGGATGCCCGATCGGCCGTACACGTGGAACATCCAACGACTCAGACAATTCACGTTTATTGTTGTTGCGTCCTACCGATGCTGTCGTTGTTTTAAGGATATCTCTTGTCACTCTCATCTCACTGTTCCCCAACAAAGCACCGAATCCCTACCAATCGTAGCAGTAATATCATAATGGAATTGATATTGCAAAAAAAAAAAAAAAAAAATTTCTTCCGACACTAAAAAATAAAAAAATATATGTGTGAATAATAAAAAATAGGGTGTGAATATCAATTTTCTATCAGAATTGGATGTTGTATAAATCTCTTTATCGATATTTGATTGAATTGATTTTTTCATAGCAATTCTAAATATAATATTTTGAAAAAAAATGAGGGACTCCAATATTTTATAGAATCTGAGACGGGTCTCAAGGCAATTTGTTCTCGCTGGTATGGAAACCAGTTGCTCGGACAGTTTTTATGTAAAATCCGATGAGTGGCTCACGATCTCCATGTAATTTGTAAAGGGAAAAACTCTGCTAAGAGCTTTAGCCCTGTTTGATAATAGTGATAGATGGATGTGATTTGTAAGGAGATGAGATTAGAATTGAGATTGATAATGAGAATGGATTGATAAGAGTTTTTGGGATTTTCTAAGTTGTCTTTATTCAAAATTTTTGAGCAATTTTTTGTGAATTATTGGTTTGTCTCGACGGATAGAATCGAAAAAGTTTTTAAAAAAAATAATTTTACCCAAATTCTTTTGAAAATATCCAAACTTTTAGGGTCTTATCTTGGATATTTTTTTAAAATTTCTAGATAAAAATTATAATCTTTTAACTTTTTCAATTCTTCACGACAAAAGACGAAACTTCAAAGCAATAAATTTTTTTTTTTTTTTAAACTTATACGCAGAGAGTATGTACCCCTCCTTTGTATATGTACTGGATACTGATCATAGCAAAGCTGGTGTTGATTTCATATTGTCTCGACAAATGTATTCGAGCTGTCTCTATTCGCCGCCAATCTCCGAGACTTCATCACCGGGACCTACATCACATCTTCACATTGTTAGGATGAAATCTATTTAAGTTGAGCGCAAATTGAGATGCGTGGGCCAGCCTTTTTTATGGTTTCAGTCTATTGTATGCTTATGATATAAAAAGTAAAATTAGGGCTGCCTCCTTTTGTAACTCTGACATATTTTACATCATAGTGAAACACCCCAGCACCCCGTGGACGTACGATTGAGTTCATCGCTCAAGTCGGAACCACGTAAAATCTCTGTGTCTCTCTTCTCTCTGTTTGTGATTGTTTTCTCTTCGTTGGTTTGTTCTTTGATTGTGTGTGTGTTGATTGTGGGTTTATGTGATCGAATTCCCAACAACTGGTATCAGAGCTCCGGGTTAGGAGATCTAGGGTTTCACGCAATGGCAAAAGACAAAGTCAAGATTGAGAAGTTCAATGGTACGAACTATGCTTTCTGGAAGATGCAGATGGAGGATATTCTGTATCAGAAGGATCTATATCATTCGATCAGCGGCGTTAAGCCAGAAAGCATAAAACAAGCAGATTGTGATATTTTGGATCGCAAAGCTTTGGGGACTGTGCAATTAACCCTCGCGCCGTCGGTTGCGTCAAATATTGCCAAAGAAAAGATTACAGCAAATTGGTTCAAAGCCCTAGAAAAAATGTACGAAAAGCCTTCAGCGGTGAATAAGGTATATCTTATGAAAAAGTTGTTTAACCTAAAGATGCCTGAAAATTCTAATGTTGCTGAACATCTCAATGAATTTAATACGGTCACGAATTAGCTAGAATCCGTGGGTATTAATTTCAATGATGAAATTAGAGCTCTTGTTTTACTATCAAGTTTGCCAGAAAGTTGGAATGGACTTGTCGTGGCAGTAAGCAATTCTTCTGGGTCTGAAAAGAAAAACAGGAGGATGTTGCTGGTTTGATATTAGGCTCAGAGGCTCAGAGGAGGGTATCGGGTGAGAATACTGCTTCGGGTTCAGCATTGAGTACAAAGGATAGTGGCAGGTCTGTGAATAGGGGAAACAATACGAACAAAAATAAAGGCAGAGCGGCTTCAAAGAACAAGGGCCGTAATAAATCTCGAGGAGGAGATACGAAGACTGAGGAGTGCTTCAACTGTGGTCAGAAGGGGCACTGGAGGCGAGACTGTAAGGCACTGGTAAAGCAGCAGAACGGGAAAAATCAAGGGGGTAAGAACACTGCCTATGTATCTGACGAGTCTGATAATGATTGTTTGATTTGTTCGCTGGATTCTCGCAGTGAGTCTTGGGTTGTAGACTCTGGAGCCTCATTCCATGCTACTCCACGCATGGATGTGTTACAAAATTATGTGCAAGGAAATTTCAGCAAAGTGTATTTGGGCAATGATGAAGCTTGTAGCATAGTTGGTAAAAGAGATGTACAGATTACTCAGACAGACGGGACAATTCTGAAATTGAAGAATGTTAGACATGTGCCTAGTCTAACACGAAATCTTATTTCAGTGGGTCAGTTGTCAGAGGATGGAGTTGTTACATTATTTTCTTCAGACATATGGAAGATGAGCAAGGGGGCCTTGACTATTGCTCGTGGTAAGAAAGATGGAACCCTCTATGTATCTACAGGTACATATAGTAGCATCGCAGTGGCAGCAAAAGGGATTGATTGCACTACGTGGCATCGTAGGCTGGGTCACATGAGCGAAAAGGGGATGAAAGTAATGTTTTCAAAGAGGAAATTGCCGGGTTGTAAATCGCTGGACTTGGAGTTTTGTGAGGACTGTGTTCTAGCTAAAATTCATGATAATTTTTAACTTTCTTAATTCGTCACGACAAAAGACGAAACTACGAAGCAATAATTTTTTTTTAAACTTATACGCAGAGAGTATGTACCCCTCCTTTGTATATGTACTGGATACTGATCATAGCAAAGCTGGTGTTGATTTCATATTGTCTCGACAAATGTATTCGAGTTGTCTCTATTCGCCGCCAATGTCCGAGACTTCATCACCGGGACCTACATCACATCTTCACATCTCTAATTACGTTTTTATTTGATTATTGTGGAGACATTTTATCCAATTTAACTGTACCCTTTTCTAAAAACAAAATTTAGTTCAAACACTTTGTAAATGAAAATTTTTCTATACCCCTGTTTCGGTATAATTCCGATTGTATTTTTTTTTTTTCCCGATGAATTCCGGTTGTTAAATCAAGAGATCTAATATGATTGATCGGCAAGAAACACCGTGGAATGGATACAGAGAAATTTCGGTACAAAAGTATGAGGGGCTAATAACTATAGTTTAGGAGGTCAAGGGATTGCCTCCTCCATTCTCTCATCCCTTCATTCGCTTTAAACTCTCATTTTTCTTGGGACCATTGATCACCGAATCACTCCTCTCGAAGTTTCTTAAGAGGAAATTATATATGGCCGTAAAGAATTGAGTTGATCCGATATTAACAAGCATGTAAACAAGTTGTAATTTTATTCTTTGAAATGGAATTCGATTTAGGTGTAGGATTGAAAATATATTTCGTTGTCCGTTTTACGAAACAAAATGCCACTTATTCGTCCGCCCAACAATATTCGACCAAGAATATGATTTCTTGCAGACATTTTTTTCTTTGAGAGAGAACTACGAGATTAAAGAGAGCTACGTGATTAAAATTTCGTTCATCGTTAACATGTTGCAGCGGCTCATTGAATTAGAGTCTGGCAATCGGAGCACCAAGAATGTTTGTTAGCTAGTGACTATGACAATTGAACTTTTAACAACTTCATTAAAAAAAAAAAAAGGTCATAAACAATATGGATTTTAACTATATTGATGATATCAATGTGTCACAGCCAACTCGATGTACATCAAAACTTTTATAATACCGCTGACGAACATTTTGATTCTCTTGTCGTATGTATGAAGTAATTATTTCATTGTCAATACGATCAAATATATCTCTTTCAATACACGTAGATACGCAAACATATAATTCGCTCTCTAGCTAGCGCCTTCAAATGTCGCAGTCGGGGGAAAATTATTATTGTCTTTCGAAATATTATTAGTGAGAGTATCGGGCATTCGTGGGATAGATTAGCCTAGTTGACTACCTAATGAGTAAGAAATGAGTTCCATGATAGTAGCAGGGGAATGGTATTAGTATGCTAGGAAAGGCTATGAAGAGACCAGTTGACTACCTAGTGAGAGCGATTGCTACCATCACCTAAATGTTCTTTTATCACTGATTGCTTGCACAGGTTCCTCCTCCGGAAGCTCGGGAATATCCTTCGATGAAGAAGCAAATTATGCGGGAGAGTACTAGTAGATGCGCGAATTCTTCATTGCACGCCGTTGGACTGTTTTTCTACCTTCTTTTCCGGATCCGGGGATGCTATCGAGCAACTCGTCTTCCTATAGAATTGCCGATTCAGCCGCTCTGCAAGCGGCTGAATATGAAGCAAATTATAAGGGAGAGTAATAGTAGATGCGTGAATTCTTCATTGCACACCATTGGACTGTTTTTCTACTTTCTTTTCCTGATCTGGGGATGCTACCGAGCAACTCGTCTCCCTGCAGAGCAGCCGATTCAGCGGCTTGTAGAGCTGCCAATTCAAATCTCATCTTAGCATAGACGGTTCGGATCAAATCTAAACGCATACAAATCTGAATAGTCTATTACTTGGTTAAGATCTGAGCCGTTGATTGCCGAAATAAGCAGTCGAATCGGTTGTTCTGCACTGCTCTACAGGGGTTACATACCCTTATATTGTGTACTCAAAATTTTAATTAAAAAGGTTATAAGAGATAATTGCACAATAAGTGGTACTATAGTTAAACTGTTTTTGGATTGATGAAGTGGATCCAAAGTATTAATTATTTTTTAAAGGTTCAGTAATTAGACAGTAAATAATTCTTTATTATTTTTCAGGGTTTTCAATTAATATATTATACCCAAAAAAAATTTACAGTAATTTTTGTCATAGTGTTAGTTCCATTTCCGGGCGAAAGTTTAATTTATGATACATATATATAGTAAAATTGTTTATCAAGTGAAGCCGTGAAGGTAACCAATCTGATAATAAAGGCCTTTTCTAGTGAAGGTAGCAAATCTGATGAAGTACAAAACAATGTGTGGACCCCAAAATCAGGAATTCGAGTCATCCTTGTGTAGTATTTATTTCGACTGTCAAGGGTGTATAGGCAAAATTTACGCGCACTTTAACTAATTTTGTCTTTAGTCCGGTCGAAAACAGGTCATCCAAGTTGGGAGCATGGAATTCACAAAAAATTAATTTTTCGCGATCTGATTCTAAAAACCGAATCCTGATTAATTGTATGGGAGCCAACTCACCAACCATCCAGATTTATCCTTGGTGCTCTTGTGTAATAGTACTAGTATTATTATGCACAAAAGTTAAAATCAAGTTTTAATAATACCTTTGGATCGAAGCTGAAGGGTTAAAGTTCAAAGACATGTCTCAGTCTGTCACCATCCTCTGTTTTATTGTATATATTGCCCCACTCTTTCGTCTTATTGTAAATGTAAACGACTAGTACTAGTAAACCAAACCAATTGTATCGACATCACATGAAAACCATGAACGTATAATAATATTTAGTACTTTTATCTGCGTCACCAAAATAGGCTGGTATATATTGTATTGGAGTATTTGTTTTTGTAACGGAGGAACAGCCTTACAACCAATTCACTAAATGGATACGACTGCGTAATCTAAACCTCCGGAAGAGTTAGGGCGGCCATACCAATCACAACCTCCCCACTTACTGTAAGGTACTCATCCGGTGAGAATTGAACTCCAAACCTTGAAAAATACTCCGAAAAGACATCTGCTAAAACTACTGGGGCATCCCCTGTATTGGATTGGAGTATGTTATTTTATGGTTCCTGACAATGATGTTAGTATTTTTCTAGTTTTATTCACCCACCAAAGTTTGTCGTCATTAAGCTAAATTTGGGTTTTGAGAGTCTTTTTACTTTCTGAAGAGACGAGGCGGAGTCATTATGGACAACTTTTTCTAGCAAATTAATGGTTACATTACATCATTTTTTTTTCTTGGGTTCGACTTCGATAGTCAGGGGTGTTCGGACCGGGTTACACGCACGCACCTCAACTAATCCCTTCCGAGGTCCGGTCAATGGCAGGTCATTCACGCCAGAATTGAAGAATCCACAAAAATTTACTTCTTTCTAGCAGTTTTAACTCAAAAAATCGACCGTACACTGGTTAATTGTGTGGAGAGCACACCTACCAACCAACGAGACTAACTCTTGGAGTTATGGTTACAACTTGGAGTACATCATAAGAAAGCTACAAGTACTCCCACAAACTATGTCTATAATCTATATAATGGAATTCTGAAGAGGTCGTAATAGTCGAGCAGATTATTACGTGAATTAGGCGTAGTTGAAAACATACTGAACTTTAATAAATGTTCGATACTTTTCAAGCCGATCGATATCAAAAGGTATTTTAATTGGATTCAAATATGAGTAACTTTCATTTTCACAGAGTGCTTTCACATGACGTGCTGAATTCGAGTACAATCAATCCAATTAACAAATTTCAAAGATATTGCCGAGTTTGACTTGTTTACAACAATTTTTCTTTTAACAATTACCACATTCAGGGATTCCGGGGGTGTGTGGTGAGCACAAAACAAACTATCTTTATCGCCTTTTATTAAAAAAAAACAAACAATTATTCACCGATTCAACCAGAACTCGAACTCTAATACTCCAGCGTTTAACCCGAAAAAGAAAAAACTATTTTCACTATGTTGTCTTATTTGCACAAGGAATTTCCATAACGCCACACAAATTTCGTTTTTCCCGAAAAAAGTTGACAAGTTTATTGTAGTACTAGTAGGGCGGATAACAGCACGCCCATCTAGACCGTTCGTCAAGCCCAGCCATGAAAAAGCCTAGGCGAACCCGACGGCCAACCCTCATAAGAGACCAAGCAAGTCACCCCGATTGGAGCCTCGTAGGCAGACCGATGTGTCGGGTCAAATCTTTAAAGATAGCGTATGGTTGGGTCGAGGACACATCAGCACCAAGTTGTTTGATCCGGCCACATGGTTCGGTGACCTCGGTCACATGTCGCCTGACAACGTGGCACTCGGCGATCGTCATGCATGACGTTAAACCAAGAAGCTGTTGTTTTGTGACGTCATGGGTGGCACAAGTTATCTTAGAGGCCATGCCAAGTGACTCCCTACATAAGGTACAATATTAGACTCAAGAGAGGTACGCCGTCCTTACTCACTCTAGCTCCATACTTTCCTTCCTTCAACTGGGACGGACCTACCCATCGGAGTGCCTTCTGGTCACCCCCAGCTGGCTAGGCAATAAGGTAGTTCCCTATTTTGTAGAACTAGGTTGGAAAGAAATGAGCTCCATCCAGATCCAACCCGAAACATACAAGAGACAAGATCCAACTTGAACACCACCCCGGAATTATTATAAGGTGAACGAGAGAAAAACATAAACAACCAAAAACAAGAAAGGGAGAAATTAAACTCTGGTCAAGTAAATTCAAGGACATCAAGGCATACTTTAGAATTGCTTATTTTCGAGGAACTTTTTTTTATAGAGACACCGACACATTATTTCCTCAACCCACAATGAGGGACAAATATTTTGCTATGCTAGCTATAAATACCCAAAAACCAAAGCGGTGAGGCTTAATCATGTCCAACTCCTCCAACTTGCTTCCAATCTCACCACATTTTTATTATAACATTGCTTGCTCAACAGGGGCACTGGCATGTTATATCAAATGGGCAGTTATGACTTTGTTCTGCCCTCAATCGAGAGGGAGGGGACCAACTAATAAAAAAAGGGGTAGTCGAGTCCTTACAATAACTGTTCACATTATTCTAATAGGAGCTTTCCTTTTTCTTGTATTTTTTTGGGCCATAAGAACACCATATGTTTTTTTTTTTTAATAACCAGATGTTGAGACAGCCATGCACACCTCGACTGATTTCAAGAATTTGAAATTAACAATCGGGTTAAAACCTTCAGTGGTCCCAAAATATGGAATGTTTAGCCTCCATACACTTCGAACATGTGACTTCATTTAGGACGAACACTTATTTGCTCATGACCACTTGACCAAACTGGTTATAGGATTATAGGAACACCATATGTTAATGTTATACACAAAGAAAAGATACAGCAAAGTTCGGAGTTTTAACCAATTACAAGCAAAAAGAAAGCAAATAAAGAACCATAACTAAAACTATTGGCCCTGGAGTGCCCTATGAATTTGGTTACACAATGACATTCTCTATGATCGCTCTAAAAACAAACTTGGGGGTGCAATGTAGAATGTCATAAAAGACTTAATTAAAGCCTTCTTTAGCACTAATTGATTTTAAAAGAGATGGTGGAAAGCAGTTCGAATAAACATCAGAGGTTAACCTAATATAACTTCGACACATAATTTTCATACAAAATGACATCGCGGTTTTTAGTCCTTTATTTATGGCTAAAACAACCAAAATTCAAATCGAAATTTCAGATCTAAAAACTTGACTTGAAACTCTAGCTCTATATGAAATCGGGAATCCATTAGTGCAAAAATTGAATACTGAGATGATTGTGAAGATGAACGACTCAGATTGCACATTACGATCTCTAGGCTGTAGTGCGTCCCCGTGTCCGCTCTATACCAATTTCCTTTACAATAATAACGTCGTCTATATGACCCTTAACAAAGTTTATGAAACCAACTCACTAGACTTTCCTTAAATAACACTAAAACTAAATAATGGAGCACACCACCACACACAAACACACACACTCTCTCTCTCTCTCTCTCTCTCTCTCTCTCTCTCTCTCTCTCTCTCTCTGCCCCAGTGTGGAAGTTTGCAACATGGCCTCAATGTTCAATTTCTAGGTAAACTTAACGAAAAAACAAAGGGAGGAATTCCAAGGAGATGAACTTAAAGTAATCTTTCGGGGGGTCCAATGACAGTAGCCCCATGTGATTGGATTAGGAGAGGGCACCCAATGTTTAACTAAAATAACGGCAAATTCAATGTACAAAAACAATGCAGGCAACGCATGCATAAATAAAAACAATATTAGCGTGACTCTAATACAACCTACCCATAAAAAAATTCAAGTATGGAAATCATAGCATAAGACACCCACCATAAATACTACTTAATTATATAATTACAGTATTAATTAGTACTCCTAAAATGTGTTTTAACAAGCAACCGTGACGGTATGGATGTGCTAATTACTCCAGGAATTTAGGCCAACATCCTATCTTGACATTCTTGAAGGAATGGCATCTAATCAGAATCAAGGACATTAGATGATTCCGAAAATGAACAATTAAATGACTATACTGCGTTATTAACCCAATACGCGTCATCGCGTGTATATAGTTAGACTCGCAATCATAAGTGAGTTTAAAAATGTCCAAATACTTTAATTACCATATGAGATAAACGGTGAGAATTTCCTTCTGAAACTATATTGAATCGTTAACCATCAAATCATCTAAACTTAAAGCAAGTAGAAAGAGAGATTACGTTTATTACTTATATTCTCAACGGGCCACTAGTACTGCAAAATTAGGCAAGAATTAGACTAATATAAGCTCTCCAACAAGAAGCTATTTGACCTGTGAACTCTGGCTATTGCCAATCTAGACAAGTTCTTTCTTTCTCCTTCTCTACACCTCTATTTGTCATGGGCACAAAAATTAATATTCTCATTTGACATTTTGCTAGAAACAAACATAAAAATACCTAATCTGGGGCTATGGAGCATTTCCTGCATACTGGGCACGGATCCGCAAATGGTTCAATTCAATGGTGATGTAGGCGCCGTTTGTTTCTATGTAAAATGTTTTACACTGTAAAATATTTTTTCAGAAAACAAATTTTGAACTTTTATTTTTCGTTGTTTGGTTGGCACTTGAAAATATTTTCAGAAATCAACAAAATAGTGTAAAGAGAGAGAAGGAGGCTTTTACGGTGGAGAGATATGAAATTATTGAAATTGAACGTGAGTTAGAATTGACAATCGAGGAAACTGAACAATGAGAATTGCAGTTGAAGGCAGCGGGTTCATTTCGGAAAATAATTTACGAAAAATTTAAGGGTAAATTATTTTCATCCACTTGATGGAAAATGTTTTACATGTAAAATGTTTTCCTCATTTTTTACACAACCAAACACCAGAAAATAGATAAAAAAATTTTTACCAGAAAATATTTTACGTCAAAACAAATGGAGGCGTAATGTCACCATTTGCGCTTGCAAGGCCACAAGAAAAAACTTCCATCCCATGGAAACCAAAGGGAAAGCCACCAAAACCAAGTTTCCAAAACATTCTACACATGTTTTTACGGTATCATCATAGGTTGGTTTTAACACACGACAATTGCAAATGGTGAAGGATCATGTTTGTACAAAGATAAATTGCGCTGGTATTCTGCAGTCATTTACTACTGAGAGCGCGCTCGCACACAAGGCACAGTAGAGTAGTAACTATGAAGACTACGTGACATGAATATTAATCTCGAGGTGAGGCCTTCAATTTAGAGATGCTTCCATAGGAATGGAATCATCACCATCTGAAACTGAAAAATTTACTGATTCATGAAATATTCAGCTCAGTGATATATAATAACATGTAGTAGGAGGAACAACAGAGACAGATTCAACATGAATACAACACACGTGAAATCCGATGCATCCACACTCGATAAAAGAAGAAGACGAGGATTTCTGAAACAAGGATTGTTCACAGTTGTTGCTATAACTGTAAGTCGTGATTCAACATGTTGAGCAGAATCAACAAATTGGTAAATTTTAGTCATATAGGGAAGAAAAAACAATTGTCAAAATATCTACTACTCCATACAACAGGATCATAGCACACAACTGTAGCTAAGAGAATACCCAAAGCACATAAAGAAGAGGCGTCAATCAAAAGGTTAAACTGTTCTTTTTCCCATTTCTGGTCTTACATTGTAGTAGAATACAATAGATAACCCTCATAATTAGAAATAACCGCATTTCGTTGCCACAACAGCACGAAAACACCGGTAGAGGGGACAACAACAACACCGAACATAACAGATGAAAGAAATAGAACTACACTACTAGACCATCCAGTTAATAAAACATCTGGTTCTTTCTTGATATGATCCTAAACCACAATGACAATTAGCATAGTGAAATCACAGCCAATAATATTCAAACGATCAGAGACTATAGCAGTTAAAGTTAAGAAGCAACATCTCAAATCAGAATGATCGGGTGAATCCAATACCAAAATATCGATCCTCAACACCTCCACGCCGAAGCTGAGATGAGCTCCTTCCGCTGCCAGCACAAAACAAGTGAAGACCCCCTCTTCTCAACATGAAATCCTCTCACTGGAGTCTTCTTGACCAAACAATCAGCTTGTGATTCCGCGAAATTGCTGAACGTCAATTGAGAAAATCCAGATGACAGAAAAAGGGTCCTCCAATGAGCGGTCTTCTCAGGGGAACGGTATCGACCCATCACAATTTTTTCAACACAAGGTTGAAGCAAGAACCTCTCAATCTTTTGCAAGGCCTCCAAGTTCACATTCACAGCATCAAGTGACTCAAGCAGATTTGAGTAAGACTGAAGGGCATGAATCACATGGTTTGGAAACGGGAGATCTGTTCGGTCACAACCTCTGTCCAAAGATACCACAATTTTGGGGGAAAGTTGCTTTATGAAGCGAAGGATCAAAGGGAGGGACAGTTGGCTATTCGAAAACGAAGCAATTGGGAGATTCACTGCAATGGCTTCATTTTCAGACAGATGAAGAGGGAATTGTGACCAAGAAGCAGAGTGAAGGGAATCAAGGCTCAAGATTTCAAACTCGAATGGGATATTGATTTCACAAGCGAAGTGGTTGAGATTTTCCCTAGTGAGGCCTAGCTCAAGTTGGTCGTGGGTTGAAGGGGAGGCAAATGCAGTAATCTTCAATGAAGGTGGTCCTCCGCCCCTCACGGCAAGCTCTTGCATAAGAGAAGCCCATTGCCCACCAAACCCGATATCGAAATCTATAACATGAATTTGATCAGACCCATCTAAAGCCTCGAGGAGGGCTTGGTTGCAAGTGAAATTTGCAAACTGGAGGAGTGGTGAAATCTCGGAGAAAGACTTGTAAGCACCAATCTTCATAATTAGATTAATCGGTGACGGATTCAGCGGATTGGGTGCCATATTGAGCAATTGAATCAGGGATTCTTTGCAAAAGAAAGAAGCCCTAACGAAAGGCTTACCGTTTGGAGAGAGGTGGTGATTGAGCCGCGCCAATATCCCTTGCGCGAGTACCGTGTTCCCTATCTGGATGAGTTCCGCCGCCTTGAACAGCTGGTCGATTATCCCCTGTTGGTGTTGTCCCATCTCGTCGGCGACCGTCTTTGTCATGTTCCTCTGATGGAGGAATTGCAGGGGGAGATCTTGAGACTGTGGGACCAGGTCAAGGCCGCCGCCGCCGGGGTTGTGCCTTTTCGCCTGGGGTGGGAAGCTGTGTTCATTTTGGGTGTACGGAAATGGCAAGAAAAAGGCTTGGTTTTGTGTGGGGTGGTTGATTAAGAGATTTGGGTTGAAAATCTGGGGTTTCAAATCTTGGCAGTCGTGGGGGTTGAAGGGGTTTGAAATGGGCCCAAGTGTGTTGGAAAATGGGGGGAAATTGTTAGGGTTTGAGAGCTTGAAGTTTGGAGGGTTTGGGGCTAAACCAAGCTTGGAATGAGGAAATGTTGAAAAAGAAAGAGAGGTGTTGTTAATATGGCCGAAATTTCCAGATGTGTCTAGCCCAAACCCTGGATCTACGACGCCGAAGCCCCCGCCGTTGAAGTCGAACTCCGCCGAAGCCGGGGGAACAACGCCGCCGCCGCCGCTCTGGAGCAACTTGCTCAGACCCATGGAGGGGTCCTCTACGTCTCCCATGATCCAGTGGTACTGCTCCTGCCCCGGCGACGCCTCCACGGAGTCCGACAGCATGCTCTCCCAGTCCTCCATCCCCACCACCAGCCCACATTTCTCCGGCCCGGGGCCGCCGCCGCTTCCTAGTTCAACCCCCGCATTCGAGCTGGTGGTTTCTTGCCATTTCTGGGACGAGTTACCCGAGACCGCCGCCACCCCTGCCGTGTCGGTGGAACCACCACCACCCCCGCTGCCGCTGCCGACCAGGGTTGAAGTAGAAGTAGGAGGGCTTGGGCTGCCTATTGTTTCCAGAACAGAGGTAGGCTCAAAACCCAGAAAGGAATAAACTTGCTTGTTCTCCTTCCACTGGTACAACAATGGATTCGACGATTGATTTGAAGAAAAAAAGGAGGAGGCCTCTGGTACAAGGTCTAGTAGAACCCCCTTCCCCTCAAAATCAAAGGGTAAGGGCATCCCTTCATCCAACAAAGACTCACAAACCCACAAGTTTTTTCCCCTCTCTCTCTCTCTCTTTTCCTTCTCTCCCTCCAATTTAAAAAACCCAGCAAAAATAAGAGCACCACCCAAAAAAAAAAAAAAAAAGGTTCTTTAAACAAAGAGAAAAGTAGATGCAAACAACTAAGAGAGGCTGAGAGGACAGGAGAAAGGCTCAGAAGAAAACAAATATGAAAGCTAGCAGATTGTAGGGGTAGGTCTGAGCTTTTTGGGCTGCAATCGAAGGTCCTGGCCTGGAATAGCTGGTTGAAAGCATCTAAAAATCAAGAAACCCAGAGGAGGAAACTGCTATTGTTTTCAAACATACACAATGGGAGATGCATGTATATGTATGGATGTAGCTTGTTTCTACTCTGATTGAGGTTTGGCTATAGTTGTGGGTTATGGCTGCTCTTCTCTTCTCCTCCTTTCCTTGTAGCACTCTGTCTTTCTTCTGTTTTCTGCCATGGATGCGTGCAACATAAAAAAGTGGTAAAGTGCCACCCCATCCTCTCTCTCTCTCTCTACTCTCCTCTCTCCCCTTCTCTCTCTATCTTTTTTTTATTTACTCCTATTTATTTTAGTTTGTTTATTTTGTATCACTAACCTCCGGCAGAGACGTCGTTTTCACAAGCCACAAATAGGAGCATACACGGTTAAACGAACTCGAATTTGAGTTTGTATCCATTGGTTAAAATCTATTGGGGTGTTCGGATAAATAAGTCAAAGTGACTTATTTTTTGTCTTTATTCAAATTTTTTTCGTATCACTTGGCTTATTGTCAATTTTTTGGGGATTATTGCATTTTCATGACCAGAGAAATCTAAAAATTAAAATTTTTTGACCGAAATCTAATTTTTTTTGAATGAAGAAACAATTGGCTTATTGGCTTATTTTTATTTTTTTTTGAGTTTGTTTGGCTCATTTTTTGCGGGAAAGCCAATGGCTTATTTAGAAGAACAAGGATACGTAGTACTCCAGTAAATAAGTTGAATTTAATATTCTTTTTTACAGATTTTGGAAATTTTGTTTAAACAAATTAACTATTATGGTACTCCTTTCGTCCCACATTATTTGTCTACTTATTTTACTTTTAAGCGTTTCAATTTGGTCATTTTGAAAAACCCCCAACTAGAGTCCTATAAAATACATTTTCACCCTTGATTGGAAGAGAATAAGTGAAATTTTTACAAGTTAAAACTTTTCAAAATGTAATTATTATGCCTCTTTGCCGGTCAAAAATATTTATTATACGTATTTAAAATTTTCAAACTTGTTATGACTTGATTAAAGCTCAATTTAAATTAATTTTCCTGATGAACATGCCAAATTTTACTCTCTCTTAAATCTACGAATACTTAAAAAATACATATAATTTTAAAAATAAAAAATATATTTGTGCATAATTTTTTAACTTTCTTCTCAGGTCATCTCATATCATTTCACAATGAACTACTACAATTTTGAGACATAGGAATTATTAAAGTTGAAGCTCAATAAGTTTTTGAACAAACTAACTTGAATAATTTGTTGTTTGACTCCTTGATCTCCAAATTTTATTAAAAAAATATTAAAGAATAGTCTACACTCTACATTAGTAAATTGTAATAAGGGTGAGTTTCTTATAAAAACCTCGTCTATAGTCTTTAAATAAGTTGTTTCTTCTATTGCGGATAAAAAAAATTGTTTTTGCTATTTGAACTTAGTTGATATATATGAGAAAAATAACCTATCACAAAATCTATATATTTCTTCACTTTAGAAAGTTTAATTTCGGCCTTGTACCACTGAGTTTTTTGGGACTTTTTCTTATTTTGTCCTTATTCGATTTTTTTCGCATTTATTAATTTTGTGCTTAATTTTTGTGGATAATTGATTCATCTCGTTAAGACGAATCGAAAAAGTAAAACATTATGACTTTTAGCCAAATATTGTAAAAATATCCAAGATAAAGACCAAAAAGCCAGCTTTTGGGTTTTTATATTGAGAATTTTACAAAATATTTGAATAAAAGTAAAAATAATTACTTTTTCTGATTTTTTTTCTTCGAGACAAATTAACAATTCACAAAAGCTAAGCGCAAAAACAAAAATTTGAATAAAGAAAAAGAAAAGCCTTTCAACAAAGGGAAACTTGGCTTTAGGCTGAGTTTCTCTAGGCTTTTTGAGTTTTTTCTTATTTTGTTCGTGTTTGAATTTTTTTTCAAATTTTTCGTTTTGCATCAAATTTTTTTTGACTTTTTGAGATGAATCGTACTTTTATCCAAATATTTTGAATAAGGATCACTTAAACCCCCAAGAAAAAAAAAATTTTGAGGACAAACTTTTAACAACATTTATAGATCTTTTTCTCTTTCCATTTTTATTCTCCCACTCTAAAATGTCTTGTTAATTTTCTGTGGCTTGTTCTGTGAAATTCATCCCTTCGTTATCTTCCCCTCTCCACTATGGTTTCCCATCACTCGCTTCATTCCACGCCACCACGCAGCGCGTGTACGTACGAACCCCCTTCTGATGGAAAGAGACACCCTCTTCTGTCAATTGCCCTTTCGTTTCCCAACCTACCCCTCTCGCCTTTCCATTATTGACCGCGACACGTAGGGGCAATTCCGGTAAACAGGTACTGATGTCCTGTCCTGGTTTTTTCCGATTTCGAAGCTGAATCTGATTAGACAAGAGATAAAGAGCGAGGCTCCGGCTGGCGTGGGTTTCGAGAAAACGAGAAAAGGGTTTGGATGGACGAGATATTTTTGGATGTGTGGCTGCGATTCAAAGTTGACGTCGACCATCTGATTTGGGTCCTCCAACCGTAAAAACTAAAAACCCTTTTTACCGCCAGAGATAGAAGGGGTAAAAACCAGTCGAGGGCTACTTTTTAGGGCTTGGGTTTGTATTTGGGCCGACAGATTAGATTGGGCTAAAACTTGAGGTCCGAGTGAAGCCCGGACAAACTAGTAAGTAATCGGGTTTGGGCGGGCTTGAAGCCCGGACAAATGATGCCCTCTGTATTAACAAAGGTTAGGGTAGGTTTTTACACCCAAAAAAGAAAAAAAAAATGGGTTGGTAGGTTCAACAATCAATATACTAGTACAACTTAAGCTTTGGACACTAATAATCGATAATAAACTAGTAATAATAGTACAGCTTAAGCTTTGAACACTTGTAACAATCAACGAACAAGGGCCTATCAAAAAAATAATAATAATCAATGAACAAGGGTTTTGTTTGGAAAGAGAGCAAAAAGAGGAGGGGGGTGTTGCAAACTCAAATACGAACACAGTAAAAGACACGTACGTCCTTTAAGAATAACGAAAAATGTCAACAGTAACGGTTCCAATATTTTTTCTCCCATGATTTTGATGCATTTGGCGGTGTCAAACTTAGAACCTATAAACCAAATATTGACACTTTCTGTTTATACTTGGCAAAGGCAAAATATATACACATATTAAAGCATTTAATTATTCTTCACCCATTATGTGATATTCATTTTGTTTTTAAAGTTCGGGGCTGATACAATTCATTATGATCATTGAAAATGTATTTTTATAATATGCACAGAGCACTTCTAGCATGGTAGTGGTGGCCCGTCCCCCCAGCCCATACGCATACCTCATTACCTCCATTGATCGATCCTCGGTCAGATTGTTCCAGATGTGGGACAATCTAACCAAAGGTTGTGACAAGATGTTCAAATGCTTCATGTTAATATTGGAATAGAAGATGCTTGGCAGTATGTCCATATGGAGTGGTGTAGAGTGACCGATCAAATTATACGTTATGTTGTTGCGACGGAATTTAGAAGATGATCAGGATGTTCATCCGTATAACATTGGGCATGCACTATGCAGTAAGTATTGCCGCCCCTGAACGTATGTATTGTAGCTAGGCCATTACAATCTCTTGTTGAATTGTATTCACTGCGCGCATTATACTATTATATGTATGTAAAAGTTTCAAAACTCCCCTCTATTTGATGTTCCGACTATTCACACAGGTTTTTTGGGCACATATTGCGCACAAATCACTGTGTGGGGCCCACAAAGGGTCCCACACAAATGATCTAAGCCGTTCATTAAATTTAAAATATTTTTTCAAGGGCTCCCCCGAGAAATCAACTCAATCCGATACCTGAATGAAAGTTTAGATGTATGGATCGAGCACCTATAGATATCGAATTGAGTTGATTTCTCGCGGAAGCCCTTGAAAAAATATTTTAAATTTAATGAACGGCTCAAATCATTTGTGTGGGACCCTTAGTGGATCCCACACAGTGATCTGTGCGCAATATGTGCACAAAAAACCTGTGTGAGTAAACTTTCTGTTGATGTAGTAGTGGTGGTGTTGTTGCTGCTGCTGCTGATCAATGAAAATTTCCAAACAAAAGAAAAAGGAAGTCAACACTTGCTAAAAGTCATGACGTGTTTGTATTTCGATTTTCTCCTCGATCTACGATTACATGTTTTTATGAATTTCCTGATGAATAGCTTAACTGCAACTTTATATATACTAGTATATATATATACTTTCTAAGTTTCTAGTCTAGGTGGAAGATGTTGATTTCAAGGAGGGTACATTTCTCTCTGGAATTTTAACTCCGAGGATTTGGCGTGTGTAGGCTGCTCTCTTGGTCTTCGGCTTTGTCCCTTTGGTTTGCTCTTTTGAGTTTTCGGTTTGTTTCTCTCGGCTTTATATTGTTTTAGTTGGGCTATTTTAGCGGGTTCTTGCTTTTTTGTTGTAGTGTTTTGGGATTGGTTCTCGGATGGTGCATGTATGCCGATCTGTCCGTTATCTGTTGAATCTTCGTAATTCGTTTCAAAGATTAATAAAATCTTTTTTTTTTGGCTCTTAATTAAGACCAAAAAAAAAACTCCTATGATATAATGAAAGGCATGCATATATTAGGATATTAATTAGTCCAAGTTCGTAGCTAGGCTTATATATATAGAGTATCAAATGCACTGAATCTAATCATCAGATAGTAAAATTAAGCTATTAACGTGTCCCCTCTCTCTTGCGCATGCAAACACGTACGTACACTCATATATCAGTCCTTATCTAGTGAGAGATCCCATACGGTTTTACCGTGCAGACCTCTCTATACCGATCAAATTTTGATGATTCGAGCTGTTCAAAGTGACCAGAACGTGATTTTAAGGGTACTTTACCAAAATCAGCAAAAAAATGACCGGGAAGGGCTTGATCAGAGCAGTTTTCATTGAACGGTTCAATAAAAAACTGCTCAAATCAAGCTCTTCCAGGTCATTTTTTTTGCTGATTTTCTAACGGGTACCCTTAAAATCACGTTTTGCATACTTTGAGCGGCTCAAATCATCGAAATCTGCTCGGGAAATGAGAGGTCCACACGGTAAACTAGTAAAGGATCTCTCACTAGATAATTTGTGTGTGTGTGTGTGTATATATATATATATATATATATATATATATATATGCTTTAAAGTCGATCTTTTTGTACACTATACAAATTATTGACAGCAATGCAGCATGTGGGTATCATGATCTTTAAATGGTTATATATGTATTAGGGCTGTTGTTTATTTTGTTCGTGCATCCAAGCTCCGAGATATCATTCATTCCTAGCTAGGAGTGTTCAATGTACGTGATGGTGCAACCGTCCCACCTTCCAATTTCATTGAGTTCATTAATTTTCATGTCAAAATTAGTGTTTGAGTTAGTTAGCCCACAGGCTTGTAGCACAACGACACTTTTTCAGATGGAATGTGAGAGTTTGATTCTCGGTACGAGTGCGAGTGCTTGGTGTAGTGGTTGATACCCTTTAAGTTTGCCTCATCCGTATACCGCTTAGTGCAAGGGCGGTACTGTTAATGGGCTACAGTAGGCTGTAGCCCAGGTGGATTTTGAAAATCAAATATATATGTGTGTGTGTGTGTGAAAAACACAGTCCTTACAACTTCTAACCCATTTAGCCCAACCCATTTTTTATAGCCCAGCCTAATTGCGAGATAAAAACAAACAACGTACTGAAATATAGAAATACTAGTGCTAGCCCGTGCCTACGGCACTACGCATCCCTGTTAGAAGAGGATGAAAGTTGTGTGATTTAAGTGAAACCATGGGCACTTAACTGGGAAGTGGGAGGATGCACTATAACTTTTTGATTAAATGAATCTAAACCTTTCCAACAACTTATTCCCACACTCTTCTATTTTATAATAGAGATGTGATGTCGAAAGCAGACTTCATGGAAGCAACGCACTGAATACTCGATTGGGGTCGGGAAAGCAAACTTCATGGAAATATGAAACAACAATGCACTGATTCTATAATTATGTACATCGAAAGAGATCTTGTCCTAGACATCAACTCAAATTCGATAATAGATGATCTCTATTCGATAAAAAAAAAAAAAAATTGGTTAGCCCATGGTAAATTTAATTTCTGGTTCCGCCCTTGGCTTAGTGGTACCACTTCTCCATCTCTTTAAGAGTGGGCTAATTAGACATCTATCAAGTGACAAAAAAAAAAAAAAAAAGAGGTTTGATTTAGGTTCGTGAAGGGCATTCCCAACCCTACAATAAACAGTTGAACAATTCTGTCTCTACGTAGTACATGCTCTCTCTCTCTCTCTCTCTCTCTCTCTCTTTTTTTCATCTCTCTCTCTCTCTCTTTTTTTTTTTCATAAACGAACTAGTATAGATTAAGCAATACGAATAAGTCTGAAATATTTAATCCCTACAACGTCTTGCTGAAATTGAACGTACCACATGCTTTGAGTATTACTTTTAGACAATATACTGGGACAACGATCATACGTCAACCAAAAATATACCACCCGCAAATATCGTGTCATATCAAATCCCAAAAGGTTTTCGTTGACTCTACTTAATGGGGCACAAATTTTACATACGTCTGATTTAGTAGGATACAGAAATTAACTCGCTTATAATAAAATGTTACTCCCGTTCTAAATATGATGATATGTCTTTTATTTTAGTTACCCAAAAATAAAATTAAAGGACTCTTTTGAGACTTTACAACTTAGGTTAGGTCTGGGCTGAATAATAATTTAGGAAAAGTGTGATTTGGATTTGTGAGGGACAAGACTATACTAGTTTGTCCCCCTTCCCATGTGAAGGATACCAACAACTCTTTTCTTCTATCAAAGTGTAAAGTGAATCCAACTCAAATCCTCATTACGTGCCTCCCTCTTCTATTTAGTTTTTCTCCTTCATAATTTTCCTATTCTTTAATTCTTAGAAGTTTTTCTCCTTCATAATTTTCCTATTCTTTAATTCTCTCTCTCTCTCTCTCTCTCTCTCTCTCTCTCTCTCTCCCTTGTTTTTTTTATGGGAATGAGATCTTTTTCGGTTCAGTATTTTAGACTAGACCGTACTGTCCAGCCCTTTGTGGGTTTTTTTTGGGTCCACGTCAACGATTCAAATCATATATTTTAGAATTTGCCGTGAACTCCTGTTCATTCAAAAATCAGATTGATTGGGCACCGTATAATTTAATTTCAAAACACGTTTATCTAAAAACAAAAAAAGATTGCAACACCGACACCAAATCAGTTTCAATTTAATTCATTTATGTCAAGACAAACGTGTTTCGAAATCATACTAACCAATATCCGATCAATTTGATTTTCAACTCATAAAACACATATGAACAATTTGAATCATTAACGCGACCCTGAAAAAGTCACAAAAGGGTTTAGATAGGACAGTCCAATCCAAAATAACGAACAGGAGATCCTCTCCCTCCTTTTTTATTGGTCGATAGAAAGGATGACAACATGTTCTTTTCTCAGTTTTCAAGGCACCCAACTGCTCAAGCAATACAAATATTACGTAGTACAAACACAAAAAGTAATAAGGCTCCATTCTTGTTAACTTTTTTGTCTTATGTTTTTATTCGTTTTTCTTAATTATTTTGTTAAATTTGTGTTATTTTTCTTTGGATTTATTATTATCTCGACGAGAGGAGTCTAAAAATAAAAAAATAATGTCCAAAATTAAAAAAAAGTTCACTAAAGATATATGAAAAAAATACTACCAAATAGCTTCTTCTTCTTTTCTTTTTTTTTTTTGTCGAAAGTGTTACTATATTTTATGAATTGTTTTCAACATTGGTCAACATTTTTTTATTTTTTGGATTTCTCTTGTCGAGGCAAATGAGTAACCCCAAAAATTACAAAGAAAAGCTAAGCAAGGAGTTACAAAAAAATAAAATTTATTATTTCGCAAAAAAATTTAGACAAAAAAGTCCAAAAGAGTACCAACCAAGGGAGCCACTCACTAATTTAGTTTTTTCCTTTGGACAAGGCAGTTTCTACTTTCTATTCTACTCCTAATTGACTATAGTTTTCCATTTTTCTCTTAGTTTATGTTTCCTCAAACTAGTTTTCTCTTTGCCTCTCTCCATTCTTCTTTGACTTTTTCTTTAAGAAAATTTTTTTCGGTATTTTTCATTTTTCTTACTTCTTTGTTTAGCTTTTCATCATAATTTTAGAATTAATCATTCGTTTCGACGAGAGGAATCTAAAAAGTAAAAATGTGAATGAACGTTGAAAAAAGTTCGTATAAAACGACACTTTAGACAGAAAAAGATAGTCGTTTTGTGTTTTTTCGTATTTAATGAACTTTATTTTTTTTGCTTTTGTTCATAAATTTATAGTTTTTAGACTCCTCTTGTCGAAATGGATGATTAATTCAAAAAATATCAAGCAAATCTAACAAAAATTCAAAAAAAACAAAAAAAAAAACACACACAAAACGAAAACGACAAAAACATCATGAAGAATGGATCGATCTCCCTCTTCATTCATTCATTCATTCATCCCCGCCACTACATGATGGTACATTTTCAGAATTCATGTTTTCATTAATTAGTTGTATTCTTTAGTTTATAACATTTTATGTGACTTGAAATTTTTTGTTTAATAAATTAATTGGGATTCATCAAACAAAGATTTACATTGCATATATAAAGTACATACAAATGATAAACATAAAAAAGTTTTCATTGCGGTTAGCATAGAGTTACGAACGATTAAATTAGAACGGAGTGAGTATCTATTCCACTTTCTCTTTTAGAGTATCTCCAAGACTCCAACGGTCTAAACATTTTTCCCATTTTGGCGAGGAAAAGTGTGTTAGGCAGCCACTAACAAATTTGTAGTCTACCCAACAACCTCTCAACATGCCTAGGCATTTAGAATAAAGTAAGGGCATCAAAGTAAACCACCTCTCCCACTGTCATTATCCCAGAATTCTTGAAACTCATACATCGGGAACACAGAAATCCATCGACCGGAAACCACCTTTTAGAATAAGAAGAGAGACAGTGAACGGCAACTCTTGAAGCCCATCGAGAGGAACCACATCTCTCTCTCTCCTAAACTGAAAAATCCACAAATCAAACCTCAAATTGAAACCAAAAATCAAGTCTTCGATGAAACCACAGTATTGAAAAAAAACATAGATCGAAAACCATAGAACTGAAAAATCCACAAATCAAACCCCTTGAAAACCCCACAAAAATCAAACCTCCGACGATGATGAGGTTGGGCTATTCACGGTTAAAGCTGTCCTCCGGCGATGACGCTGCAGCGAAGAGAGTGGTACTGCTGTCCGACGATGACGTTGTAGCAGGAATCGAAGCAAGCGAGCTCAAAAAGCTTGCCTCACCCAGCGAGGGACCGGAGCCGAGGTTAAATTGGCGACCTCTCAAAAGAGGCGCTGGGTCTGTGTTTTCCCCCCTTATGTCGCCATTTTGTCGAATATTGTGTTTTGGCTAGCCTAGTGGAGATGCTCTATTAAGCTCTATTTGTCGTCTCTCTAATTTCTTAAAACTTTCTGCTAATCACTCTCCTCTTATATATATATATATATATATATATATATATATATATATATCCTTGACCACCAATTACATTGTTTTCATCCACCGTCATCTACACTAATTAGCAAAAATTTTGTTTTATTTGAACAAAAATCCTGATTAAGACACATAAATATTCTCGAACCGCAGAAAATTTCTGTTTTTTTCAATTTTATTTGGGTATTGAGGCCCATGATTACTTAGTAAACACGTCAAACTCAACAATATTTTTATCAATTCATGATCACCTTTCCAGGATATGCAAAAGCCATTTTCTTGGTTTGTTTAATTTTTAATTAAGATTGAGAAGAAGCAATGATTGTCAAGTTCATGTACCTAATTAAATGATAAGTACCATATATAGCCTTCCATTGGCTCACATGGATTATGGAAGGACAATGCATAGATTAATTATAATTAGGTCAAATTAAAACCTTGTGACGCGGTGGCAGTGGCATTTAGATCAAGGGTTCGATAATTCAGTCACAACTACTGTACTACATCAAGTTAAAAATATCGAGGAATTTATTTATGATCGGTTTATTACGTAGACCGATATAAAGTTTCTACTCACATAATTTAGCCAACTCTTTTAACTTCTCCTTCTCTACTAATTTCTAGTTTGAATGTATGAAGTGGATTTAGAGACAAATCTGAAAACGCCTAAGCGGGTTAGGATTATCACTGTAATTTGAAAGGTATTTTGATTCCCAGTAAAATATTAGTTGTATTTTGTCTCGGTTGTCAATACCTTAACTTATGTAATACATTCAGCCTATCGTTCGAAGAAGGTGTGAAGTGAGTTGACAAGCTTGATTTGTGGTTACGAGCTTTGGTATCGATCGCATCTCGATAGGCCGCTAATCACAGACAAAAAATAATTCTCTTAGGGTGCAAGTAGAAATTAAGGATAATTTTCTCAGAGGGGAGTTGAGATGCATTTTGTAGATCAGTTGATCAGTTCAGCCTTTCAAGTTTTCAAATGAACAAATATAGGGTGCATCAATTTTAATTTATGTTTTCCTGGAAAGGTCTTTATGATGATTTTTTGATGTATTTTTTTACCAAAACGCCAGGACTAAAGAAGCCCGTAGAAACCTAAAGTGACAGAAAAACTGTTGTGACACTTTTTAGTCATTAATACAACATAAATTGAATCAAACGAACGCTTTCAATTATTATATGAGAAAACGGACACTTATAACTTGAAAAAAATGGCATTTCATCAAAATGGAAGTTGTAGGGGGGAAAATAACCTTAGTTCGGAAGATTCAGAAGGTTCAAATAGCGAAGAGGGATAACCCATCATTCAGTTGTCTCAGTTCATCTGGAATGACACTTTTTAGTCATTAATTCAACTTGCACTGTTCCGTCGAGCGTTCATGTACCCTCATTGTCGTTACCGAGCGTTTACTTATCTCCTGTACCTTCGTTAGTTTATGTTCGAATACACCTACAATTGTTTTGGCGAATGTTCGGAAGTATATTGTTCAGAAGATGTGTTTGTTTGGGCTTGACAGTCAGCATGCTCGTCTACGGTTATTCAATGTCTCCCATGTCAGTACGAAGGAACACCTCTGCCCCGAAGTGACGTTTTTGCCTGATGTGTCATCTCTGACATTGACTATTGCAGCTCTGCAATCTTCGAAGTGCGGCATTCATTAAATGACTCTAATACATGATGTCAGCCGAACAATATAGAGCATGTGGAGGATCTAATAAGCTTGTTTGATACTCCAAGGTTTGTCTATAAATAGAGGACTCCTTCTCCAGGTTTAAGGATCTTTCGATACAGAACTTCTCTCCCAAACAAATATTTTATTTCCTCTCTCACCTACTGACTAGGTCGTCAGAGTTTCTTCCCGGGGGTACACCTCCTTCGGTTTTCAGGTATCCAGCCACCGTCATTCATCTCCTCTGTTCAAGTCAAAGGAAGGAAAAGGTTCAAAGTGTAATTCACCCCCCCCAGAAGTGCAAGTATGGTACATCGTCACCTCCGTCAAGAAGACATGCGTGCACAAGTAGTGAAAAACGTACCAAAAAAAACTTAGTTCAGGTCCAAATATCAATGAGATGAATGCACAAGTGGCGAAAACGTCCAGAAAACGTAGTTCGGGCCCAAATGTGAATGGTCTCAGCCCAATCTGAAGAGAAACTGAGCTCGTCCTCCATTTGGGGTGAATTGTTCTCAGAGTATTTGGGCATTTTTTTGTACATAAGCTTGGGCTTTGTATACGGGCCGTAACAACTGCCCGAACTAAAGAGGTGACAAATTCCAGGGTGCAATATGCATATTTTATGATCCCTTTGGATGGAGGAGTTTCACGGAATAAGAAAAAGAAAAGATATGACATTTCTTGTGAAATCACTCAGTGAGATTGAGTATTTTGGTAAATGAAGAAAAAAGGACAAAAAAAGAGTGTTTTTTTATTGGCCCTTCTCCTTTGGTGAGAAAGGACTCAACTTTCTTATTTTATCATTTTTACCATCCAAAGGGGTTGGGTTTGTTTGGGAGCTGTGGAAAATAAAGGAACAGAAAGGAAAATTAAGAAATTTTCTCTCCCCTTGTTTGGTTTAGAAAGAAAGTGGGAGAAAAAAAAAAATCAGAATTTGAGAATAACACTTTTTTTTTTTGAACCGAGAATAACACATTGTTATCTTCATTTTCTTCATAAGAGGCTAGGGGTAAGTTGTATTTTCCCCATTCGGTGACAAGATTCCGTGTCGTGTACGAAGTATATCTCTCTTTAGAGAGAGAGAGCATTCATTATTTGGGATTATTTGGTGTCAATAATCCAACCGAAAGCCTTCCTTTTTCTACTTTTATCTCAAGATCAAGAAAACAGAAAGGGGGACAAATTCTTGAAGGGTACAGAGGAACTCTTTGAGCGATTTCCCAACAGTTCGTCAAAAATCGATCTTTGGTAGGTCCGCCTATCCTTCTAGTAAATTTTAAGATTTTCCATTTATTTTTCGTAATCACAGTTGACTAATTTCAAGTCTTCAATATCCGTCAATCTTGGCGTTTTTTTTAATACTTCAATCGTTTTCTTTCTTACCAATCCATTTACTTCCCAAATCAAACTCTGCCGTTTCTGATGATATTAATATCGTTGTTGTCTCCTTTCTCAATTTGGGTTCTTTTGAATTCTCTCGCTTTCTGGGTTTGAGGGGTTCTCGTCGATTTGAGTTTAGTTAACTGTATTCGATTCACGATCGTTTTATTGCAAAGAGAAATTTTGTATTGAAAGAAGAGGATGATCTGCTAACTAGACCCTATTATTATTGCCATTGAAGTTTTTCCTCTCCTTTTTGTGCAGAAAATGACTAAGAGCTATTTCAAGCAAGAACATGACTTTGGTATGTACTGATTTTACCAATTATCCTACCCCACAATGTTTTTAAGTATTTGCCATTGTAATGGTGCTTATTGGTAAATGGTAAATGGTAATATTGCGTGCAATTTTCAGCAAAGAGGCATGCTGAGGCTGCAAGAATTAGGGAGAAGTATCCAGACAGAATTCCGGTAAGGACAACGTGCGGAATCTATTTTCTGTTCCTGTGATCTTCAATGCATGATGGATTAACTTGTTTACGTTATTGTTTGGGATTCTCCTTGAGTGCTGGCATTCTGCGCGTCTAATTTTAGGGTTTTTGTTGTATTGACTTTTGAGTACTCATTTAGCGTCTCCAAAGTAATTTTGAGGTGTTATTTTGCCACTCCTTATGATTACATAATTTACATTCCTCGGCTTGGACATAAGATGGCTACCACGCTAGCACAAATTTTAAAATTTTAGTGGTAAAGCGCCTTGTGTTTCGTCATATGTTTCAGTGTTGCTTTTGTAATTACCCACTCCTGCCTTGTACCATAGAGTCCACCTTGGGGCCCAACCACCCTGGACTTCCCACTAGATCACTCATCCCTGCATTGTTGTATGCTAAGCACACTTAAGTATGAAGTTCCAAAAGGCTTTGGCGCTCTCACAACTTTAAAAGGCCTTGTACAAGGTGGGGTCATTGTCTGTTATATGTAATGATGAACTTTGCATTCACCAAAGGATGTTGGACTTGTAACCACGCATCTGAATGTCTACAAGGACTCTCTATTGGCTTCATAGCTAGTACTATAGCTAGGCTAGGGCATTGACGACTTGATCAACATCTCTTGGGCAATTCGCAACGAAGGGCGCATTGGGGCAACATTAATTTGAGGATTGTTGCTAAGGTGGAGATTGTTGAATTTGTGGGTGGGGCGACTCTACCCTCTCAATTACTTGCTCTCACTTCAACACAGCTTTAAAAGGCCTTGTACAAGGTAGGGTCATTGTCTATCATATCTAATGATGAACTTTGCATTCACCAAGGGATGTTGGACTTGTAACCACGCATCTGAACGTCTACAAGGACTCTCTATTGGCTTCATAGCTAGTACTATAGCTAGGCTAGGGCATTGAGGACTTGATCAACATCTCTTGGGCAATTCGCAACTAAGGGCGCATTGAGGCAACATTAATTTGAGGATTGTTGCTAAGGTGGAGATTGTTGAATTTGTGGGTGAGGTGACTGCACCCTCTCAATTACTTGCTCTCACTTCAACAAATGTCAAGGAGACTCTAGAGACAGAGTCTTCTGTTTCTCTTCTTGAGGCAATCTTCTTAGCTGCCTCGTATTGAAGTCTGTTTAACTTTGAAGTGTGAATAGGGAAGTAGGGTTGATCTTTGGCCTATAAATTTAGCCTTTGGCTCTGGGATTTGGATGAAATGCGGAGAGAGCATAAATTTGGTGAGTTTGTGAGGTTGTTTTGTGCGAGTGTTAGTGTTCGTAATCCTCCGCAGATAATGCGAATCCGCTGCTCCTGATGGATTTACCAGGATTTGGGAAACCACGTAAATTTTACGTTTGTGTATGTTATGTTTTACGTTCCTAGGACATTACAAATGACATCGGAGCAGTTTGCACCTAAGAGCAGGCTTGGGTGTCAATGTTAGGAGGCTGGGAAGATTGCATGAGAAAGAGAAACTACTAAAATAGGAGACTTTGACTCCTGGATATTTGTTGAAGTGAGAGCTGAGTAATTGAGAGGGTGGAGCCACTTCACCCACAAAGTCAACAATCTCCATCTTGGCGACAATCCTTGAATCAACGCTGCCGCAATGCGCACACGGTCTCATAGCTGGTGCTATAGCTAGGCTGGGTGTCAGAATCATCACCACTTTAGGAACACACGTCCTCATGTGTGCGGTTGAGATTCCTTTTGCATTTCTGGTTGGTACATGCTTTGATACCATTTGCAATTACCCGCTCCTACCTTATACGATGTTGTTCGTTTTGGCCACCCAAACTCCATCCTGCGTTATTCGCAGGTGTGGGGCCAACCCTGGTGCCCCAACATCTGAGGGTGACCTATTCGGAAGTTGATGGGATTTAGGTGGCCAATGTGGACAATACTATATAAGGCGGGATCGGATCATTACACTCTTATTGTCGAGCGTAAGTGAAAGTCTGTTTTGTTTTGTCCTTTTCCAGTTCCAGGAGAGTTGCCATGGCCTTGGAGCCCCATTGATATTTTCCAAGATAGAAAAAGGAGACATAGACATAAGAGTCGTAGACCCTAACCAATTGGGGGATGTTCTATAGACACAACAACATAATCATGAGTCAAAGTGAATCTAGTGGTAATAATTATGGAAGAATAATGGAAGGGATGTTCTGCTTCTCATTCCTACTTTTGAAATTCCCTCCACAGGGTAATCTGTATGGGCTTAGTTTGAACAGCCCATTTGCAAGACTCAATATTTGACCAGACATTTTTGTGGGAAATGTTGGTCATTCCCAAGAGGCACTAAATAACTTCGCAGTATAGATGTACAGTGCGTTGGAGTTTGAGCTCGTGATCACTGGTCTAACATTCGCAACCAGGACCTGGGTTTGTAATATAGGTTTGCAAAAAGTCTCCATTTTGCTTATGTTCCTCATAAGATAGAAAGTTTGTGTCATACTCATGCATACAGTTGAGTCATTGAGTTTCCCAAACTAGTGCAAAAAGGTGTGTGATTTGCAGGCTGGATTAGATTTGGTTCCTGTTCTATTTACGCCTTAGTAGCTGTAGTCACAACTTTCGCTCTAGCCATATAGGCCTACCTTCCTTTTGTTGGTTTCTCCAACTCAAGAGGCTTATTTTGGCCGTAGTGCTCTTTAGTCTAAAAACCATTCGGTTTTCAGGAGTCATCAGCACACGACGCAACACAACCGATAAAAGGGAATTTTGCCCTCAAATGTCTTATAACAAGTATGCCTGCTGTGCAGGTACTTGGTAAGCATAAGACTATGTTTGGCTTTGGATTCACTGGAATGCAGTCGTGGGACATATTTATGCTACCAAGCCTGTTATACGTGTAATTGGTTTTTGTATATATGCTTGGATGTAGCTGTGGTACATATTTAGGTGCCAATTCGTTGATGATTTCTAGCATCTTTATTCTTTTAGTTACGAAAGAAGTCCTTAGAACATCATTGGTTATTAATGCAGGTGATTGTGGAGAAGGCTGAGAGAAGTGATATTCCTAATATCGACAAGAAAAAGTGAGTGAAGTTTTCATCCACTGATTATTGTCCTGATTATCAAATTGATATGGTATTAGCTCGTTCTTTTGGAAGTACTTGTCATTTATTGTTTGGTTTTACTATGTCAGCTGTAGCTACTTATGGTGTGACTAGTTACTTGGCATTTAATTCTGCTAACCTTTTAGACTCTAATTACCTGGAACTATATAACGGCATGGATCAGTATGGCGTGAAATGCATGCCCATATTCTTTAAATATGAGTTGAAAATAGCCATTTCAGATGTTTGCATTTCTCTTTTCCATCATAAATTCATGCACAAAGGCTATAGATGGAATTTAAATAGTGAAAAATAAAAGGGAGGAAATAACCAGTGTCAAAAATTGTATACATAGGTTTGGTCTTGACCAAACCCATGGTTTTCTTTACCTCATGGTAAAGAATGAAATCTTTACCTCATGGTTTTCTTTTCAGGAATTTCCTTCCTTCCTCCCCCCCCCCCCCCCCCCCCCCCCCCCCCCCCCCCCCCCCCCGCCCCCTCCCCCCGTTTTTGTGTGCGCGTGTGGTTTGACTAACTTGCAACGTCAAGGCTCTGTTTCATGCAATATCTTTTAGTTGCTCCATTAGTCAATTGACTCAATTTGAACATTTGTATGCCACGTTATTTATGTACACCAGGAGAAGATTAATCAAAACGCGGAAAACCAGCTAGTGATATCCACTTCGCAGAAGCTAATACTTTTATTACCATTTGTTTGCTTAAAAGTATTGTTAGTATTTCCACTGACTTTGATAAGGTAATTGCAGATATCTTGTTCCGGCTGACCTGACAGTGGGACAATTTGTGTATGTTATCCGGAAGAGAATTAAACTCAGCGCTGAGAAAGCTATCTTCATATTTGTGGACAATGTCCTTCCTCCTACAGGTATCTCCTTTGCAAGTTCACTTGCATTATTTGGAATTCAAATTGATTCTCCTTCCATTGCAACCGGCATTAGGGCTAGTCCTCTATAATCATCTTATTTCCCTTAGTTTCGAATTTATCTAAAATTACACTTTCTTTCCTGAGTAAACTAATCTAAATTCTTATGGGTAGGCATCATCGTACTTAGCTATTGACAGTCGATACACGTTTGGAAAAATCTTGAATGCTATCATTGGAATCAAATTGCAATGCTACTTTGGAGTTACTAAATTTGGGTCTCAGTTTACTCGTGCCATCTCTATGCTATCGAGATATTCGGAAATCAGTTTATCCCACGATTTTTGTGATCAAACATTAATTGAATACGTAATTATATATCCTTTTATGTTATCACAGGTGCAATAATGTCTACCATCTATGATGAGAAGAAGGATGAAGATGGATTTCTCTATGTTACTTACAGTGGGGAAAACACATTTGGGCTCCATATTCTTCACTAGCAAATGATATCATTTTCATCTCCTTTGTGTTGGATTTCTGAATCATGACATACGTTTAAAACTTCGGCAGTGGTAAATGTACTGGCCGCATTCTGTACATAAATCTGCTTTGAAAACTTGTATATTGCATGACTAACGAATCCCTTTCGTGCAAAATAAATTTACGAATCCCTTCCAATCCGTCCCCGCCTCCGACCTCCCCGCCCCGATCCGTGCGGGTATTCCCTGATCCGATAGGCAAACGGGGCGGGTATGATATTTGCTTCTCCCGCTCCGTTTTAACCCGATCCGAACCCGATTATAGATATTTTTATTTTTGTTTGTATATGTCTAAATAAATTTCATTGTTTTGATATACTAAGAGCAATATACCAATTAATAAAATATTAATTTATGTCTTTGTTTTTTTTATTTCTATTTTTTTTTCAGCTCTCATCAATCATCAATATTTTGTTTTTTATCTAAATACTCTAAAAAGAACAAAACTAATCAAATTATTACTACGTGGAATGGGGACCCAATTTTTCCCTAACCTCGACACCTCTCCGATTTTCCCCGCTCTAACTCCGATCCGATATAGAATGGGGCGGGTTTGGGGGATGCTAAATCCGATCCGATCCGCCCCATTGCCATCCCTAATAATTTCATTTGATGTCCCGAATTCTTATTTGTGGGACGTGTTTGAAATGAAATTAGATCTTATTTGTGGCACCACTGTACAGTGTCAATTGCAAACATTTCTGAATTAAGTTTGTTGGTGCTTTGACTTCTTATTAGAGCATCCGTAGTGAAATAATCAAAGTTTAATTGTTGCTAAAATTGACAATATCTGTTTAATAAAGTGCTCATAATGGAATAAGCAAACTTAGCAATCTCTTAGCAAGTAATTTATTTTGAGTCTTGAATAATCAAAACTAGACAATATTGGGTGTTTTTTTCAGTAGACATTGACCAGATGGTAGAATTTATTAGTCATCATCATATTATTTTGTAGAAAAAAAACACTTCAATATACTGTACTAGACAACATGGTATAGTTAAAAAGAAGAGAATTAAATTAACGGCTATTTTGTTAACTTCAAATGGAAGAATAAAGTCAACGAAATATGCTTTAGATGGTTTCCCCCCTTTCTTTTGCTTGGAAAAGTGCCTCCAAAAACATCTGCACCTCACTAAATCTAACCAGCTCCCGGGGTTCGTGGGTGGTGGTCACCCCTGTTTTGTTAATGTCCGAGAGAAAACAAATGTCATGGTTGGAATGTTGAAATGGGTGTGAGGACACGCCCATCTTTGTTTCACTGGGGCCTATGCTTCAGAAACGGTGTTCATCCCGAATTTAAAAATTTGATCTAAATATAATTTGCCTGTAAAACTCGACGAGTCAAGCATTCGGGCAAAAATCAAGTTGGTTGGACATCAATAATAGTGTACTTTAATCATTACTATTGATGTTCGATGAACTTAATTTTTGGACTCGGATCAAATCCATTTTGAATCACGTTATAGTCCCTTTCACCTTTTCTCTTTTTTTTTTTTTGTGTGTGTGGAGTTTCTTGCATCAATTATTGTACTTTGACAACTTAGTAATAACTTCCATAACCCAATTTCATGTATTTCTGATTAATGAAACAGACCGAGAATAAATTTACAGGGGAAATCCCAATGCCAATCCTTACTAGGATCACCCTCCTCCAAACTTTTGGCCTCCAAGGTTTCTTCACTAACTCTATAATAATACTAGTAGTATTTATCAAAGGAGAGAGAGAGAGAGAGAGGTTAGAAGAACATATATACTACCTTCCCTAAACAAAGGTACAGTGTCTCTGCCTGGCTAATACTACTACTAACTCTTAGAAAATGGAAAAAGAAGTGTAACAACTCGTTAAAAGCCAAGTCTTTGGGGATTCGCAAGTGTTGTTCCAAGAAAGAAAACAGGACCAACGTAGAGACAACGTTGTCGAGGAGAACGAGATTAATGCTCTACTTTAACGTGGCAATTGCACGAGTGACTATGTATCTTACTATTATGTACTATAACCAAATTCCTTCGTTTGTTTTTTTCTGTCAAAATCCCGAGGCCGGTCGCCTCGGAACCCCACTGCTGTTTTCCGCCATCGTCGATCGATGCTGCTCTAACCAAAACATTAATCCTCCCACCCCATCAACCACCACTTATATTTTTTCGTCTTTGATAACTCAAAGTGTTCGGACAGCTTAAGCGCATTTCAAACTATTTTCGGAAACTAATTCCACCGCTCAGTTGCATGATTCTCAATTAAAGCCAGAGCTATTTTCTATGTGAGGTGAGTCCAAATAAATTGATAGCACATGAAAATTCTTGAATCTGAACCCTTAGGAGAGAGCGAACCCCTAAGCTCGTGCCTTTGTACCGTTTGGCCAACCTATTGGGATTAACTACCCACGTATATATATATATATATATATATATATATATATGTATAAATACGAGCTCCACTAACAAGACAAGAACAAAACCGACAAGAGGGACTGAAATCCGAACAAACTCCAAAATCGAACGTCCGAATCAATGAGCTGGGGCTGGGGACCATATCTAAGAATGTCACTGGTTAATTGTTTAACGAGTTACGTTTGATAGCCGAATTACATGGATTGAACTAGCCAGTAGTAGTGTTATACTATATGTTTAAGAAATTAGAGATTTCATGATCAGCTCGGGATTATTGAACTAGTATTATTTTCAAGAAATATTTCATGATCAACTAGTATTAAACCACACAAACAAAGGATGTGATCTTGCTCCAATATTTATTTTTTTTATAACCGGATGTTCGGATCAGCTTACGCCTCAATTAATTTCGGGACTCTGAAATTAACGACTGAGCAAATCTCCAATGACCCAATCTAATGTAGTTTAAGTCTAGTCCTCTGAAATATTGCAGATTTATCCTGCTACAATACATACAAAGGATGAAATCTTTGTGTTGCGGAATTGCACAAACCAAAACGCACATACAAAGGATGTAATCTTTGTGTGCAAGCGTTTGTAGTTGTAGCACTATTGTTAGATGTTGGAGGTGCTGCCTCCGAGTGCCCGTTGTGAACCCTACCCAAGACCCCACAACCTTAACATGGACATTACCGTCAAAATCACAAATCAAGACCAAAACAGTCTTCACAAATTCAAGAACTTGTCCTAGTTATCTACCAGAAAATTACTCGTTGAATACTTTAATTTGGTACAAAATTTTAAAAAATAATATATAAATATTTTTTTTTTAAAATTTGAAAATGTACGAATTCTCGTAAGAGACATTTTAAAGTATAAAATCTTGAAGAGAGTTGCCAAGTGGTACTTCATCCACGTGGAGTATCGGGCCACATGGGTTTTTGGCAGCTGGCACGTTGACCGGTATTGGCGGTAGGAGCAACCACCCTTGTCCCTTGCTAGAAGAACAAGAAGAAATAGTTCACCTCTGTCTCCTTGTAGTGAGAGATTATTCAGTGCCCTTCAGCTCCGACGGTGCTCCAGACCTCTTTTCCACCACACATTAGGCTAGTATCTACACCCTTGTCTTAGGCCCTCAACCAAAATTATGTAGTAAAAATAAGCTTGGGACATCACGTGACGATGCCACAAGGCCGATTGAATAATTTTTCGTCCTTGTGCCTCTCTCTCTCTCATGTCCGGGCCATGTCTTCTTTTTTCGCTCCCATGATCCCACTGCTTTTGCATGGAGCCAATGCCTTGTGTTAATCACATACCATTTGAATTAAAGGAAAGTGGATCAATGAATGGAAGCGACGAGTTTGATTAATTATATATGATGATCAGGTGAAGTGTTAATTAGCGAAAAAGTGTTTTCAGCCTTTCTACATTGGGATTGCTAAGTATCCACGTTGTCGTTTATGGTTAATAAAATCTTCCGACCGAAAGAAGGGTAGTAAAGGCAATGATCGAACCATGTGAAAAAGTCGTGGGATATTCGAAAGACATTGAATTATTGTTTATGTATTATTGGAGTAGTTGTAGATGTAGAACTATGCCTGCTATTATGATAATAAGGCTTTAGAAAGTTGAATTTGAGTTGTTTAATATGCTACAAAAAAAAAAAAAAACATTTCTAGTTTGACACCATTTATTCGTTAAGAAAATAACGAATAGCTAGCTAGGTGCAGCTAGTCTCTCTCTAATGTGATAACGGTAAGACTGAAATTAATTAAGCTCTTGACAAGTTGATTGTGGAATAAAACTTTCAGAATTAGACGATATATATATGTAAGTCAGTCTGGAGTGGAGTGAGTTGTCGAGAGAGAGAGAGAGAGAGTGTGAAGTTGTAATTCAGCAATAAAACGATATTGTTGTGTATGTTCTATTTCTTCATCCTCTTCAATACTCATATGTATAGGTATAGCCGTATAGGTATAGGGGCTAGAGATACAAGGTGGTCAATGGTCATATTTAGGAAATCCGCCTTTTCCATCTACCTAAAAAGGCTACTTACTTTTTGAGATTAATTTAAAACAATCGTAGTAACTGGTTTACTGGTAACTTTATTGAAGGTAATAAGGTGGGGCAAAAGCAAAAAAAGAAAAAGCAAGGAGCCATGCAATTAATCCCTTAAAAACTCCATGCAAAGACAAATGGACAGGCTCTTGCTTTCTTGCTTAAGCTTGTTCTTTCTACTCTCTCATTAGTTAGTTATGTTCCACAGGAAGACTTTTTTCTATTGGCTACTAACATTTTGTTTTGAATTTAAACCGCTAGAGAACCAGGAAACGAATAATATATGTATATTGCTAAAAGCTCAAACATCTTGACCATGTTCGTGTTGAGATTTTGGATAACGAATGGACAGAGAAATAGAGAAACGATAATAGTAATTGAGAGAAATTGGAGATCGTGAGCGGAAATAAAAAACATTGAGACTTGAGTTCCAAGACGAACATGGTCCTTGAGTTTGGTCGGGTGTGTATGCGTGAGAGTTGAGACGACAATCAAAGGGCTTACTCTGAAGAGGTTGCAAAGTCAAATTACACCAAAACCAAAATTTTCAAACTTTGGAGTCGTTGAAAATTTATCCTACCCTTAATTTTAGATCGTCTTGAAATTAGCCATGGTGTTCACAAGCTGATTCCAACACAAAACGATTATCGGGAAAAAAAATCCATCTTGAGATTGACTTACTTTCCATCAAATATCTTTCTTATGGTCTCTCTTCTTCATCATAATCCTCTCTCTCTCTCTCTCTCTCTCTCTCTCCATATATTTAAACTTACTTCTCTTTCCATTGCGGAATTGAAAAGTGAAAGGAAAGGGACAGAAGGGAATGCCACCCACATCTTCACTTCCCTACCTCCTCCTCATCCGTCATACAACTGCATGTTCTTTCGAAAAGAACACATTCAGTACTCCTTCAAATCTCTGAACTTAGTTCTTGCTTCTCTTGATATTGGTATAACCATCACCCATACCACTATCACATGTACTGTCCCCAACCATAAGAGAAAAAGAGAGTTTCTGTCTTAGATATCTCTTCCAACCCCTTCATATTTGCTTGACATGTCTGTCGTATCTTCCCTATTTCTGTTTCTTCTGTGTGTTTCTTTCCATTCATGTTATGGGCGACGTCTTGCTGCGATTGGGAAGGAGCCTGAAACAAAATCCCTCCTTCCATTCGAGGTACTTGGTACTCCTTTTCTTTTTCCTCTTGATGTTCTTCTTCTTCTTAAGCTTTTCGTGAACCGATAAAACGATTTGACAAAAGCGTAACACTAGTTTTCCAAAACTTTTCTTTGAATATCTTAGCTACACACAGTTTCATGCCTGAAATTTCATATCAATTTCATGGGACTTTCTTTTGATTGTTTTCTTAAGTTCTTCGAGAATCGTTGAAACGATTGATCTAAGAAAACATTGGCTTTACAAAACATTTACATGGTAATCGTTACTAGAATGCCAGAACATTTGCATATCAAAATATTTCATGTCAATCTGACGGGACTTCGTTTTGAAGTGACTGTATGATCAAAGACTTACCATATCTCATTCTGTATAGATTGTCTGTCCAGTTGAGGCATTTGAGTATAGCTATTGTAAACATTTGATAAATTTACTGAGATCAATATAAGCCTTCTAATAACCATTCTTCGGGTCATATATTATGCAGAATGATGAGACGACGAGTACTCCTGGAGCGGGCGATGGAGAGGGAATGGTGAATCAAATTAGCAGGGTTGAGAAAGATGATGATCACAAGCCTTTGAAGGCCACCAAGAAGATGAAAGGCCAAGGAGAAGGCATGGAAAACATCTCATCAGGCGCTGTAAAAACTGATCCGTCCAAACCTTCTAATGTATCTTGGCATGTACCCCGCAAGGAAAGGGGTGAGGAGCAGCAACCTGGGTTTAACTTGGACTATGACTATGCGCCCCCTTTGACTCACCCTCCGGTTCACAATTGAGATTTTGGCCCTTTCGATCTTCTCCTTCTCGCCTTCTTTTGAACCCCTAGAGGATTACCCGGCCGGTTATAAGCTCTGACATTAACTAGGCAGTGTTTTAGATAATTGGTTTGTGGAGTGATTTATGGAGTGAAAGGAAAAGAAACTCGATCTATTTCATTGTTTCCTCTATCATTTTCCATTTCCTTTATAAATCTGTCCACAGATCTGTAACCCGAACGGAAACTTGCGAAGTTTTTGGAAGGAAAATCCAATGCTTTGGGAAGTATATAGTAGAGCCACTTATTCTATAGGGGGATCGTTTGATCGCTGCTGCCTTCAGACGATCGTGAGGTCTGGTCGTTTGATCGCTGCTGCGCGCCTTCAAACGATCACACCAAACGACGGCTAGATGTACATGGGGGTGGGGGGGTTTGAGATAATTGAATTGCGTTACCTCTTACCTTTTTAATGTACACCAGATTTTGTATGGGGAGATTTTGATTCTGAGAATTAGTGTACGTGTTCTTTACTTCTGTTGCCTCATGTTCTGGCTCATGGCCTTCGGCCAGTCTCCTGAATTCCTCATAGCCTATCATTGACATATTGAATTTAGCCCGGTGACATGTTTGGCCATGCATTGCATAGTCTTGTGACAAGCACATGTCGGATGTACTCTTTCCTAGCCCGGTGACAAGCACTTCTCATTCCATGCCTTTCCTAGCGAGGTGTCAAGAAGATCATGTCGTGTCATGCCTTTCCTACCTTGCCTTGTTGCCCATTGACAAGCCAAATTAAGTTATATGTATGTGTGTGATGCTTTTTAGAGTGTACGTGGGAACTGGGAGGAACACACAGATATACATAGATACACGTACATACGGGGAGAGAGAGAGAGAGAGAGAGAGAGAGAGAGAGAGAGAGAGAGAGAGAGCAAATTTCTGTTTTTATAATTTGCATTTCTTGTGGATGAAATTCAGTTTGAGTATGTTGAGTTTTGATATCAATCTTTGTGTTTAGGGTATGCATGCATGACTAGCTAGCTAGAGGCCAACCTGTGGTCGAGGTATAAGACTTAGGATTGTACTATCTTAGGTTTTAGATTTGAAATTTCATATGTGCTATCAACTCTTGTGAGGTCCAACTTTAAATTGTTCTCGATAGTGGACTGTTGGGATTGACCCATGCCATCAAGAATTAGTTCATGCATACGTAAGCTAGTTCGGACACCATAAGTAATCCAAAAGGCTAGCTACAAGCACATGATGCTTGAAGGTGCTCGCATATTCAGGTGTCGTCTCGTTGCATATAGAAGTGAAACTATATGGAAGATTATTGTTATGTGGCCATCTTTGAATTGACCAGCATTTCAAGGGGTGCTTCCACTAGTAATAAAGTATAGAAGTAATTAATTCAAATTAAATTTATAATCCCAATATGAGTAAAACAAACATCCCAAATTCGAATCCCGAGCTACGGTGACAATCCAAATTGAGCATGACATTTCCCGATGTAATAATTAAAAAGAAAAGGGATGAAGACCACTTTATGATGAAGTTGCAAGGCACTAGTACTAATGTACAATCACTGCTGACAAAAAAATGGATTAACAAATTAGTTTACTAGTACTACTATTAGAGTTCCAGGAAATAACAATTCACTATCTGCGGAAATCAAGATCTCTCCACCGTAGACCCATTGAAAGAAGAAAAATACTATGGACAATGACAAAAATGCATAGATTCGAACACAAATGTATTTGGAATCATTTGATCGATGTTTATGGGCCATACATCCACCGTGTAAAATTATGTGCAAGTGTACGATTCTTTGCGTTTCCGTCTGTGCCTGATAAAAGAAATTAAACGCGAAGCTTCATATGATTGTTTTGATTTTGAGAGCCACTATAAGTTTGCCTGATTGTTAATCTTAAAGCCATAAAATCAGTTGACATGCACGCAAGTTAACCTGAATACCTGATTATTCAAAACTTATATAATCACTCACAGGTACAACTATCATTTTAGTACATCGGAAAGTGATTAAGGAGCACCCTCAATCTTGCTTTTCCCCCTGGACCACACATCAGGACTACAATCCTGTCATTCACGAATCACCAACGCATGAACAAAGTACAAACACAGAAGCGCGCGCGCGCACAATCCTAAGCACATACAAAGCCTTCTGGAACCTTCTTTCCACACCCATTGACTACCAGACTCAGGGCAATGGGAACTTCAACATTGACAGCACCCAACACATTGGCCTTAATTGCAGTGCACAAACACAGCGCAGCCTCAAGCTCAGCCAAGCCTTCCACCAATGCACAGCATTTGGGGCTAGGTTTGGCCCCGATCACTTCAGTCACCAGTCCCAGCCACTCACCACAAACACCGAACTTCAGAGTATCTTTCGGGCATTTTTCCGCGGGCTTTGGGGCCGAGGGAGGACACGGGACTCCATTGGAGGAGACATTGCTGAAGAAGGAGAAGAAGATAAGGTTCAACAAAATGAGAAGAGCTGCGGCTGCCTTAGAGCGTGCCATTGTTTTTTTTTTTTCCTCCCCGTGTGGCACTAATTATCAGTTGATATTTATAGAAAGGAAGATACTTGTACTAGTTTGTGGACCTGTACGTGTGAACGTTAAGTCCCCATCGGATTTGAAAAGAATAAAGGCTAATTGGGTCTTAGCATAAAACATTGGACAATTCATCACTAGCTTGCAAGCTTAAACTTTTAAGCGTGAGTCTGAGTTCATTCTATAGGCAAAGTGGCGATGTTGCGTGGACTCTGCAATTACCTTCCAACGGTGGCGTTTGAGGACACAATGACGGATCAATCATCGTAGAATATTCCAAAATGTCATATAACGCTTTGATTTTTCTAGCAGATATTAGTATAGGAATATTGTATGGCATAGTACCTTGAGATAGAAACAATAGAAAATTTCTGCAACCCAAGTTAAAAGGGAAGGCGTAATCCTCAAAATCTACACGGTAAGAGTGTACGTAATTGACAACATTATTCGCAAGCGAACTACCCTAATGATTCTAAAACACAGATTTAGTAGCTGCACTTAACAAACCTTGAGTATTTGCACCTAGCTTATGTCAATTTGTATAGCATTAATTACCTAAAAAACACTAATTTGAAGTTAGGCCAGTGCCCAATGTTGGGCCATTGATAAGGTTGAAGTTGGATAGTAGCAATTGGTGATTGTCATCAGCTGGAAATCTAACATATTGTCCATGAGCCACACGAAATGTACAGTGGCTGATAAGAGCCCTTCGACAATATCTACTACCATTTTTGTCTTTGTTTTCACCCCATGGGGGGGAGAAGTCCGTAGCTAATCAGTCAATTCTTTCAAATTTGGCGTCTTTCTCGTCCTCGAATTGCTTTGGTCTTTTGGGGGTTAACCAAATCGGGGCGGGAATAGAAAATGTATGAAGTAAAATGAAATTTCTTGACCAGTCACATAAATCAAAATTCAGAGATGCTATGCGCACATACTCAATGGTGCGACTAAATGTGCACAAATTGGGTCTGTGTGCATGTTTAAATCTATAACTACAAATATATAGTACTAGTTATACATGCATACGAAGAAGTGCCTAAAGGACAATTTCTAGTTTCAACTGTTTTGCTAATTAGTACAGTAAAGTTGGAAGCACAATGGAAAGCTCTCTTAAGGAGGGCCGGGGTATCAAAAACACACACACTCTCTCTCTCTCCACACCAAGGCAAATTTGATTTACTTTTCTGGTGTAATGTTTTTGTAATGCTACCGCTACAAAAACAAATGATATGAAAGATTGATTTACGGTCCTCTTAACCTCCGCCCATTAGGTGAAGATAATATGCCCAATAATTTTTAAAAAGTTTGGATATAGATACATATCTCACGGATATTAATACATTTTCACAAAAATCAATATGTTTTTTTCAAATATCAATGCACGTTTGCACATTTTACCTATTTTTGTTCGTTTTTATGGTGGATGTTAGCAATTTCATATCAATAATTAAGGAGGAGAAAATTTTCAATGTTGAACAGGTACCACGTTATGCCCGTTAGCGTATTTGGGCCGTCCATTTTAATTTTGGGCACGCGGACGGTTATTCCCACTCGTTCGGGTTCGGGGCCAAAAAAATCGATACCCGACCAATCGGGTCGGGGTCAGGGCCGAACCAGACCCGTCCGACCCGTGTACACCCCTATATCTTACGGATATTAATACACTTTCACAAAAATCAATATGTTTTTTTTTCGAATATCAATGCACGTATCACGTATGCATGTTTTACTTATTTCGTTTGTTTTTAGGGTGGGTGTTAGCAATTTCATATCAATAATTAATGAGGAGAAATTTTTCAGTGCCAAGCAGGTACCACGTTGTGCCCACTCAACGTATTTTCGGACCGTCCATTTTAATTTTGGACGACTCATGTTTGGAGGAAAAAAAGAGAGAGAAAGAGGAGAGAGATTGGTAAAGTGAGAGCACTGAGAGGAGAGAGAGGGTTGTCCCAAAAATTTGGCAGCTAGCCTATCTGATCTCGTTTAGCGAGCCCAAAAATTTGACCGAAAAATTTGAAAACTAGCCTATCTAATCTTCTTCTTTTTTTAAATTCCGTTTGACCCAAAAAAAAAAAAAAGAATATGCAATGTATAAAGACAAAGTTGGGAAAATTTGGGAAAACGCAATGGAAATCTCTCTGAAGGTGGCAATAATTGGGGCCGGGGTATCAGGCCTAGTTACAGCCCGTGAGCTACTCAGAGAAGGCCACCGAGTCGTGGTCTACGAAAAATCAAACCAACCCGGTGGAACATGGGTCTACGATACGCGTGTCGAGTCCGATCCATTGGGCCTGGACCCGAAACGGGAGATCGTCCACTGCAGCCTCTACTCCTCTCTCCGAACCAACTTGCCCAGACACCTCATGGGTCTCTCGGACTACCCGTTTACCGATCGGGTTTACGGGGATCCGAGGAATTTTCCGGGACACGAGGAGGTGCTCAAGTTCGTGAAGGATTTCGCGAGGGAATTCGGACTCACTGAGTTGATCCGGTTCGAGACCGAAGTAGTCCGAGTTGAGAGGGTCAACTCGGGGGACGTTGATGATGAGTGGGTTGTTGAGTCAAGAACGAATGGGGCGAGTGGTGAGGAGGAGTTTCAGGCTGTGGTGGTTTGTACTGGACATTACGCTGAGCCAATAGTGGCAAATCTTCCAGGTACATATCCCTCACAAATCTGGACTACCGGTAGCTTGTTTTCTTTTGGTTTTCCTTCTTCCTTTTTTTTTTTTTTTTTTTCAGTTCTTTGCATTTTAATTTTGTTTATTAGCAAACTCAAGATCCAAACGCAATATTAAGAAAATTCGTATTTAACATTATTAAATAAACGAAATCGAAGCCAAAACTTCTGCAGATGTAGTAAGATTTAACGTTGTTTCAGGAATTTTTTTGGGGGACAATTTGTCATTATTAAGGATGGTAGCGGTGCAAATTTAATATTGTCATTAAGGATACTAGTGGTGAGCCCGTTCTATGCGCGGGAATTTAATAACTCTAAAATAGTCCACCAGCTCAGCTATTTACTCGTATTAAAATGTTACTAATTGTGGGGGCGTGAAAATCTGACTTTGGCGTTCTCCGATGATTTATCCCATAGCATATCTCCTGCTTGAACCCCATCGTCGGCGTAGTACATCGCACCTGCAAACCGGAGGGGGGTTCCTCCGGGTAGAGCCTCCGACAAGCTAGTTAGTACCCGGGGAAGATAAATCGAAACATAAAGCAAGGAATAGAAGCCGTTTATGTAGGAGAGGAGAGTTATGTAGGAGAGGAGAGTTGTGTGTACCTTAGGTGAGGGGGAGAGCCCTTGCTTATATAGAGAAAAGTGAATGAAACTTAATGACTAAGTAAAGGCTATTAGTAGAAAGTTTCTATAAATGGAAAGTTAGGAAACTTAAGGAGTAAGTTAGGTAAAAAGTGCAAAGGAAGCTTCTAGAAACTTCTAGAAGGTCACAACTTGCCGCGTCCACGTACCGAGCAATGGCAGTACATTCCGAGCAATAGCGAGCGACCGTATATTTTACCGAACAATAAAAATGTCCGTCGAGCTGGTGAAATACTCCGAGCAACATAAAGAACCTTCGAGCGGTCAAAGAGCTGCCGAGCGATAAGAAGAGCTGCCGAACGACAATAATAACTGCCGAACGACAATAATAACTGCCGAACGACGATAATACCGGCCGAACGACGATAATAACGGCCGAATGACGATAATAACGGCCGAATGACGATAATAACGGCCGAGCGATAATAGGAATTGCCGAGCGAGACAAAGAGCCCCCAAATGTACTTAAGACAAATGTTCGGCAATACTTGTGGGATAATACTTTACTTGTTGAAATCGTTTGGCTGTAATGATGTGTTTTTGGTAAGATAATAAATAAAAGTCCCAAGAAATAAGAACAAAGATAACACCTCATGGTCCTTCCGAGATATGATGGTACCCCCTTTGGATCTTATGAACTGAGGAAAATTTGGCCCCCTACACTAATCTTGATTTATCTTACGAGTGATTGGATCTTTACGATGAATGAAAACTTTCTTCGCCATTTGAAAAAAAAAAAAAAGTGGCTGTGTCCTCCTCCTACCAAAAAACAGAGCAAAGATTCATTATTTCTTTACCATCAGTTGTTCTTTACCAACTTGTTCTTTGTTTACATATTTGTCCTCTTAGTAGAGCTACCAATTAGACCTAGTGTGATTATGGGCTTACGTTCTGTTTGATGGTATTCAAATACTTGTATTGCCCTACCCCTTGTATTAAAAAGGACAGTTTTTAGCGTCCTAATTTATATATGGTCACACTATGAAGCACCAAAACTCCTAGTGCCATATACATGTTAGACACGCGGGGACACGAATGGGACGTGCCACGTGCCGTGTATATTAACTATTAATATGTTTTATGGTGAGACATGTCGGGGACACACATGGGGAAGCAGCAAGGCAAGGTGATTTCCATACATTTTAAAAGCTTATCCTAAGGAAAGTATTCGTAACCTCAAAAGTATACATTGAACTAAAAGTGTAATGCAGAACGTGGTATGTCTAATACGTACTCACCATCATCGATAGGAGTCGTATCCTTAATATATTTGTTGGTTACAATGTAAGTTTGCATGATAAAAAAATTGTTGTGGTCTCTACCGCATGACTGTGATTGTGTCCCCATTTCTTGAGAATTGCCATGTTCTGTATTTGGTCCGTGTCCATATTTGTGCTGCATAGCGACGCATATTTTTTTCTCCATTGATCAGTAAAGTTACAACACTACCCCTCTAATTGTTTGGGCATCTGAGGAAAATTGGATCATTTACGTAATCAGATGGGCATTCAATCTTTTAATGTTAGCTTGTGTTTCACATTGTTTTCCATTCAAGTAGTTTCTTTTGCTTCCATTTTTCCACCCAAGCAGGAATAGAGCAATGGCCTGGAAAGCAACTGCATAGCCACAATTATCGTGTTCCTGACCCCTTTCAAAATCAAGTAGGTTTACATTTTTCACCATTTTCCTTGTTTTCTTCCCCTTTAATTTTTGAAGATTTTCATTTTTAAAGGTTGTAGCGATAATTGGAAGTGGACCTAGTGCTATTGATATTTCTAGAGAGATTGCAAGTGTTGCCAAACAAGTTCATCTTTCATCCCGATCCCCGAATGTAAAAGTTTCAAATTTCGACAACACATGGCAGCATTCGGAGGTAAGTACGAGGAATTTCCTTCTTACCTATGCTACACAGACTATTCATCGCAAGCCACATTTGTCGTTGTTGAGTGCTCTTCGGTTGTTTTTTACCCGAGGATGTATTGCGGAGTTATCAGTGATTATTTTGGGGTGCTTTGTCCCCCTGTGTCTTGTTGTCCTGAATCTCTGTAATTTGATCCTCTTGGATCTTCTTATCAATGACAATGGCAGCAATCTTTTTTAAAAAGAAGAAGAGAAAAGTTTTTCGATTTTCCAAAAGTAGTGCTTACAAGCGGGTGGCTTACAGGCTTAGGGTGCTGTTCATTGCTTAACTTCACCTATTTAAAGCACATGGCTTTGAACATTGATCATTCAATATCTTGCAGATTTACCATGTTTATGAAGATGGTACAATAGAATTTCGAGACGGATCGAGAGTTTATGCAGATGTAATCATACATTGTACTGGGTACAATATACTATAACGAAGAACTTCGTTAAATATTCAGTTTAATTTTATTTCTCGAAGCATATGCTTATATCGTGATATACGTATTACATTGTACAGGTACAAATACAGTTTTCCATTTCTTAGAACAAATGGGATTGTAAGTATCGACGACAACCGTGTTGGGCCGTTGTACAAGCATGTTTTCCCCCCACAACTCAGTCCTCGGCTCTCTTTCGTGGGAATTCCCTATTATGTTGGTGGTTGTTTTTGACAATTTTTGTTAATTTGTAAAAACAGAGACAGAAACTTGGTACGCCATTTACTGTAGAATGAGATCTTTATATTATTTGTTCAACAGGTTATCATTTTTGCAGCAATAGAGTTGCAATCCAAGTGGGTAGCGCGTGTTTTATCCGGTAAGGCAATTTTACCGTCGGAAAAGGAAATGTTGGTCGACGTTGAGGAACACTACAGGGATACGGCAGACCGGGGAGTTCCCAAGCACCATACCCATAAAGTTCACCCTCTTGAGGTTTTGTGTCCTTTCTTGCAGTTGCTTTCATTATCTTAGTTTTCTCTGTCTGCTAGGAAAAATTACTCACAGAATCTTATAGCATAACCACATGGTTGCAATTATAGGATTATTCGAATCGTTTCAAGAATGGTCTGCATATTGCGATCGAGATCTGCAAAATGAAAAACAAATTATAGTTTATCAAAGTGGTGTCGTGATGGGGTCCAACGAGACCTCAAATTGAATCACAAATTACTGCAGTTTATCTAAGTGGTGTCGTGATGGGTCCAAAGGCCTAAATACATCGGACAACAACAAAACAACGTAACACGAGCTAGCTACAAACGTGGACAACAACAAAACAACGTAACACGAGCTAGCTACAAACGTGACTTTATGTTCATACATGTTAACTATGAGGAGTAGTAACATATTCTAGTATGTTATTTGCAGTTTGAGTACCTGGACATGATCGCGGATTTGGCAGGGGTTCTGCCAGTGGCAGAGCGAATTAAAGAGATTCAAAAGCATTTTTTTGGGCTTGTGCTTAGTGGTGGAATAGATACAAAACGATATAGGGATGAATGGGATCCCAACAATATCTAGTGTGCGCAAAAGGCATGCCATCCATGCGCACAAAAGATTTTCCATTCCTCTCTATTGCTTTACTTTCCATTTGTATTTCTTTCTTCATCTACTCAGAAATAAATATGATAGTTGGAGGTGTGAATTAGCAAAATAAATTTAAGATTGGGGGAGTGGGAAGACTATGATATATTGTGCGGGGGAAACTGTAATAATTAACTTGAAGAAGATGAGGAGAAGAAGAAGAAGAAGAAGAAGAAGAAGAACAATAAGATGAAATAAAATAGTATGGATTTGGCTTGAAGTCTTGGTTTGAATGGCAGAAAGCAGTCCGCATATTCTAATTATTTTAAATATTTTTAGTTGTTCATTTGTTAAAAGACTATGACTGGTAACAAATCTGAATTATTAATTATCGAGATGCAACTATTTTTTGTAGCATGGTTTGAACTGCAAATAACCATTTCTTTTTGTTATAATAATAATATTCGGTATTCCATGATGTTTCTTGAGATGGTGGGTATATGAGTTGACTCTTGGAGAAGGGGCTAGAGCCCTTGTGCAATCAGCTAAGGAGAAAAAGCTTGGGGAAAACGATACCAACCTTGATTGGAACCCATTTTCAAAGTTCATGGCCAACGAAAAACAATTTAAATAGCCTGCATCTTACAATCCCTTACTTCCCATCCCACTCATCAATCCTCTCTCTCTCTCTCTCTCTCTCTCTCTCTCTCTCTCTCTCTCTCTCTCTCTCTCATCTTGGTCCAATCCTTCGGTAATTGAGATTCAACATCAAAATTCTGGAAATGGGTATTATCAGAAGCACGGTCACATTTATGTTGGGCACAATCGCTGGAGTCTGTATTGCTCAGAGACTAGAACAACGTGCCCATTACCACAAGACTCTTGGACGCTGGCCTTGTCATGGCCATGCCCGTATAAGAGCGACACCGCAAACGCCACCAAACCAAGAGGGCCAAGTCGGCGAGTAATTTCTTTTCTTATGGGGTTATCTATATAATAGCTTAAGAAGTTGACGAATGTACTACTTTGTTGCTGAATTGAAGTTATTAATAAGCTACGTATGTCTGTTGTAGGATTGCTCTGTTTTTTTCCTGTATTAGTGTACTTTTGCTATCAATAAAACTGTGCTTTTCCCTGTATTTAGTGTGCTTTTCCAGCTGAATTAAAGTGATTAATATCTTCTTTAATTGTTCCTGTACCAGTGGTGGTGGAAATAAATGGGGTGTGATTATGTATTCGTGAAATAAATTGGGTCTTGTCATTATTGAAAGAAAAAGGACACGGCTCCCTTTTATTTGTTATTTTATTTTTTTGTCATATGTTAGAAGAATACACCGTATAAAAGTCCCAACTGAAGTAGTCTATCTATGAAATATACGGTACAAAGTTTTTAAGGGGTTGCGGCACAACCGTTGGGGTAATGTTGGAAAATTGAAATAGAAAAATCATCTTGAATGTTGCACTGATTAGGGATTGGGGCAAACAGGGGCCATAGGGCAAACCGAGCTGTTTGGTTGGAGAACAGCTTTGATAGACCGAAGTAATTGAACCGATCAAAGCCGAGCTGTTTGGTTCTATCGAATAAATCGAACCCTTCGATAGGCCAACATAAATAGAATAGAACAATGTAATTTCTGGTACTCTGTGTTCTTCCTAGGTTCAAATTGATTCAAACCTTGCCAATTAAGTTTCCAATCCTTACCCATCAGTGTTCATGTTCCTCGGCCCGCAATATAAGTGATTGTGCAGTGTGTACTGCTTTCCTTCATTCAACATCTATGTCTGGGCTCACAAACCTCATGCATGAAGTACTTTCTTTTTCATTGAATTGGTCCTCATTGATCCACCAGTACGCGAAATAGATAGGGTCCATATCAAAATCTTAATAGGTGCCCCCACAACCCCCCGCTATTGTTATTATACAAATGTGGCTCATTTTGGTGGCAATGGGAAGTGGTGCTGTAGAAGAGGGGGTTTGCGAAAGATCTGATAGATTTTTAGATTCTAATTTCTAAAAATTAGGTTAGAATGTTTGTCAAAAAAATTCTAAAAACTAATTGCTAGAATCTACAGATTCTCAGAATCTGAAAAGGAAAAAAAAAATTCTCAAAATTTCAAAGTTGGGTTTAGGTAGATTTTGGAATTCTACAAACACAAATTTTCCAAAAACGAACGAAATTTTCATAATCTCGCAACTACAACAAACATGTTTTTCAACTTCTACAAAAATCCGGAATAAAAAATCTGCAGCAAAATCTGAAACTAAAATCTAAAATCTGTATTCACAGGTACAACAAACATGCCTAATAAAGATAACAGATTTCAAGGTTCTAAAAATCAGGATATCGGTAGGTATGTTTAGTCAGTGGAACACAACCTTATTAGACTCCAAAAGCTTTAAACCATTCCCTCGTGGGAATCGAATCTTCTCCGGTTTAAAGTTTGAACTAAAGAAAACAGTCCAATTCTAAACAATACATTGAGAAATCTCAAATGTTTTCAATTTGCTCATAAACTTTTCTCATGAAGAATATCAACAATAAATCTAAATCATTGATTGCTAAAACGGACGGTTTAGATCTGGACCATCTCCTCCCATCGGAAACCGATCCAAATCTCTCTCTAATATGCAATCGAATATGGGACCTGTGGTCCAAATTCATATACCCCCAGAGTCTTGCCCAAAAAAAGTTAGTATCCCAGAGGTGCAGTGTTGGCCTTTTTAAGGTAAAAAATAAAAATAAAAAAATTACAGCGAGACACAAACGTCGTCGTTAAAACTGTACGGAGCTAAACACAATGGGGAGAGGAGAGGAGAGCCCTGGTTGGGAAACAGAGTCCTGTTGTAAGGGCAGGAGGACAAGACGACTCCTGCGCAGAGAGAAAAGACATGGCTGGGGAGGGGAGGGGAAACCCCCAAATATTAGTACCTGACACGCGGCAGACACCCAGTAAAAATACAGTAAATGCCAAGCACCAGTCGATCGTCACCCTCAGGTGGGTGATACAGTAAATAACTGTATTGTACTGTACCAGTAGTGAAATAGTGATGATGCTCTTGCCATGTTTCCATGTTCTCATGAGTTGGCAAAGTTTTGAGATTTTGTCTCATTTCCAGTCTTGATTTTACCAGTACTTCAGCCAAGGTTTAGTATAATTTTGTTCACCCTCTTTAAATCGGGTGAATGTTACTTTCTTTCTCTTATTGATTGAAATAGTGTAGATTTCACCCATACAATACACTTTTTGGTAAACATTATACCTCATCATTTTAACTAATAAGAATGAGAGTAATTTTCACTCTCTTAGGTGGAGGGTGAACCAAGGACGAAAATAGTATGAGGCTAAGGTGGGCTATACCGCTATAGACCAGGTGCCATTGGAAAAACTAAAAATAATAATAATAATAATAATAATTTATATGTCAAAATTTAGCCCAACTTATTTTTTCTTTTAGCCCAGCCCCTCACACTAACCAATTTCCTTTTATCCCAACCTCTCACACTAACCGATTTTCTTTTGCTTTTGTTAAATGCACAGCAATGGCTAGTATGCTTATATTTTTACTGATTTAGTTGATGAAAAACATTGATTGGTGTGCTTAAATTTAAAAATGTTGGTTCTTATAATTTTACTCTTTTTAGGTTTAAATTAAAACGGTGCAAAAAATAATTTGGAGAGGTTTTTGAAATTTGTTGGTGTCCAAGAGTTTTCACTGGAGCTTTTTTTAATTTTTATATTGTGCATAAAGATAGCACTGCGTTAACTATTAAGAAATAGATATCTGATGTACTCACTCGTTACAATATGCGAGGTCAAGCGTGTGATGCTACTACACTGTTTTGCCCTCCGAAAAAAAATTTGGGTTAGCCCAGGGCATTATTAATTCCTAGTTCCGCCCTTGGGGTGAACAAAACTCAACTCGCCAAGATTTCATCATCCTGCTTCATACCAGAAAATCGTTTTTCATTAGTCTCAGTTTGTTTCAATGTAAAATGTTTTCCTGTAAAATATTTTTCCCATTTTCCAGTGTTTGGTTAAATGAAGTCGGAGTAAAATATTTTACTTGTAAAAGATTTTTCTAAAATGAAGGTAAAATAAAAGTTTGAAATTTGTTTTTGAGAAAATATTTTACATCAAAACGAACGGAGAGTAAGGCCCAATTTCGCTAAGGAACACTCGATACATGAAGCATGATGCTATTGAGCTGGTTGAGAAATCTTGGAGTGAAAGGGCGATTTATTCACGCTCACAATAATTCGATGAAAACTCGCGAATCACGGGCCTAGTCTTTTGCATACAATTTTCTACGAATGTCGACGGGACTGCAATTTGTAAAATTAAGGGCCTGTTTGGATATCTCATTTTCAGCTTTTCCATTTTTACTTTTTGGGTTTTGGGTGTTTGGCAACCCAAAGCCAAACCTCATTATGAGAAAATGAATTCTCAGATTTTGTATTTAGAGGCAGAATCCGAGAATGAGCCTGGGAGGTCCTTTTCGGGGTGTTTGGGAGCCTAATTTTTGGCTTTTCATTTTCAGCTTTTTGGCTTTTTGACTTTTTGGATTATGGTCAGAATGTATTTTGAGTATGATAGAGTGTTTGGAAGATTTGTGCAGAATGTATTTTGAAACAGTAGTAGTGTTTGGTAGGTGAATGATGAAAATGAATTATGGATTGGTTTTTTACCAAATTGCCATTGGCCTTTATTAGTTTTTTAAAAGGTGTACAAATATTTATTTCTTTTTGCCTTGGGCCTTTATTATTGTGTTAAAAGATGTAAAAAAAAAAATATTTAAGGTGAGGAATATGAGAATTTTTTGTATGTGTATTGCGTTTACCGTTTGGTAACTGGTGAGGAAGATGAGAAAAATTAAAGGCAGGACAAAAAGTGGTAAATAAGTCAAAAGAGTATGGATATTTTGGTAATTGCACGAAAATGGGAAAATGGGAAACCTGGAAAAGGAGCTCGGGACCTGATTTTGGCTTTTGCTCTCTTTTGTTAAAATCTAAGAATGGATTTTACAAAATGGGTTTTCATAATTGGGTTGCCAAACACCCACAATGCAATAAGTAGAATGCAAAAATGCAAAACTGAGCTCCCCAAACACCCCTTCATGGTTTTGGCTTTTCCCATTCTATGTTGAATTACCAAAATACCCTACCTATACTTGGCTATTTACCAATTTTGCCCTCCCTTTATTTCTTTATCCTCTTCTCCACTTATTATTCTCGACACCAATCTTTTCTCTCTTTCTCGACACCAGCGTCAGCAAGAACCTGACGACGCCGTCCATGCCGTAGACGAATTCGATGGTCTATTTGGCCCTCCAACCCTGTCGATCTTGGCATGCGGATTCTTTGTCCTCTTCTCCTAATAGGTACTTCTCGTGGTGGCTCCGGAGCCTAACTGTTTTTGCCTTCTGGAATAGCTCCATGTCTCCATTTCTCTCTGCAAAAATCAAAGGGGGGGTTTCAGAAATTAGATCTGGAATTGGAAGTGGGTGGAAGACTTTATTTGTTAGATTTTTTACTTGCATTAGTGACGGAAGATCTAAGGAATTGAGATGTGAACTATGAAACAGTGTGATACCCAAAAAAATTACATTCCCCAAAAGATATGTATAAATAACATTATTTGTATATCTTTTAATACAATAATAAATAATTAAGGAGAAAATGGTAAAAAATCAATCCATAATTCATTTTGATCATATATCTCCCAAACACTACAACTGTTTCAAAATACATTCTGCACATATCTCCCAAACACTTCTATTATACTCAAAACACATTTTGAACATAATCTAAAAAGTCAAAAAGCTAAAAAGTTGAAAATGAAAAGTCAAAAAGTAAACCTCCAAACACCCCCTAAATATAGGTAGCTAGCTATATGTTAGAGCGGAAGCAGGGAAGAATGGGGTGGTGATAGAAATGGTTTGAACAGTATGCTCCCCGTTAATGGTAACGTATTTACCCTACTGGGGGAACATGTCGGATACTATCTGATGAATATCAGAGTGTATTTACCCAATAACACAGTTCAGAATGAATAAAGCAATGCCTGTAAATGCTACTCACCATACCAACCAAATCTATGAAATATAAATGTCTTCTCTGGGGAGATTAGGCCCCGCTCCGGTTTATCTTCTTCTTTTTTAATTTTTAAACTCAAATATAATGAAAAAGAAAAATAAAATTTTAATTTTTTTTGCACCGTACAAAAATATTTTAATGAGATCTATCAAATAAGATCCATATTGATAGAAAAATTATTTGCGTAAACACATGATTTTTGAGTTTTAAGTTACCTTCTTTTTCAAAAAATATTTTTTCCAGAAACCGGAGACGGAACCAGGATTTTACCCTAACAGTGGCGAAATGTATTCTAAAAAAAACTAGTAGTGGCGAGACTATATAAGTTGTGCATAATTATTTTTTTACATATAATAATTGCATTTTCTAAAATTCTTGTCGTGGTGGTCGCCGCCACTAGACCCCCTCCGATCCCATCCTTAGGAACACCCCCTCATTCACTACTCTTGGCCCACCAGCTTAGTTTACTTAAGGGCCTGATTGGATTGGGTACAAGGGAGGGGGATGAGTTATGTGGGGGAATGAGTTATCCGGGTGAAGAGGTAGGAGTATTATTATTTTTAGATGGTCTTCGACCTATCCATAATTAATAAGGGCGAAAGTGCCTCTCCTCATCTTCCTCCCCCATCTTTTTTTAACTATAAGACAACCTTATCCCGCATTCAATCGAGTCCTAAGTTCCCAAAATTATCATTCTCACTCAACACAATTTAAATACTAGCTAGACTATTTGGTTGAATAGACTATTTGCCGTGATCATCTAAAACTATGTTCATTAGGCACACACGTGGACTATTTAATCCCGAAAACTTAATAGTCTCTTTGTAGCATGACTATTTATGATCATTTCCAACCATGTCCATAATTAGTACCCAATTATCCCTCCCCACTCCCAAACTTGGGTATTAAAACTTAAAAAGCAAGTTCGAAGGTAAGCAAGTTAATATATCACCTTTTTCCCTTTCATAATCCACCAAATTTTATTCACTCATAAAAAATAAAATAAAACCAAATATAAAATAAAAATAATCTCTCATTCTTACCTTTTCTTATGCACCCTTCTTTTATGTTCTCCTCAAAAGATAACACTTTACGTCAATCTATAAAATAAAAAACAAAGATGGGCCAATAAAAAAGGACTCTGGAGGTTTCTTTTCCTTTTTCAGATTTTTGTTTGGGAGATGATCAATACTAACTTCGTTCTCGAAGTGATCAGAAGTGGGAAGGACAGACAAGAAAAGCATCACAAGGTTTGGGGCTGCCTAGCTAGCCTGGTCGACAGAATTGCCATGTAAACAGAGCTTGAATTGTGAAGGCCCTGAAGGGGACAGACGAAGCACATTTAATGGTGTTGTTGTACAGATAAATTCGATATATCATGAGTAAATTAGCTAGTCTGAAAGGAACATTTCCATAATGTGATTAAAAACAAATTACTACAATTTACCTTGGAATAATTAACAACAAGACATGGAGGATTTTTTGATTTCAAACACAATTAATGGAAATTAAAATTATGACCCATTAATAATAAGAGGTGTTTCTTTGGAGAGTACAAATAAGTAAGTCAGCCCCGTTCGACTAAATAAGCTAATTGGTTTATTTTTTGTCCTTATTCAATTTTTTTTTATTTATTAGTTTTTCGTCAATTTTTTAAGGAATTATTGCATCATCATGATGAAGGAATCTAAAAAGTAAAAAATTATTTTCAAAATTCAATTTTTTTTGAATAAAGACGAAAAAATTGACTTTATTGGTTTATTTTAATTAGGTTTCAGTCGTAATTTTTTACATTTTAGATTGCTTTTGTCATGATAATACAATAATCTTCAAAAAATTAACAAAAACAAAAAAATTTAAATAAGGACGAAAAAATAAGTCTTATTTAGCCCAATGGGGTGGTGGATATTCCGCGAGAATAATCACAATGCAAATAAATCTGCCATCCCCCTCCTTACAGCTTTAGGTTTCAACTTTTTCCTTTTTATGATGATGGGTAGGAGTTCTATTTACAAACCAATATTTCCTACAGTAGAAACAGTTGTGTCTCCTAGCAACACTTGTAGAGGGATGCCACAGTACTCGGGGGTCCGATCTCCTCTTATGGCCAGCAGTGTCTGTCAGTGGAGGCTCAACAAGTCAATATAGGGATGATGATTATATACGGACTGGAACTCTAGAACTACTTACTCTATATAGTTGTTCAAAATCAAAAATTTACTACTACAAATACAGTGAAAATGGATGACCGGCTTTGTTCGGTTGCCATTTCGTTTTAGTTTTAGTTTTGGAAACCAATCATTATCTTACTTCTTTTTTCAATCATTATCCTATTTTTTTTAATTATTACTTTCTCATCACTCTCTATCTCTCTCCAATCATTACCCATATTTTCAATCATTACTCTATTTCTCTCTCTACCCACTACCAAAACTAAAGTAAACTAAACTCTCAACCAAACACAAGTATATTTCCGTTTGACCAAAAAAAAAATGGATGACAAGTAATAATAAACTAATTAATTTGGTTCAAGATAAGTGAAAGCGTGTTGATTATTTACGGAGGAATTAATTTTTTAAGAGATTATATGAGGTATGCGTAAATTGGCTCGGATATTCAGAATTATCAAAAAATAAGGAAGCAGTTCCTCTCCTGTAATGGGAGAGGAGATTACTACCCTGTTATGCCTTCTTCAAGCTCATACCAAGCTCACATAGATGATCGAAATCGTACATTATGAAATTTCGTCGAGTACTTCAACCATAAGGAAGTTGGTTTTCGTCGAGTACATGCAACATGCGAATAGTTTGTAAGATTTACATAAAACATGCTAAATTGTTTTTCTACGTTAGTCTGCCTTAATAACTACGGATAAATTACGGGCCAATTTAAAAACTGCCCCTTAATTTCTATTAAGGAGTATAACCCATTTTTATTTATTTCAAAGCAAGTCTAAGTAAAAAAATGTAGGTCTCTTCTTAATGGTGCGTTTTAGATTACACTAAAATTCTTAAAAATATGGGCCAATTACATGAACCGGCCCGTAATTTATCCATTAACCACGGCTTGCATGGGGAAAACTGGAAAGGGACTCACTTATGGTTTGAGGCTCGAAGTACACCTCTACATTTTTGTAGTATTAGAGCATCTGTATCTGTGGCGGATGAGGCTCGTAGGGTCGTCTGGGATACGGTTCGGTTACTTGGGTTCGGCCTAGTGTCTGACACCCCCAATGGGACTGATTCACTAGACGGATGGGGTGGCGAATAGCTCGGCGGATCATCGTTGATCATGACGTGGTCCATGTTCCTCGTATGTGGTCACCGCGAGGAAGGTTGGACTGCGCACGGTACAAGAAATGGGTTCGGAGACGGTATGCCGAACCCATATCCCCTCGGCGGACGTGGCGGTGTGGTTCGCTCGGCGGGCCCTCGCCGAGACTCGCGTGTGGTCACCACGAGGACAAGAAATGGGTTCGGCGACGGCGTGCCGAACCCATAGTTCCCAGTCGCAGCCAGTTGCCTGGCCGGCGCGGTGCCTGGGCACCGAACCACCCCTATTCCCTGATGAGAAAAGGAAGTGTTGGATAGGGGGACAGGTGGCGTAGTGTTGCTTCCCTAAACAACGGGAGCAAATCGTGGAAGCAGTTGCCAACAACCCAGATCTTTTGCCTGATTTGAGGGGGAGTGATGATCAAGGCGTGATCCTCGGGGGTGGGTTGATCCACTCACTCCCTTGACCTATATAAGGGACAAGGATGGCAAGTAAGAGAAAAAACCTAATTACATACAAGATACCCCTTCGTCTAAAACTGACTAGACCGTCGGAGTGCCTATCCCGGATCACCACCACCCGGGCTTGGGCACTAACACGGTTGTTTCCTGTGCAGGGTTTCGACCAAGGCTAGCCAACTTCCTGTGTCGCTCTTCAAGGTTCCATCGGAGAAAGCACGCCACCACAGTATCAGTGTTCCTTCTTCTTCCCTTAGGTTAAATAAGAGAGGAAATCCTCCATTTTTGAGCTGCATCAGGCTTGTTTCTTGGTGGATTCAAAATGAAATTACTATAGTAACTCGTCAACACAGACGAGCCACTGTTCATTCGCTTCGGATTTTTATATTATTTCCCAATTTACTCCATGAAAAATCAAGCAACAATCCTTCCCTCAAGTCTTCTTCCTGGCAAAACTATGACAATTTATGGTGTGTGTGTGTGTGTTTGAGAGAGAGAGAGAGATCAACCCACAGTTATCGTCGTCGGAGCTGGAGCCGGAACAGATCTGGACTGAAATCGATTGAGTTTTGGACTAAAATCAATACGACCTGAATTTGGACGGAATCGATCTAGACTGAACATTACCGTCGCCGGAGTAGTTGGGTATTGGACTGAAATTGATTTGTTGATTTGTGGGTTTTGAGCTTTTCGATCCTTTTGGGCTCAATGGGTCCGATTCTTCGATGAGAACACCAGGGTTGCCTTTGGTTTTCTGGTTTTTTCGGATCTAGAAATGCTAGGTGCAAAGAAAACTTATCCCGAAAGTACCCCGAAAATAGCAATCAATAATTGAAAATTACTTTGATGATTATGTCACACACGTCAAAGTGAATCTCAACCATTGATTACTGTTTTCGGGTTACTTTCGGAGTAAGTTTTCTTTGTACCTAACATTCACCATTGGGGTCATGGATTGAGAAGAAGAAAGAGTAAAATAAGAGAGAGAGGGAGAGAGAGAGAGAGAGAGAGGGGATAGCTTTGTTTGCTGCCAGCTGGTTTGGTTTATCATAAAAATGGTTTTGCCGTTGATTTTTTTTTTTTAGAATAAGGAAATTATATTTTTAATGAGATAATTTTAATATAGAAAGGCAGATACAGTAGACATTTTAAAAATGAGTAGCTAGAATAATAAAGTAACTTTTTAAAACGTAATTTGGTTCAAAATTTGAAGAGACTAATGTGGATGCTCTTATAGCCGGAGTGAGATAATGCCACGGCTTTAAATGTTGCTGCCACGACAATAAATGTGATATGCTTTGCTTTGACTGCATGCCCCTTTCAATTGCTATTTCATCTCCTATAATGAACACCATGACGCTCTCTCTCTCTCTCTCTCTCTCTCTCCACCAATGCCCTTTAGAGCATACAAGCAGCTAATGTAACCATTCCATTTGGTTCGATTTCGGTTTCTTGAAAACTTGCCCATCTTGTCATTTTTCAATCCCTGCGCCAATAAAGGCATCTGGTCTTATTGATCTCCAGAGTTAACAACGACAGGATCACAAAGCATTCATCATTTTAGGAGATGGAATGAGGCAAAAATGGGCAATCAATGTATTGCTTATGTTGTGCCATGACAAACGCAATTCGGATTTTAACACGATGAGGGAAAAAAAAAACAAATAGGATTTTTTTGACAGCAACAATTCTGATTTTAACACGCAGAGAAGTTTCATGTTTTGTTTTCTTAGCAGGCCCCCGTTTTACAAAGGTTTTTATGTTTTAAATACTTATTTTCGTTTTACAAGACAAATTATTCTTAAGCAATGCATTTATTGGCGGAATGGGCCTAAGTTAACAATTTAACATAACCAGATTCCTTTACTGGGAGGAGGCTTTGTTAGGTTCCGATGAGTTGTTCGTCAATTGGACATTGAAAAACAAAAACAAAAAAAATAGTATGATACACTCAAATTAACGATCATGCCCCGTAAATTCCCCATAAGACAGAAGTCGTCGTCGTTTTCAATGAGAATTGATTAAGAATCAAAGGGGATGTGAAGAAGTACTCCGTATGATTTATATAAAGAGAAAATGATGACATCCGAGTGATCACCAATATTACCACGACGATGGTTAGATTACAGCCATAGGCGTATAAAATGCTAAACATAAAGAAATACAAACCTGGGGCATGAGAAGGAAAATAAGTGTTCGTCTTCCGTAATGTCGGATGTTCGAATCTCACGGAGGCCAAACATTTAATGCTTTGAAGTCACAGCAGGGTACGCCAGGACGTTAAGTTCAGGGCTCCAGAATCAGTTGAGGTGTCTGCATCCTTACCCTGATGTCCGGTTACAAAAAAAAATATACAAAATACGACACAATATACTATAACACGAGCAATTATTTATTAGACGAAAACCTAATTAATTGTCACAAATGGGTATAACAGTTTCCCGTAAACATTAGTCTAATCATTAAAAAATAGTGTGGCCTTCCCTTCCCAAAAACAATAATGAAGAGGCCTTGGGGAAGGAAAACAAATCAGCTGGTAATTGGGAACATAACATTTGCTTTTGTATTTTGTCAATATTCTGTTCTAGGGAAGAAAAAGGAAAAGAGAAGAATAGCCCCTTGTTTTATATATAAGGAAATAAAAAAACCGGAAAAATCGATCACGCCGAAAAATCGGTGGAGAAAATTAATCTGATCAATTTGTATAATGTGGAGTATTGGGTCTGGTTCGGTTTTAAATATGAAAGAGATTCATAAAACTTTAAATTGGTTCGATTCGGTTTCAGATTTGATCCAAATAAAATTAAATAAAACATGACGGAATCGTTCTTCTTACGTGAATCTCACTGTCCCTGCTAATACCTGTTAGCTTACTTCCCCTAATTTCTTACCTTACTTGCAATTTTCATCCCTCCCTTGCGCTTTGAGAAAGCCGACTGTTTTCTCTCTTACCCTTTATACATTTTGTTCTTTTCAAGAAAGTTGAAATTTTTTAGTGCTTTTTGAGTCTTTGACATAGGTTTTCTCTCATGTTCTACTCTTTTTGCTGTTTTTTAAGCGCATCAAATTGAAATTATCTTTTTTTAAAATATAAAATTGAGAAAGATTATATAAATGACAAGGGAAAGACTACAATACACACTTTTTATTTGAGTGTGTATCATATGCACTCCCAAAATGTTATGAATTATAAAGAAAATGTTACGAATCGTATTGCTAAGAAGTTAAGAATCGTATAAAGGTTACGAGATATATCAAATTGTTATAAATCATAATGAAAATGTTACGAATCATACTGCTAAAAGATTATGAATTCTAGAACAAAAGTTACGAAACATACTAAAATATGAATGAACCTTAAAATAGGTGCATATGGTACACCATTTTAAGGGGTATGTATCGTAGACTTTTCCTGGTGATAATCAAACGGCACTTACATAACAGAGTTCAGTATAAATATCTTGGACGGAACCAAACTAATCATCTAACTATTGTGAACGAGAAAAACACAAGGCAGTCGATATTTTTCATTCTATAAATTGTCATTCTTTCCTTCTACTTTTGCTGATCTGGCTCTGGTTTTTAAAATAAAACTAGACGGGTCAAATTTTGATCTTTGGGATCCTATTTCGAACACACATTGATTTTTAGCATGATTAAAATACTCAACAAACTCGGCAAAACTAACAATTTTAATCATCAATGAGTCCAAAATGGGGGTCAAATGATCAAAACTGGACAAATCCAGCATACATATAAAAACAAATCAAAGAGGAGTCTATTCCCTTCTTACGAATGTATACTTTTCAAGCTGCGAGAGAAGATCGGTCAAAGTGGTCATTCATTTTCTTATATGTTTATTGTTTAAAAAATAAATAGATAAATTTCTTTGGGAGAGGTTGAATTGCTAATTTTGTTTATCAAAAGGAAATTAAGAGTCTCTCTATTGAATCACAAAATAACAATGTAGATGCCAAATAAACAGCCAAGCATTGCCAACTCTAGGGGTGACTTTGCGTGTTACTTGCACCACTCCACTCCACTCCCAGTAAGATAGTTAAATACAGAAGTGGAGGGCTGACGATCATATAATCCCTTTTATTTTTCAGTAATAACAAGGGTAATGATTTTTACACTTCATTGTCTTATCAATGCACTCAAAAATTTGTCAGGGTTGACGATCATATAATCCCTTTGATTTTTCAGTAATAAATTAACTGGGACTAACTCAGTTGGCCAAGGACTCTTTCATCTCCCTAGAAGAATGGGAGGGGCTATAGTACACCTGCAGCACTACACCTTGTAATGTGGCCAATCTAACTGTCCATCTCTGCACGAACGACTTAGATTTCATCCGAACTCCTACAAATTCTAGCCGTCAATTGTTCGGATGAAATTCCGAGCCGTCCATTAACTCCGAGATGAATGGCCGGATTGGTCACACTACACGTGTAGTACAACAGGTGCACTACAGCACCCCCGGGTCTCTCACTAGGAGGTCAGAAGTTCGAGTCTCCCACCTACGTGTGAGTGTTCTTCCTTTGAGGCATCTCCAATCCAACAATCTCTATTCCTCCATTTTGAAATATCAAAATATAAATTTATCTTAAAAAAGTGATTTTTGAAGGATTTTACAATTAACTCCAATCCACACATCTCTATTTCTTCATTTCTTCAATTGGAAACGAAAGAAAAAAAAGTAGAGATTTAGAGTTTAGGACCTCTCCAATCCAATATACTCCATTTTTGCCTCTATTCCTCCCTTCCTCCATAAATTTTTGATCCTCCAAATATGGAATATCAAAACCAATCCTGCAAAATAGAGGCAAATATAGAGGATGGGTTGGATTTAGGCACCGTTTCACTTTCTTTCTAAACCTTATTTTTCAAAAATAAGGTAATTTCAAACCTAAATATAACGAAAATGAAAAATAATATTTCAATTTTTTTTTGTACCGTTTAAAAGATCTCAATGAGATCTATCAAACAAGATCCATATTGATAGAAAAATTATTTACGTAAATACATGATTTTAAACTTAAAATCACATTTCTTTTCTAAAAGTTCTTTTTTTACAAAACTGGAAATGCCGCCTGATTAATTCTTCCATTGGAGAGATTTGAAGATATGAAACATGCATTGGAGATACCCTAAGAGGCTTTTCCTTTCTTTCTTTGTTTCTACTTTATAATTGACTTATTTTTTGTATTGATTTAATTTTAAACTTGATTATCTCATGAACTCTTACAATTAATAAAAAGTCTCAGATTTATACTTTGTACTTCATACCGATATAAAATAATCTCTTTTATCAATTAATAAAAACAAAAACAAGAGTAATGATTTTTACGCTCCATCGTCTTATCAATGCACTCAAAAAATTTATCCTTCAAGCATAAATAAAATACACAGCACAACATTGAAAGACAAATTTTGGAATATACTTATAAAAAAAAATAAGTGCAAAAATCATGTTCCTAACAACAATGTCCCATCCAGCAATTTCAACAACATAACTAGTTCAAAAAAACCTCAAACTATATACTAAATTGGATCACAAATAACCAGACACAAAAGTACTATTTAAGCAAAGAAATGCTTCAGCTAATAATATTTCAATATAGGAATATAGTCACTGTCACTCTATAAAGAAGAAAATTACTACCCATTACTGATTACACAATTGAGAAAATAAAAGAGAGAAAATAGTGGAAACTACTACACCAAAATGGGAGGGTCCAATTTTCAAATCCCGAAAATACCCTATAGAATACACCGAATTACTAGCAATTACCCCTCCCCTGTCTCCCTCTACCCCCATTCTCTCTCATCAACTTTCCGTTATAGTACTAATCAATAAAACGGAGACCGCTGAGGCGTACCCTTCCGCCGGCTCAGCAGGCCGGCCGAAATCTCCGAAACAGGCGAACAAACCGGCGCAAACGGCGGCCGAAAACCCGAACCATTGCTGCGTTTCTTCCTCACCACTACCTCCGTCGTGGCAGTGCAACCGAGTGTCAGGCAACCGATTCCCCCCGCTCCGCTCGAACCGGACGAGGTCCGCAGCGAGCCGGCCGGTTCGAGGACTGATTCTGGCGTCATTTGACCGTCGTCTAGACCCGGTTCAGGCAACGTGAGGTGCTCGCAATTGAAGATGTAGTCCGAAATCCGGGTTGGGTCGGTTGACAGGATGTGTTGAAGCTGAAAGAGAACAAAAAAGGGGAGAGACCCAGATGAGGAAAAGTGGAAATATGAAATGGGTTAGAGAGAGAAAGTGAGTTAGAACCTTGCAGCAGAGAGAACAGTAGACGTAGGGGTCTTGTAAGCCTCTGTCGCAGGTGGTGCAAACGTTGCCGGAGCCTCTACATGGCCTGCTCTGTGGCCTTTGGTTTAGAAACACCACTTTTGCGCTGTTTGTCGTGTAAGACTAGAGAGAGAGAAGCATAAAAACCCATTTTGAGAATTAAAACAGAAGGGTGAAACCCATTTACGGAATTAAAAAAACGAGAAAAACTCAAAAACAGGGTTTCTGCAGTTTCTGAGAATAATTAACAACTTAGTTAAAAAGAAATCAAAAAAAGGGTTTTGTCCACTTTTTGGCGAAAGTGATTAAATTAAATTTAATTCCACTTACTTGAACAAAGGAACAGTCCATTAGTTTCTCAGCATCACCCACCCTGATAACATCGTGATACACATACCTCCTTATCTGGAGCCAAACATCACAAGGCTAATTTAGTCGCAAAGGAAATGAACGTGCAGAGAGAGAAAGAAGAGAGAGAAGATGAGGGGATTTTGAGATTTTGAAATGGGAATTAGGGGGGGATTAGTTAACTAATTAACGGGTAACCCTTAATTCTTGAAATTAAGTTGAGACCTGTAAGAGCCGGTGAGAGCGGTGAGGGGACAAGCAGTGAGGGCATATACCCTCACAACAGTCCAAACAAAAGATATTCTTCTCGTTCTTCTTTGAATCTTCATGAATTATGCACGCATTGAAGAATTTCTCCCCCAGAAGGGCCCCCAGCCACCTAGGCAGATTCGATGATTCCAACTGTCCCACACCAAAGAAAAATACCAAAAAAGATACACAAGAAACCAATCAATTCCAATTCTTAAATTTCTCACGCACAAGAGAGAGAGAGAGAGAGAGAGAGAGAGAGATAAAGACAGGCGCTTACCATCTTTTTGGTGAAGAAGCGAGGTGCGATATGGGGGTTTACTGTGAGGAGGGTGGGTGAGTGACCATATCTGCAGAGATTTCAAAGAGGAGAGAGAGAGAGAAGAGAGAAAAGGTAGAACGGCGGTGGAACAGGGAGACTAGAGTTGGGTACTGTTACCAATGGATGGAGAAGGGTGGAGGAGGAGAGGGGTTGGGCTTCATTTAAAGAAGGGATTTGAGGGGGGAGGGCAGCTGGCGATTTTGTGCAGGCTTTTTTTGTGTAGGCGTGTAGTGTAGTACTATTTTCTCATTTCAAATTGTACTATTTCGGGGTTTTCCCATTTGCCTATCCTAAAACAAAGGCCTCGGGTCAAAAATAGAAAAATGAATGCTTTGTTTGGTTACCCACTTACCCGTTTAGTTTTAGTTTTAATTTTGTTTTTAATCATTACCCTATTCTTTCTCCAATTATTATTTTATTTTTTCAATTATTACTTTCTCATCCCTCTCTATCTCTCTCCAATCATTACCCATATTTTCAATCATTACTCTATTTCTCTCTCCACTCACTACCAAAACTAAACTAAATTAAACTCCCAACCAAACACAACAAAAAACTACAAATGGGATTCGGAGACGAGGGTTTGGGTTTTGAGTAAAGTTTTTTAAAATAAAGAGTAGAGAGCGATAGATAGAAAAAATTTATCGGAGAGATCATGCTCGGAACGCACCATGTAAGTGCACTCTGTAGAGCGAATTCGAACGTTCATCTCAGCAATTAACGATTGAAATTTGTTGAAACACTTTACAATAAAAAAGCGTCTTACAGTGCTCCCGATTCCGTAGAAATGTGACAAATGTGTATATTCCTGAATTGTTCTATGGTCTGATTTGGCCTAAGTTTTCGACAAATTATAGATTTGTTGTCATTTTTTATCATGTTTCGATAAGAGGAATAAAGAATATATAAATATATACTCCGGAAAGTTGAAGAAATTCATATAAGACTATAAAAGGACTTGAAATAATCTTTTGTAAACTATAGATTAAAGTTGAACCTAATCTAAGAAGTCAAAATGAAGAGAAAATAACAGTAATAAAAACAGTGTCAAAAATTAGTGGAAAATTAGGTCAATAGGGGGCGAATATGCATTGAAAAATATCAAAAACAATTTAATGGGCTATCATTAAGATTTAAAAAATATGTTTGAATTTATGGAGAGTGCATAAAAGTATATGAAAATCTATTAGAAAATGTAGAAAGCTGCACGAAGACTATGTTGTTTTGGGAAACTTAGCCAAAAAATTTTAATATTTATATTTTTTGAGTTCAAGGACAAGCACTTCTTGCAATTAAACATAAGGACAAATGTGCCTATGAAAGTGTCTAAAATTATAGAATATCCTGTGAAAATACCTAAAATCCTAAAGTACTCTATGAAAGTACTTAAACATGTTTTGCCATTACGCTAAAAAAAACTCAAAAAATTAATGTTGTGTTTGCTTCTCTTTTTGAAAGTATTTTTCAAAAGATTCTCACTAGATTTTCCCTATTTTCAATTATTTCTCTCTCTGTCTCTCTCAACTTATTACCCTACTATTTTTTAAAAAAATTTTCAAAAAGTATTTCAAACAAAGTATAAAGAACCTCCACTAAAAAGTATTTGGCCGACGTCATTCCCTTAAATAAAAACCATCGTCCTTACGGCTAATTTTCCTACGTTCTTTACATGTGAGAGGTAGCCAGAAGTACCCATATGGACTAGTTATATTTGAAATGGGAAATTACAACTACCGTTAGCAGGCCCTGAGAGAGGCCAAGTCCCCAAAACCCTAAAACCCTAACCACGTAGTTCAATTTGTGTGGTTAGCTTCCTGAAGCCTCTCTCTCTCTCTCTCTCTCTCTCTGGGGTCTAAGGGCTAAATGACAAGACTAGAGATGGTGACTTTTCTCACTTCTCGGTGTGAGAAACGTTAAAAGAGGCAACTAGGGTTTCGGATAGTGAACAGTTTTCAAACGGAGTACGGAGTTTGACATTTAAGCCTAATCTTTGTGGAATATGTCCAAATCTTTTTCCCAGAAGGAGAAGTAAAAAAGTTGGATGTTTTTGGTAGTGAAAATTTCGTAACAGTAGATTTTTATTTGTAATTAAAAAGTTATTAAGTTTTTCGGTAGTGAATAAATTATTGAGAAATGTCAAATTATTTTTGATAGTGAATAAATTGTTGAGAAATATCAAATTATTTTCGATAGTAAATAAGTTGTTGATGAATTTGTTAGATGAGTTACGATAGCAAAAATAAGTTTTTATTGATAATTTTTTTTGTTAGTGAAAACAGAATGGTGAAATACGAAAATTAATTTGTTAATGAAAACGAAATGATAAAATGTGTTAAGTTTTTAGTGTTTTTTTATTATTGGCATGAAACACCTCCTCAATCCCCATGATGATGGGCTGGGTCCGATTTTAAAGTTTTGAGTTGAATGCATGTGATTTGTATTTATAAAAAGAATATAATGACTCGATGTTATATACTCCCTCCGTCCCATAATATTTGTCCAGTCCGCGAAACGGAGACTACAAAATCATGCATTTCTTTCAAGAAAAAATTCAAATTTTTTTCACAAGTTAAAAGAACTTGTCGAGATCTAGTAAGTTGTTGAATTTTTTCTCAACTTTACTTACAAAAATAGTATTATTTTTACGTCTCCGTTTTGCGGACCAGACAAATATTATGGGACGGAGGGAGTATGTATTACAGTCCATATATAATGCCTATTAATAAAAGAGGGCGTCTATGTATATCTACTCTTAAAATAATAAGGGAAATGATTTTGTCACTCTTTTTTTTGTTAATGTGACTCTTCTGCAAGTATATTTTTTACACTTGTAGGAAAATAGCGTTAACAAAAAAGGGAGTGACAAAATCAGCGATCAATAATAAACATGTTAGCAAATTGTCTTAAAAGAAAAGCATTTACTTCCAAACCCTTGCAATACATGCTACCTATTGCACGTTTAAACTAAACCAATTCTATTTTTTAATATAGAAGAAGAACCCTGATTGGTTTTTTTTACTCCTTTTAGTCAAGATTAGGGAGTGCGGTTACTAATTTGAGAAATGCCAAAATCACTCACTCTTAAAATTTATACGATATCATGATTTCACCGGTATAACATGAGTATTCAAAGACTAATCGGACAAACAAAAAAAAAAAAAAGGGGATTAATCGGAGAAATTTAGTGCTCCATAATTTTTTGTTAACTATTTATAAATATGAATTACAATAAATCTTAGTGCATTAATATCTGTATAAGGTGTATATAAATATTCAGAAAAATGTATTATATGTGGGTTACTCCCCGTCTTAGAAGGTTTAGGTTAGCAAAACGGTTTGAATTTAGGAAGCGGATCCTCTTCAATCCATGTTTTGGACTAGAAGAGAAAATCAAAGCCGGAACCGTTTGATGCTGCAATCAATGGTTCAGATCTGCTCAAAAACTTTTTGCTAGAAGAATTCAATTCTTCACGCTAAGATTTCTTGAACAAATCCGAACCTGCGAACCATTGATTTTCCTAATGTACGAACGAGATTTGAACTGTTTCCTCTGATCCGAAACTTGGATTGGGAAGGATCCGATCCCTTAAATTTAACTAACTAGATCGATCTAGTCGGCCACTCACGAGACAGCCCTTAATAGTGGATTGATGAATTGACATGTCTTGAGCAATCGAGTAATAGTTTGAAATTCCCATTGAAATCTGTCAAAATATACCCTTGAAAATGTCATATGATTGGAGGGAGCCATACATTTCATCCATTTAAAGAGTGTCAGAAGTAGCTACTGGAGAAGAGAGAAGTGTAGATTTTAATCTCACACATCCATACTGCATTTGAATAAGTTTTTGAGAAATTTTTAAAAAATTTTATAGGGTTATGAGTGGAGAGAAAAATGAGAATAATGATTGGAAGTAAGGGTAATGATTGGAGAGAGATAGAGAGAGAAATGAAAATAATGATTGGAGATAGGGGTGAGTAATGATTAGAAGTAAGGGTAATGAAAATGTTTTTTGAGTTGAGAATTTTTTTTTAAAACGCTATCCAAACAAGGCACTAGTAAAACAATACAGTAGTAAAAATGGAAGCACAGGGCGTGAAGCCAGCTCATTTTGGCACCTTTTTCTTCTTTTGTGTAAGGGGGCTCCTGCGTTTCAAAAGCAGCACAAGGAGAAACAAGTGCCACAATTAACACTGTTCTTGACCCCCTTTTTTTTGTGTGTGTGTGTATGTACTTGTCATAACACATAATTTTTTGTTTTTTTTGAATCGGATAACACATATAATTAAGTAGTGAAAGACCAGCTTTAAGTCTTCGGTTAGTTTTCTGTTGGCCGGTGAGTTTTCTCCCATACAGTTGACCAGAGTTTGATTCTTGGGATCATGCCGCAAAAAGTACCAATTTTTTATGAATTCTCTAATTCTAACATGAATGGCATACTTGCGATTGTGTCTTTCAAAACTTTCACGCAAATGAACATCTCTCATTCAATTTTCATTGCTTGAGTTCAGCTAGATTGCAGGAGTATAACTGTGCAGTAGAGAAAATCACGTTAAAGTCAAATTTGGAAATGGTACAATACTCACAAAAGTCAAAATTCTATTACTGCATTGCTAGAAATGCTAGGAATTGTCTAGGTGAACACATGTTACACATCATTGGGTTGTACCTCAGAACTACTCCCTTCTCATCTTGCAGGTTTGAAACCGTGCGAAATTTTGGAATGGATACTCTCTTTTTTATGGTTCATGGTGAATATGTTGAAATTATACGATGGAATTATAAAAAAACTCGCAATCTGTAAAAAGGAAAATTGACACAAATTGCAGTTAAAAAGTTGTATGAGGGCAATATGATGAAAATCCAATAACTCGCAAATCTCTAGAGAGACAACGTATGGATGACCAAGAGCAGGAGATCTGTCTATTTGGATGATTCTGGACTTCTTGAGGTTCAAGGCAAACTGTGATGTGGTATTTAAGGAGGATGGTAGTGATGGTAAGATTACAGCCGAATTGGAAAGGCAAACCCGTGGATGGTCCTGTTAGGATCTCCTCAGTGCCGCAAGGTGAGTTCCTCGCATTCAGGGAGAGGCTTGTTTGATGGTAGCGTTATCGTGGAATCATACACCAAGCTAGCAAGCAATTCTTCTGAGCGTCTCTGAACTTGTTCGCACTTGGGAGGTGGTTGTCGTGGTTCTTGATATCCCGGGAGCTTGCTCGCTTGGCAGGAATGGGGTTCAATTAGGCGCGTCGATTAGCAAACAAGGCAGCCCATTCAGTAGCTGCTTTAGCTATTCTTCTCTTTGGGTGACTGTTCCTCCTTTTTCTCTAACAGTACGTGAGTCCTCATTGTAGCCCTTTGGGCACAATCGTCTCATAAAGAAAAAATAATAGTAACACAAATTTCAGTAAACAAGTTAATTTGGGATGGTGGACAGAAAACTTAAGGTCCATGCATGTATAAACTATAAAGATTGATTCTTTGATATTTGAACCTAGTTCACATAATTCTTTAGCACTACCCTTCGTTTTTCTTATAATATTTGCCCTATGCTCCCGCTCTTAATTAGTCGTTTCTTATTTACTACTAGTCAGCGAAATTTTCGAAAAAGCACTTTTTCAGTTGCAGCGGTATGCAGCATTGTTCGTTTTTCTAGGCACGGTGTCCACTCATTATTTAAAAAAACCTCTATCAGAACCCAAACCGAACAGGAAAATTTCAAGCTACGGAAAAGACAGAAAATAATTGAGGTACTCCTACTACTTTTTGCAGGTAAAGCCCAGACAAAGTGGGATTGGGGGAACCGGGGGCATGACCGGACGCAAAAAAGGCAAGCACTCAGATAGCAGCATATATGCATGTAGGTCAGCTCTGACCTAACCACTCTATATATCCCAGTGGGTTCAGCCACTACACGAACCAAAAGGCTAAAGGTCCTCTAACCACACCGACCTATATTAAAAGCCACAATAAGTTTTGCTATAAAGTTTTGAACCGAGACAGCACTTTTAGTTGATTTTGTCTTTATACTTTCTACATTATTGTTGAACCTATTTTTCGCTTCTTTTTTTTTTTTTTTTTTTTCCTTCTGTTTTCTGTAAATGTGTTTTGGTGGGTGTCGGGTGTGATAAGCAATTAAGCCCAAGGGATTGGCCAGTGGTTAAGAATGAGATTTAAGTGGTTTGCTTACGTTTAAGGTTTCAGATTCGAGATCTCTATCAGCTCCTTTAGGGCTAGTCTATATGGAGTATTTGCTCCGAGTTTAAGTACGGCTTCATTAGTCGACGGTGGTTCTCCGGGACTAGTCAAGATTCGTACGTAAACTGATTCGGACACCTGATTATAAAAACAAAAGTTTCATAAGCAATTCTTGGTCTACCTAATCTGTGGTCAAAACTAGAGTTTTAGAAAGATTTGTCGCTACTATGCTACGCACAGTCTACTGTACTGTTATTTGTCTTTACTTGAATAAACATCCCACAAAATTCAACATATGAGAATAACAACAAAACCAATGCAAATGAAATTTGTACGTACTACTAGTTTTTTGCAATTGAAAAAAAAAAAATCCAAAAGCGATTATTCAGTTTCAGGATTGCAGTTCCTTTTTTTTAGACTTTTCACAAGAAACTTGATATAAAATTAAGTAAAAACATTAATCATAAAGGTCCTATTTTGCGGTGCCCCATTTTTTGAGGGATTTTTTATACAACTTCTCCTCATTTTTTTGGCCTAACGCCTTTAGGAGTGCACATAGGTGCTAGCAGAAAAAAGGACAAGAGTTCAAATCCTCTGTCAAATGACTTTCGCCGATGAAACCAAAAAAAAAAAAAAAAAACATTTTGAACCTGACTTGTGCTCTGATTTCTCTGTTTATAAGGATGTTAATAACTGGGTCTGGCCCAACGGTCTTTAGTCGCAAAATGGGCTGAGATTGAAAGAGTGGGACCAGAATACTGGGGAGACTGCAGCCAGACTGTGAACCTTGGGCTTTATACCAGATTTGCTTGCATCTGGCTACCTACTAGTACTAAGGCTGCGTTCTCTTAAACGTAACTTAAATCTGCGAGTTTTGTCTTTATTTGAATTTTTTTCGCATTTATTAGTTTTGCGCCAAACTTTTGTGGGTCACATTTTTTGCTAAAAAGTGGTTATTTCTCAAAATACTTAGGTAAAGGTAAATAAAAAAAAAACTTTTCTGATTTCTCTTGTTGAGACGAATGAATAACCTACAAAAGTTCGGCGCAAAATTGATAAATGCAAAAAAAAAATCAAATAAGGACAATTTATAGATTTAAGTTAAGTTTAAAAGAACGCAGCCTAAAAATGAAGTGAGTCTGGCCCAACCATTGAAGGTGAGGCCAGAAATGCCTATTTACTGAGAATGCCTCAGTAATGAGGATTCAATTCCTCCTTTTGCTTTTGTGTTTTCATTAGCAATTAGTACAAAAGGAAAAAAATAAAATAACAGCCACAAGCACAAAATGTGTGCTCCATATATATAAATATAAGTGTTCCTACTACTTACAAGGTACGCAGACGGTTAGGCGCAACGTATTTTTTCAAGAAAAAAAAAAAGATACAATCGTGAAGTTACACACACCATATTAAACTCGGTACACATTTCATATTGAACGGATTTACACAAATTATACTCTTGTATGAATGATTCGCGCACCGCGACTTACAATACGGTTCTTTGGATGATTAAAACGAGACTTGAATGGACTCCATGGGCCCCTGGCCCGATCTGTTTATCCTTTGACTCCCAAAACATGTTGTTATCATCTCCATGGCCCCTGGCCCGATCTGTCTACTAATTCTTTATTTTTTGACTGGTAAAATCAAGTAACATGAAAACCCATGTACTGAATTCGTCCAGATGTGATGAATGAAAAAAAGAAAATGAACAATGAAAAAAAATAAGACACACACATTAAGATCGATCCCACTAGTTAAACTGATTTATGTTTTTATGTTATTTTGAGTTTTAATGTACTTACATGACTATGCATGTGTATTTATATTTTTTTCTCGCATGTACGGTCGCCCCTGCGTGATGAAATTCCTCGCTCCGTCCCTGGTTATTGTAATGGAGTAAATGTTTGCATAAAAGGCCACAAGCATTTCAAAATTTCACTTAAAAGCACACAAAAATAAGGGTCGATCGGTGCTTTGAATAACATACTCATCTTTTATCACATACTTATTGGTTGTTCGAATCAACTTACGTACAGCTCGATTAATTTCATAAGTTTGAAGCTAACATGAACTAAATTTTGAGCGATCCAACCGTTACATACTGGTTCTAATGTTTACTCGTATGAAATAAGAAAACAAGGAGCAAAACTCAGAGACATCCAAACATAAGAGCATGTACTAAACAAAAACTAAGCAAAAGTGAGAGGAAGAACACAGGCGAGGTGAGACATCCAAACATAAGTGCAGCAACAGAATTAACAAGAGATTAGTTGTATACTAATTAAAACGAATGATAAACTCGAGTCTATGAGATAAAGAGACAAAGTCTGAATATTATTGACCAAAAACTGCATAAACATTAGATTACAAACCCTTTAATAAGCCCGAAGCCCTAGAAACCTTAGAAAAACTAAAAAGTTTCAAAAATTGAAATAAAATAATAAAATTGAAAACTAGACAGAAAAATAAGACTTTCTCATAAAAAAAAAATCAACTGAAAAGGAATTATGAGTTAAGTATTAACATTTCAAAACTTTTCTAAAATAGAAAAGCGAAAAAAACGTAAATTGAAGGCTTAAGAGAAGGAATTAGGCCGAAAAATACCATCGCTCATGACAGGGTGGTGAGTGTTGATCGCAACGTGAAAATAAATTAGCCCACCAAGTTTGAGCCCAATCCAAACTCATCCAAAATTTGCCAAATCGGATAATTTGCAATTAAATAACATTTGAACTTTCGAAGCTTCGAATGGTCTAATTAATTATAAAATTGGGTTTCCACGTATTTTGCACAAGTGATCAAAAGAAGAAACGAGTTGAAAATTTGGGACAAAAACAGATCTTTAAAAAGTGAGCATGGATCCGCAAAATGGAGTACCTTTAACAGGCAGACATATCATGTGAAATGAGACATGGCCCACTGGTGCTTGACCGCGTGCAAACAAGAACAAAGCAACAATGATTAATGCTGTGACAAAGATAACGAATCTCCGATAGTGTTGGCAATGGGGACGCGTCGGGAACAGAGGATTCTACTATCCCATCCCCGATCCGTGAATCCATTTCCCGTTTCAATTTCTGACCCGATCCCCGAACTCATTCTTTGAGCTGATAATTTTTTTTGAAGTTTGACGGTTAAGAATCTTCGAGCCAATTTACTTGCACTCCAATTAATCCGATTCAGTCAAACGTGGGCCATCTACGGCGAAACTAGGTAATTCACAAGAAATTACATTCTTTCGGGTCGAGTCGCTTGACCTTAGAATCGAATCGTGATTAATTGTGTGGAAAGCTAACTGACCAACCAACCGGTTAACCCTTGACCTTAGTATATTTAATAATAATAATACTCCCTCCGTCCCGGTTTTTTTGTCCCCCTTTTGACTTTTTGAGAGCATTTGATCTCTCAAAGAATTGGCTATAATTTTCAATTCGTAATGTTTTTAATATGCAATATGGATCTTATTTGATAGATCTCAATTAGTTTTATTATACAAAATCTTCAAAATCATAAAAAATATTATAAAAGGTAAAATATAAGTATATTTTTAAAAGACACGTATTTCAACAATTAGACAAACAAATTGAGACGGAGAGAGTATGCCCTGTGCATTAATAGGATATGAAGAGAGATTCACAATACAATTGTCAACCATAAAACTCTTTAATAGTCTCGTTCAACCCATCATTTTTTTCCCACTTGGCAAACAAGTAGGAGTAGAAAACAAGGAGAAAGTACTGATGAAAACCCTTTACCGAGGAAAAATGATTGATTAAAGAAGAAAGTGGAAGGAAGTTGTTTGTACTACAAATTTTAGTTAAGATATATACAAGAGATGGTGGTAGCTAGTTTCTTCTCAATAATTCTATAAGCTTATTTGGTCTCATTTTTCTGACTTCAGGGAACTGCCCTGACCTACTCTCCGTAGAATGCCAATTTTGGCCATGCAATTCCACCAAACGAATCTCTCTCTCTCTCTCTCTCTCAGAAATGAGCCCATTCTGACCTACCACAAGACCAGCTCATTGTGACAGGACAATTATTCTAATGACATGGACATAAGCTAAAAGACCAAGTTGATGCGTAATTCATAAATTCTTAGCAGTGAGTCGTTTCCATTGAGTATCAGACATTATCTTGATATTCCTTAATATTAAAAGCACGTGGTACTGTGATTGAAGAATAGAGTCTTTAATTAGAGAGGGGTAATTGGCTACCCAATAATAATTATATTTATAATTAACCGAAATAACCTTACTACTTAATCTTGACAGCTATGTAAGCGTGAAGTCATGCTAAAAGTCGTTCCCAATTAATACCCGTTTCACTTACGTAGTAATATTGCTAATCGATCGTGACCTCAACCTCATAATAAGAAACACAATGTGGATGTATTTTCCATTGACACCTCGGTTCTCTATCATTTGGGAGAGAACTGTCCTAAAAATACACGTAATAAGAACCCTAATTTTGCTCCCATTTGATGATCGATTTCTTTACATCCTTGGAATTGCTTGTATAGGTCATCGCTGCAACAAATCAGTTCAACATGATCTCTTGCAATTTCTTGATCTAAAACATAGGAGTAGTTTAGTCGTATTTTGGTATAAACTTTTGAACCAAGACAATTGTTATGAATCAAAAACTTACAACCATCATATTGAATACTTGATGCTTATCAAGGATAGTCTACAGACTCTATAAAATCCTTCAAGATGAACGACCCCGATTAAAACAAAAATAATAATGAAACGGGTTCAGACCCATGGTCCTTTTTGTTCATTCCATCTCTTAAACAGGAGAAAAGCCAAGTCCAATATCAAAACTTCCTCAGAATCAGCTTGCTCTAGAGCATCGCAATGTAATAATCAAAAGTGAATAATCAAAATTTGCCACGTCAGTTTTTGATTATTCATTTAGAGAGTTGTAAAAGTTAGCAATGTGAAGTCCCACATTATTACTTTTGATTATTCAAATGCCTAAATTTAATTATTGGTTAGGAGGTTCCAAATTTTGATTATTACAATATGAGCATTTTTTTAAACACACATTGCTAATTTTAGTAATCTTTTAATTTTGATTATTACATTGCGGATGCTCATAATGCTTCATGCCAAGTTGCTACTATACCCTACTCCCTTTTGTTGAATTAAAATAAACTTCGGAATCTTTGGGTTTTACATAAATATAATAATCCATTCCTAAAATGTGACCTGATCATCATCACAATAAAGATCACGAAGGTAATGGGTAGGTAAGTTTTCCAATAACATATAGGACTAAAGCTTCTCTAGCATTTGGGACAGAATTGCACCCAAAAAAAAGTCCACACACCCTGTATCTCTATAATGATCGGAGTCGTTCAACTTTGAACACTTTTTATATAAAATTATCTTTAAGAAAAATCAGCTCAACATGATATTAGCAGCTTCTGGATCGAAACACTGACTGTTTGTTTAGGATTTTGGTATAAACTTTTGAATCAACACAAGCGTTTTGAAAAGAACTTAGAAATATCAGTCATGGGTAATTTACACATAAAATCTCATATATACTCTTAATTCCAATAGGAAAAGAAGAAGAAGAAGAAGAAGAAGAAGAAGGAGGTGATGGGTTCAAGCGCGTTGAATTTTTGGTACAGTTCTATCGTAAAGGCACAGAAAAGTCGAGTCTTATATCAAAACTTCCTTCAACTAGCTTTATGCCAAGTTGATAATGTATATGGATAGTGATAATGTCAAAACTGTTTTTGTTGGTGTCTAAACTCTAGTGCATAAAAGATTTGTACCATTTGCAATGTACAAGACTTTTTGTGCACCGGAGTTTTGGCACCAACAAAAATGATTTTAGCATCAACAAAAATAATTTTGGTATTATTATTTCCCATATATATTAGTACTAAAATTTACTATACCTAATCCCCCTTTGTATAATTAGAAAAATAAAATTTGGAATCTCTGGGGGTTTTGCATTGTTGCATAAACAAGTGTCCATTGGTCGGCCACTCCGAAAGCGACAGTCCCATCTCATCTTTCACCTTCTTCCCTGTTTACGGTTAGTCCACCCCATCATTTTCACAAGTCCAACCGGTTGAAAATGGAATTGAAATCAAGAGATTCATAGTATGTATATGTCCAAACAGAATTTCTCTTTTTGATCAAATGTTATGAAAAGGTGAAATATCGCATCCTTGACATTACGATTACGGTTTGATTGGATAATTTTCCAGAAATTAATCAACAAACAAAAAGGAATAAGGTAAGGAAAAGTCTTGCAAGCAAGACAAAACATGCACACAATTGACAATACCTTCCTTCTAAGTCATCCAAAGCACATCCCCACCTCTCACTCCACAATCAAAGACGTTGCGGACACGTATAATGTGCACAGATCGTGACAGAGATGTATTCCAAATTATTGGTTCGGATGAATTCCATCGCAAGACCAATTTTCGCCATACAATCCCCGGACGCCTCCATGTGTAAATATGTATTAGCGATAGAAACATCTGTGTCCATGACATTGCTCCTCCGAAATCCCCTCCCCTTACTCGCCCTTTAAACCAGAAGCACAGTTGCTGAAAATACTCCCAAAAAAAACCCCTCTACTCGAGAAATTCTCTCCCCCTAAAACAAACAGCACACTTCTGGAGACTTCACTCTCTCTCTCTCTCTCTCTCTCCCTCTCTCCATACATCTATACAGATTCTGCGGAACGACTAAAAAATCTTCCCAAGGTGGAGGAAAAACAGAGAGATGCCAGAAATCGATGGGTCCTCCCAGCCCCAAATCACAGAAATGTTCAGCAAATTCGCCCTCGCATTCAAGACCAAAACCTTCGAATTCTTTGCCGAAGACGACGACGCTCCCACCACCACCCCCGCCACCCCCTTACACCCCTCCGCCGCCGACATAGACCCCGACAACTACACACTCCTCCTCCTAGACGACTCCGCCGAAGAATTCATCACCGACCAGAAAGTCGTCGTCATCAAACCGGACGCGCAACGCCAAACCCACATCGACCCGACCCGACCCGCCAAAACCCATGTCCCGGATTCCCTCATCCCCTCCCTCTTCGCCACCGTTTCCTCCTTCGAAGCCTCCTACCTCCACTTACAGACCGCCCACGTGCCCTATCACGAGGACACCATCAGAACCACCGATAAAACCCTAGTCTCCCACCTCCAAAAACTCTCCGAAATCAAACGGTGGTACACGAATTACCTATCTACCCCCAATCCCGATCCAGATTTCCCAATCGGGTCCTGCTCCGAAGCTCAAGTACAAGAGAATCAGAGCAAGCTCCGATGCTTAGAAACCGTGTTCAATCGGTTACAGACCGAAATCGACGAGAAGGGCGACAGAGTGTTTTCTCTAAGGCAAGAGTTGGATAAAATTCGTAAGGGTAATGGTAAGTTGTCAAAGAAATTATCCAGCTATTCGGGTCCGAGCTCGAGAGAGGTTGCGCTGACCGTTAGAGTTTTCGACTCGATTCTGCGCGAGGCGTGCAGATCGATGCACGGATTCTCGAAGTTGTTGATCGGTTTGATGAAGGAAGCGAAGTGGGATTTGGATCTGGCGGCGAGTTCAGTTCACTCGGGTGTCGATTATGCGAAGAGAGAGCACAACCGGTACGCGTTTCTTTCGTATGTTAGTTTGTGTATGTTTCGAGGTTTTGATTCGGAAGGGTTTGGGTTGTTGGATGTTAATGGAATTGTGTGCAATGGTATGGGCTCAAATCCAGGGGAAAGGACTCCTTTGGGGAAATTAAAAGAACATGTATCGTGTAATCCTATGGAGGTTCTAAGTAAGAATCCAAACAGTGGGTTCTCGAGATTTTGCGAGCTGAAGTATCAAGAACTAATACACCCAACGATGGAATCATCGATTTTTGTGAATTCGGATCGAAATGAAGCGATTTTGAATTCGTGGAAGTCGTTGAGTGTATTTTACGAGTCATTTGTTAAGATGGCTAGTTCGATTTGGTTGCTTCATAAGTTGGCGTATTCGTTCGATCCTGCTGTTGAGATTTTTCAGGTGGAGAGAGGGGTTGATTTTTCGATGGTGTACATGGAAGATGTGACCAAGAAAGGTTCTTTTTCAGGTAAGAGTAGACCGAAGGTGGGATTCACGGTTATACCGGGTTTTAAGGTTGGGAGAACAGTACTTCAGTCTCAGGTTTATGTGATAGGTTCGAGTGTGCATAGTAGTAATGGAAGGCCAGATTGAGGCTGGTCATGTTGAGGTTTCAGAAACGGTCCCTGTTTCTTTGTTTTGTACGTGACTAGGATTTCCATGGAGCTCGGTTTTTGCCATTACAATCTTGACAAAAGAATACAAGAAAAAGAAAATTACATTTAAGTGTCACAATTGAAAGATGCTTGAGATCGTATGGTAAGGATGAATTCGGGAAGTACACAAGCTAAAGTGCTAGCTCATTGCCCTGTGGGAAGGAATTCCGCCAATAATGGTGAAGTTTGCTTCTGATTCCTGATGGTTTTGGAATTTTCTTGCATGTTTTCCTATCTGTAGGTTGTGTGCTTGTAGAGATTGACTGTAACGGTTTTGATTTCTGTAGTGAGTTGAGGGTGGGGTTGGTTTGACACAAATACGTCAGCAAATTGTATGTAGTCTAGTCTCATGAAAAGTTGTAATTGTTTTCAAATGGCTAATTAAATTATTTGGTCCTCTTTGTAATTTCTAACCGACCGAACCGAATATCATGGAACACGATGCCTTGGACAAAGCTCAATAAAAAATGGATTAAAATGAAGCTGACCCCGATTAATTGGGACTCAAGGCTCTGTTTGGTTTGGTTTGTCAATCTTAAAGATGTTTTGTGAGTTACTTTGTGTGGAGAATTTTTTGCATGGATCAAAACTTCGCTCAGAAATGCCTTCTTCAGCAGTTCCTTAGTGCTTTTGTTGAAGTACCCCTTGTGTTTTTTTTTTTTTTTGTAATACTTTGGATCATTTGACCACCTACGTTATCCCCTCTTTAAGTAGGTTATAACTAACAAGTTGCACAAGATCTGCTGCTTTGCATTCAGTAAAAGAATTTAGTTGGAGTGTACTGCAATCCATAGTGCCAGTTTGTGCATTTAGCTAATTCCTGTTACTTTTCTGGGTATGTTATCCTATCTTGCATTCGATCTTGTGCCTATCCGCTGTTGCCAAAATCTTTTCCAAACCTCAATCAACTCTGTCAACTGTTCTATTTACTGTTGAATTTTATCTCCTTCATATGCTAGTACTAGCGGGTATAAGCAGCATTTCTTCTCCGCATTTTTTAGGCACAGCCCCACATGGTACGTAAATGCAGTTGGGATTTTGGAAGTACCTCTGTTACTCTTTAAAGCAGTTGGGAAAACCCCAGAAAAACACACTGTAGAGGACTTAAAAGCAGTTGTGAAGCCAAGCTACCTTCTCTGCTGCTACTTTGTGTTCACTTAAAATTATAGTGTAGCCTTAATGACATTAGAGTTATCGATGTTGTTGAGTCAGAACTGTACTGATTCTGTTTGATGAAATGCATAGGCATGATGCTCCTAACTAGTTTCCGTAGCATGTTTGAGGTCATTTAGGTTCATGTTTTCCTTTCCTTATAGTATGGGACATGTGAGATGGGGTTTGGACCATTCAGTAGGAGAAGCAAACAAAGGAAAAAATGATAGAAAAAGATAAAAATGTAATGAAATAAGCTCTTTCTTTCTTTCTTTCCTTCTTTGGTTGGATTTAGGAAAATGAGAAAGGAAAAAAACAGATTTTTGTTTCAACATTCCATCTTTTTTGTTATAAGAGTATGCGGAAATTCTTCTATCCAAATATTTTTGCATGAGGAAGTGGCTTCCATTATTGAGCAGAATGACAGGGCAAGGCCTCGATCAAGGTATGGAACTATACTGGAAATTACTGTATGCTCAGTTCCCCAAACTTCTTTATAGCCTATGATTGACAATGATATTATGCCAGATAAGGTGGTACGGGTTCCCCCTCCATATGGGATATACTCTGCTATAAATCTGTCTGGTATGTGATTGGATGCATGCTCTCTTTAGTCTCCTGGTAAAAGGTGTTTTGTTCGACAACCGCACTAGCAAATGTTCCTCCCTTCGTTCTTATGAATAGAAATGTTCCCCTTGAGCTTTGTTGAATGTAGTTTGGTTCAACCATAGCTGGCAAAATTTGTCAGTCTTGGAACATATCCATGAAGGAGAAAGGAAAATGACAGCATATTCAAACACAAATGTCGCACGTGCATCGGATGGTTCCGGATACAGATGTGTCAGGATCTGTGTCCAGATATCTATGTCTGAATCATTGCTGAAAAAATTAGGACACTGTCGACTTTTCTGTTTGGATGATTGATATATTCCTTTCCAGTTTTTGCTACTACTTGTAGCTGGTGCTTTGTTGGTATTTTGCCCGGAGGCTCGTATAGGTACGCCTTGGGTTCAGGAGAGCCGTTCACAAGAAGTGGTGCTGAGCTCTTTCTTGCGTTTAGCCTGTTGGCTCGTTTATGTTCCCCCTCTTTCAAGTGTTAGTGTTGCAGCAAAAATATTCTGAAACATCTAATACGGTATGGAGTACATTATTTGGTAGTACTATATTTTTCCTGGTGTCTTGTCTATGCAAGTCTTGGTTTGTCGTCTACGTCTTTCTTGTGTCTATACGTACGAGTGTTGGTTTGTCGTCCACGATAGCCCATTTTTTCCCTTTAATTTCTGTTAAGAGTGTTGGTGTTCTGCGAATTGCCATGAGACCGTCTTGTCATCTTCATTCTTTCCGTAGCAAAGTACGTACAGGAGCACTTGAAGAACAATCTCATCACAATTAAACAAATGAAGTGGTAAAGAAAGAACCCATATGCTATCAGCGAGTCCAGAAAATAAGATCCTTGGTTAATAGTTATTTGGCAATTCTTTCTTTAGATTTACTTTTACGAATATTCTTCTATTGATAAGATTCTTGGTTTAATTTTGTTCTTGGTCTTCATGGTTTTATTGTAGGAGGATTGCAGCTATTTGGTGTGTAGTGGGGCCGCCAGCGATCAGGTTCGCGTTGATTTACTTTTTCGAATATTCTATTGACAGGGATTAGTGCGATCGATGCAGACAAAATTTCCTACTTGTAAAGAATATGTGGATTTAAGTGCTCTTTTTTTTTTTTTTAAATTAACAATCATACCACACACCATTGGATTAATCTCAAATTGGTCACTGTCTGCCTAATGGTTAATAGTAGTAAAATTTTGCTTAAATTATTTGGCCAAGTGGAAATGAAAAAGTTAATAAATGTTTGTCATTCATGAGATTGCATGTTCAAATCTCGCAAAGGCCAAATGCTCCAAATCCTAGGCTGTTGGAGGGTTTCTCCGGTCTTTAACATAAGAGCCCTTGAATTAGCGAGGTGTGCACAAATTGGTTTCAGATAGGAAGAGAGCTCGTTATGAAAAAAAAAAAAAAAACTACTACTCCCTCCGTCCCAATTTAGTTGTCACTTTTGGAAATTCGTGCCACTTTTCAATTGATTATATCTTATAATTTATAATGTTTTAGGTGATTTTAAAAACATTGTATTATAGAACAAATCGAGATCTATCAAACAAGATCCATATTGAATATAAAATTCATTACCAATTTAAAGATATGAGTAATTTTTTAATCCGATTAGAATAGAACTGTGACAAGTAAATTGGGACGGAGGTAGTACTATTTTGCTTTATTTTCGACAAGAAAAGTGTGGCCGTCTCGAGTAAATAGTCCTATATTCTAACAATAGTTGGGCTCCCAAAGATTGAGCTTGGGTGGGTCAACCCAGTTTTACAGTGGAGCCGTCCCATTTCATTGCAGGCCGGGCCGAGCTAGATTGACTAATCCACAGGTTTTTTCCCCTCAATCAAACTTGTTTGATAAGCCCAAGTAAAAGTGCCCAATTTGCACGACAATGAAAGAGCCCATTCTTGCCAAAATGCACTTATAAGTTATAATTTAACTTGTTGGGTTGTCGTTATCGAGCCTTTTTGCAGTTTTTTGTTGGCCAAAAATTTTAATTACTCTTGAGACAACGTAACCACATTTTGAACGAAGGTTCACACCTGAGAGAGAGAGAGAGATTGATTTCCCCATGGTTTTTGTTTTTGGCTTTTTCGTTGTCTTAAGAGCATCTCCAATAACATAAGCAAAAATTTAGCCATTGTGCTTAGAATTTTCCTCTTGGCCAGTCACCAAACCAGTGCAATACCCAACAATCTAGCCATTTGCCTTAAAAAAAAACAACAAACCATACATGCATATATACACATACACAAATATGTATTACACACACACACATATAAATACAAACGGCGGCCAGAAGGCAAGGGTTTTGCTCGGATCTTGCCACAACCGACTATGGCGACGACGACCGACGACCAAAAACGATGGCCATATCCGAGAGAGAGAGAGAGAGAGAGAGAGAGAGAGAGAGAGAGAGAGAGAGGATTTTGCCTTCGTTGGAGTATCTCGAAGTACGACAACTATTCTTTCCTTCACTGGAGCAAGAGGATCTGACTCATCGGAGTGAGAAATATCCTGCCGCCGATCTGTTTTTGGGAAGAGGGGCTGAAGCAAGCCTTTCGTACTCGCTTGGGCATGGCGAGGTGTTTTTTTTTTTTTTTTCCTCGGCAAACGAAACTTTTTTGCTCGGCATGGCGAGGTGTTGGAGCGAGGGGCCAGTTTGGCGAGGCCCAGCCGAGGCTGCTGAAAACGGGAAAAGAGGGGTTTTCTCGCCACTTTGATCTCTCCGGCGCCTTACCCAAGCCTCCAGGAGATGCTCTAAGTTACTTCATTGCGAACATGTCTACTTTTTTATTTGATTTATTTTAGTTTCTCGCATGAAAAGTAATGAACTTTGACCAAAAGCTCAATAAATTTTATTTTGAGAAAATAATTTCAAAGAAACAAAAACTATACAGTAGTTTTCAGACAACACAAAACATATTGTGAAATCTCACTTTCGCTGTGTTGTAATATATATAATGTAATGCCCACTAGATACTATTTTATTTTATTTTTTTTGATTGGCTGCCCACTAGATACTATTAACCCGAGGTAAAAGTTTTGGGCCACATGGTCAATGGTGGACGCAAGATTTTTTATGTGGAGGGACCAAATTACATGTATTTCATAAATTAACATCAAAATCTCATCCTTAATATTAATAACAGAGGAATGTATTCCAAAAAGTAACAAAAATAAAAATCGTGAAGCACATTTTGAGCTTGCATATGTCAAAGTGGATTACCTAAGTTGTTTTGGAAGAAAATGGGTGGTCTATGTTTCTGAAGGGAAAAGCACTGCAAGAATCATAACTGAGGCTTCTGATGTGGGGGTCATTCTTCATAATTTTTAGGAACAAAAGAAAAAATTTAGTAACTGCACCGGCCTGGCCCCCCTCTTGCACTCTCCTAAAATCGTCCGTCCAAGTGGTTACGCTAATGGTTAGCATGTGAGCTGGCGGCTTGGCGCGTGACGCAGGTGGACCGGGCGGTTACAAATATACTCCTATTTGTGAAGAGGCTTCCCCTTAATTAAAAGAAATGTTTACCGTTCTTATAATAAAGAGAGTAGATAAGATATATTTATGTATATAATCCAATTCGATCATCCACATCGATTATTGTATAAGAAGCACTTTTATGGACTGACACGGAGGAGCACGGGCGACCACCTTACCCACATTTCAAATTATTATAGGGATCATAGTAGATTTTTATCTTCAAAACGTAAAAACTATACATGTTGCTACTCTAATATCGTTTCAAATAATTCAACATCCGCCCAACCAAGTGTTTTGGGGATAAACACTTCCAGCTGCAAGTGAGGCTATAGCAAACAACTCTGTTGAGTTGATTAATTATTCTTGTAAATAGCCTTGGCATGATCCAAATCAAATTAAACTGAGCCTTGTATCTCAATTAATTCGGGACATGATCCAAATCAAGACTAGCTTAAATATAGACTATATTCTATGTAACTGTGCATCCACTCAAAGGAGAAATGAGGACAGACAATAAGACAATCACGAGATTATATGCCATAAGTGATCAATCATATATATATATATATATATATATATATATATATATATATACACACCTTGCTTTTTTTAGTTAATTAATTGAATTTCCGATGTACTCCATCAAAGTGCGTGTGTGTATATATATATATGGCGCTTCTAATAAGAGCGCCTCTATTTTCGTTATTTGCGGACTTCTGTTGTCAGCCATTGGATCATGATTTCAATTGTCCGAATCTGCTGATGGTTTATGACCGGTCACAATTAACTTTTCTCCAGAAAAGTTTCATTAAAATCTAGACCATTGAAATCACGATCCAATGGCTACCAGCGACGTTCTCATTTAACTCTAATAATTATGCCCTTATTAGAAACTCCCTATATATATGTATATATATATACACACACACAATTGGCTTCCTCTAAGGTCGCCCTTAGACGAATATGTCTGCATTTTAACTCTAATAAGGGCGCCCTCATTAGAAACGCCCTATATATATATGTCTATACACACACACACACAATGAGCTTCCTCTAAGGTCACCCTTAGGCGAATAAAATGCGGACATCCACTCTTAGCCATTGAATCGTAATTTCAATGGTTCGGATTTGCTAATGGTTTATGAACAATCACAAATAACTTTTTCTTAAAAAAGTTTCATTAAAATCTAGAGCATTAAAAATACAATCTGACGGTTGAGATAACAAATCCGCATTTTTCTCCTCTAAGGACGACATTAGAGGAAGCCCATTGTATATATACACACAGAAGGATGAATTTGCACATGCTTACAAATTAACACAACTCAAAAAATGTTTTGCTGAAATGATCACGCATCGATAAACTTATCAATGAGAAAAAGAATCATAGAATAAATTGAAATCTCCGCGTCGGTTATTGTTTTTTAAATGATAATTTTTTGAATATTTTGTAGATATAGATTCGAAAATACGATCAACACTCGTTGTTTTCTTAACGTATTCACTTTTCAACAGATATGATCATCAAACATGATGTAGCCAAACATAGGGATTATGAAACAAGTGATAGGGTAAAAGGTTCAGAAAGATCAAGGTTCAAGCTTGATTGAGAGAGAGAGAGAGAGAGAGAGAGAGAGAGAGAGAGAGAGAGAGAGAGATTTTTAGGAAGTCGATCAGATGTTAAACTTCATAAAGGATTACAGACTTGAAAATCCTCTCCCAGTCCCACCATAATTAACATTAGTTAACCCATGCAAAGTGTCACGAGTACCCATGATTAAAATAGTCTCCAACATAATTAGTAGACAAGAACATCAACCCTAATCATGACCATACTTAGATGAGGGAGCTAGAATACTTAAATAAAAGATAACAACACCAAATTAAGTAAGAAACCCTAGCATTGCAGCAGCAGCAACGTCCATCAGCTTCATTTCATCTCACACTTGTTGATTAATTAGAGAGCTAGCTAGTATGGTGACACACCCACATTGGCAGGGCCAAGAAACCCATCTTTCATCATCACTTCATCTCCTTCCTACCACACACACACACACACAAAACCATTTCAAAGTTTCAAAAAGGGCAACAAAAAAAAACTAATGAAATATTGTGCTCTAGTACTAGTTATTCTAGCTAGTCTTTTGTTAGGGTTCAGAGGAGGAAGGATCGAGGATGAGGGGGGAGGCTTATAGTACCTGCTGGCGCACGTTGGCTTTCTTCACGGGTTGATGATCAGGCAAGAGTCCGAAATGAATGTGTGGGAAGTGGGCCCACTGCAGGGAAACCAAGAAAACAGGTCGGTTTGCACAGAAATCAAAAACCAACAAAAGTCAGCAGGAAAAACTGAATCCTTGTTGTTGTTGTTTTTTATTTTCTCGGGTGGAGAGGGAAAACTGAGAAGAAGAAACCCTAGATTTTTAATGCAAAAGATGCCCTAGAGAGATTAGGGGTTTCTTTCGGTGGGGGAGGGGGGGCCTTACATTCTTTGCAGCGGCACTGAAGGCCTCCCTGTGGCTTATATCGGGATTTCCAGCCTTGATGCGTTGGATCTCGTCCCTGCATTTTTAATTTTCATACCAACTGTCAACTTTATTATTGCCTTCTTACATACTTATATATATACATACACTCGCAGAATATAAATAAAGATATACTCACAATTTTGTTTTTAGTATTAATTTCCACTTTATTGCTTCTATTATGTTTTTTTTTTTCTGGAATATATAATTACTGTTATTATCGGAAGAGAAAAATTACTACTCCACGCAAAAAAGTTAGGTTTCATTTTGGACCTTCGCGATTGGGTTCCGAAATTTTTTCTTTACGGAAATGACGGTAAAAAAGTTTTTGTGATGAATATATATGAAAGTAAAAAAGGACTCACTTGATGAAGCGGTTGTAAGCAGATGGGACTCTCTGTCTCTTCTCCGGAGCTGGACACATACAATACAATACATACAAAATTACAAACAGTCTGCAAATTACTAGCAGCCAGGCAGGCATTAAAATCACTTCGCTGACTTTTCCCTGCAGCCAAGCTCTCATCTCCTTATCCCTCTCTCTCTCTGTCTCCCTCTCTCTCTCTCTCTCCATCATCACTTCATCATTATCTTCAAATCTCTCTCTCTCTCTCTCTCTCTCTCTCTCTCAATATCTACTCAAAGATTCTATGATTTCTTAATTTCCGGGGGAGAAATTTCTTGCTCCCCACAACTAAAGAGATCCTCATATGTTTCCCTCTCGTTTTTCCCTCTCTCTCTCTCTCTCTCTCTCTCTCTCAAGAACAAAGGAAGAAGAACTGGAAATCCATTTAAACAGAAAGAAAAGCATGTACAGATCAATAAATAAAAAAACGCTGGGAATAGCAACTATCGTGTCAAAGGCGACATACAAATATAAGAAAATGCTATAATTTGCAACTTACATTTGCGTGTTTATGATATCCACTCCAAATTTGGATGAAAAATCATACAATATGTTGAAAAATTACTGGGGAGCATTTTTGCCTCTTTTTGTTTTTCAATTTTTCATTGAAAGTAGATGTATGTTTCCCTTTCTTTTTTTGCTTGTACTTTGCTTCATGCTTGCCTCAAAATTTCTTTGTGGCTGCATTTAGCTTCTACCTTCAATGTACCCTTTTGTCGGGTTTTTAAAAAAATCATTTTTGCCGATAAAAAAAAATACTTATGTTGAAAAAACCATACATGCATATAAAAAAAATTCTGTTGAGGTATAGTGGTTCTAAATTATATTTGCAAAGTTAAAGTTGCCTTTCTTGAGATGGAGTAACAAATTTAAGTGGAATAAAATGAAGAAGAAGAAGAGGAGAAAGCATGAGATAAATGTAGAAAAGATTCTTCCTTGATAAAGCATTCCAAACTATAACTGTTTGAAAGTAAACTTGTGGCCTTGTAGGCATGCAAACAAAATTTCTCAATTTGTAAAGACACTACTGTATATTGGAAAGGCTAGAGTTGAAGGTCTTTTCCAAATGAATTTCACTCTCTCTCTCTCTCTCTCAAAAAGAAGAATGGTGGAAATGAAAAATAACCGAACCTAAAAACTGTTGCAATGGCTGACAAAGCTAAATGTGCACATTATAATTAACCAAGATTCACATTAAAGCACTATATATGAATGAATGTGATTAATCTCACGTCGGTTAGCCGCCGGGGGCTTAGGAAGCTCATCGAATCCTCGAACTGGGGTGAACGATTCGTTCGGGCTGGGCTGATTGATCAACAAGTTTGGGGACGAGCTTCTGATCTCCTCCTAAAACACATACACATAGCCAAGAAACAAAAACATTGAACAAGAAATAAACTAACAAATTCCCTTGAAAGTCGAAAATTCAAAAACCCTAATTTCATCCCCAAGAAACTCCCATTCGGCCAAAATTATGGAAATGCTAGCTAACCCTGTTGGTTAAAATTGATTCTTGAGTATGCAAAGAGTTACTTGAAAACCCTAAAACTTTTTTCAAAAAAATTAAAGCTATCCCATTTGGACAAAATTCATGAGGTGCCCACAAAAAGAAAAAATAAAAGAACATAATCTTGCAGTGTATGAACGGGTAAAAAGCCATAAGCTAAAGTATTTTTTCCTTCAAATCACGTACCAGAAGATTCTGAGGGGAAAAGAATGAGTGGCCGAGATGGAGCTGATTAGCTGGAGGAAGGAGGAGGCCACGCATGTTCACAGACAAGAGATTGGTGCAATGGCCGCATCGAACCGTCACCGTTTTGAACAAGCTTGAGGAAGGGACACTCACCTATAATCATAAACAAGAAAGGAAATGAAGTTATAGAGTAACATATATAGAGATAGGGTTTAGAGAGAAAGAGGGAGGGGAAAGGAGAGAGAGAGAGAGAGAGAGAGAGAGAGAGAGAGAGAGAGACCGCGAGGACAGTGTCGCAGAAGTTGCAATGGACGTAACAGAGCTGGTCGGAGGAGGGAGAGAGGAGGGGTTGGGTCTGGGATGGGGATTGGGTTTGGTGGTGGTCCGGTGAAAAGGAATTTGAGGAGGTGGACATGATGATTTGAGGATGATGATGATGATATGCTTTTTGATTCTTCACTTTCTCTCTGCAATTGTTGGGTTTTTCTTTGATTTGATTGATTGATGGGATTGACAGAACGATGGGACTTTATGGGTTTTTAACCGCCTTGCATCTGATCTTCTCCTGAATGCTGAGTGTTATCAAGACAAGACTACATATAAGAAGAGAGAGAGAGAGAGAGAGAGAGAGAGAGAGAGAGAGAGAGAGAGAAATTTGTTCTTTTTATAAATGCAATCCAAAAGTTATTTTATAGTGCTTCAATTACGTTTATAAAGGAAAAACCCAAGCCACGTGAAACAACAAATGAATTTTTTTAATTAAAAGTAATTACTTAAAACTCATTTATTATTTTACTAAAGCGGAAAACTTTCTTCATGAGCAGGATCTAATGGGGACTCAAAGCAAATGAGATTTTACTAAAGAAGAAAACTTCCAAGAAAGTTGGTGTTTGTTTCATCCGAAATTTAGATTTTGGTCCATATGTTTATATTTTTTTTTATTTCTCTCTTCGACACTTCAAGACAAACGATTAATTCCAATATTTTTGACAAAATTTGAAAATAAGTTCACTTGACATCATTAATATCAACTGTGTTCAAAAATAATTAATACTCGTATAATCCAAACTAACTCTGTATTTTTTATTGACTAGTGATGACACCATGTCGGATGATGCCTTTTAATGTGTTGTACGCCTCGCACTTATTATCTTGACTTCTTTGGAGATAAGAGTCTATGCTAAAAGTGGAGTTGAGACTTTTAAAATAAGTTTGTCCACACAAACAATATGTTCATAGATTGTGCACAGATTTTGTTGTGAGGTCCACCATGGGTCCCACACAAATTATCTGAGTTGTTCATTAAACGTAAAATATCTTTTCGAGGGTTTTCGGGAAAAATCAGTTCAATCCAATATTTATAGTTGTTCGATTCAATTATCTAACTTTTCATTATCTAGAAATCTGAATGAAAATTTAGATGATTGGATCGAGCACCTATAGGTATTAGATTGAATTGATTTTTCACTAAGACCCTTGAAAAAATATTTTACATTTAATAAACAGCTCGGATTATTTGTGTGGAACCCGTGGTGGATCCCACAATAAAATCTGTGCACAATTTATTCGTAGATTGTTTGTGTGGGTAGCAGTGTTGAAACTTTTAAAACATGCGGATAAGTTTATACAAGTGAAATAAATCATGTGGGGGCCGTGGGGCTGATCCCGAAACTAAAACCTGGGCTTATTGATTTAAATGCTGGATAGTACATTGACAATACAGTCTTATATTACTTCAATACAAAATGGGTAATAAAAACGAATGGTCCTAGTTCTATTGACAACTCAGTGGGATGTCAATAAGTAAAGATAAAGACCAAAAAAAAATCCACTTTTGTACACTTTTTACATTTTTTAATACAATTTTATACACTTTTAGACACTTTTCACATATTTTAATATCCTTTTTAAACCTTAACAGCAGCCTATTGGGCTGTTTTGAGTATTTTTCATAATCGAATGATCTTTCCATCGAGTAAGATTTTAAGTTTTTAAATTAATTAAATCTAAAGTGTTTATCGCATATGAAAGCGACTATGATAGACATCGCAAACTTAAAAGAAACTACATGTGTTGAAGCTTAAATATGGTTCTGGGTAAGTGAGGGGTGAGGGGAATGTTAAATAACCTAATTCGACATTGCTTAAGCATGAATAAAATCACTAAGCGGTCACTAAGACAACAGTCTAGCTAAATAGTCCTTTAGATATATATATTTTTGTTAGTCAAAACAAAAAAATTAAGTTCCAACTATCTTAATACAAGGCACTAGCCTTATGTTAAGGTTGAGTTCTTGTAAGCACATTGTACTGTAAAATACAAAGCGGTAAGCCTTTTATTAAGGCTAAGTCGCTATAACACATTGCTATAGTGACTAACTCAACATGTATTGTTTTTGGGTAAATTGAAATTTTTTTGGGTAAATTGAACTCAACATGTATTGTTTAATTTAACTTTTGCAATTTTAACTAATTATTTTATACAATCTCTCTCTCTCTCTCTCTCTCTCTCTCTATATATATATATATATATATATATATATATGTGGTGTAGCTCAGTTCTTTACTTCAGTAGTTTTTAACTTTTCCGATTGGAATTCAAAGAATTTACAACAAATACCTCAAGGCTAGGGGTCAAATTTCCCGTACAAAAATAATTCCAACATGTACAAAATTGTATTCTTTTACTGTTTGAAATGAAAAACTTCACCCCTCTGGCATCATTGAACATAAGTGGTAATTACGTTCTCAAAGGTCTGGCCTTTATTGTTCTTGATATGGACTTCATATCCATACATGTATGCAACATGTACAAGTTGCTCGGGCTCATATATGGGCCCGTAGGAGCGTGGAGAGAGAAAGAGAAATGCTTGGTTGGCATTCCCAATGTGTATATGTGTGTGTGAGAATGGGAGAAAGTTATGGAGGGAGGGGGCGAGAAAAATTAGTATTTGGGGGTCTACGGGTACCGTTACATCGTGCATCAACACCTTTTATTTACCGTGTACTGTATATATGTAGAAATCCACGAAAATATGTGATTGGTAGAGGTATTATGACTGTGGTAGGAACCATAGCATCTGATGCAGGATTCCTGTTTTAGAGAGGGTGAACAAAATTATTCTCGTGGTTGTGGCGATGTTCAAAGACCATTGAATACTCCCTCCGTCCCATAATATTCGTCCGGTCCGCAAAACGGAGACTACAAAATAATGCATTTCTTTCAAGAAAAAATTCAAAATTTTTTCACAAGTCAAAAGAACTCGTCGAGATCTAGTAAGTTGTTGAATTTTTTTCCAACTTTTCTTACAAAAATAGTATTATTTTTACGTCTCCGTTTTGCGGACCGGACAAATATTATGGGACGGAGAGAGTATTTACTCGAGGGGCACAGGCGGCAGAGGTGGGGGAGAGGAGTGAGAAAAGGACGTGTGCATGGGAGTGGTAAGGGTGGTAATTACTAATACTTTTGGGCTGCTCATTCACCTGTTGTTTTCACTGTATTTAAGAGAGAGAGAGGGTCTAGTTGGTGCAGTGTGTGTAAGCCTTTTTTTAAAATTTCTTGGTTTCCGGAAAGTCTATTTTTGCAATTACACCACGGTTTATTGATAAAGCCTGAAATGGCGGGCACCTATCCTATTCTATTAACCCTTTATTGGACCCGATTCATCAACCCTTTAGGCCTCCATTGGATGAAAATGAGTTTTGGAGTATTATTTATGGAGATGGATAAAATAACGAAAATTTTAATCGCAAAAAAGATTTGTAGGAAATTACGCAAGGAAAAATGCATTTGGATCTATTCTGGGTCCCATAAAAATTTAAAAATATATATATAAATTTTTAAATATTATTTTATGGATCCCTGTAAAAAATCATCTTCAACGGATATCGGTAAATATTACTTTTGGATTCATAGGGCGAAACTGCTCAGTTCGTCCCTATGAATCCAAAAGTAATACTTACCGATATCCGTTAAAACTGATTTTTTATAGGGCCTTATAAAATAATATTTAAAAATTTATATATATATTTTTCTAGATTTTTGTGGGATCCGGAATGAGCTCAAACGCATTTTTTCTTGTGTGGTTTCCTACAAATATTCTTTGCTAATAGCAGGGCTCAATAAAATAATTTGAAATATTATTTATGGCAGGTGTGCTCACATTGATATGACTTTTATGAAAGGTGAATAAAAAAGTAGTCGATTTAGTTTGGATTAGAGATAAAATGAAGGGATAATATTATTTTATAATTGAAATGGACGGATAATGTGAGGGAGAGGGGATGAGGAGGGCCTCATCCACCCCTGCTAATTAATAACGGGTGGAGAAGAGTCCAAAAATTATGGCCCTGATTCCGGCTAAAGGAGGGAATCCAAACCATGCCAAAATTGTCACATCAACCCTCATAATCTTGATGAGTTAAGCCCCTTTCCTAATGCCGCATCCAATCGAGGCCTTAAATACTAATTTATTATTCTATTTCTTGAACCGTTGAACTTTTGAAATTTTATGCCTCGTATTTCTCTTTTGAAAGGATAATACCGGTTGAGTGGATTCAGGGACTTTGTAATACATTTTTGAAATTTGAATCATTAATTGTAGGGATAAACGATTTGGATAATGCTATAGTACACCCTTGAACTACAGGATCTCTACTTCCCTTTCGATGACATAAACATAAAAAAGAAGAAGTTATACTCCTCTCTAATAATGACTTAAGTTTTTAGCTAGACTCTAGCTCCTCTGCTATTTGGTAGACACTTGGTATCAAATCCCTTATGTATTTTGTTTTGATACGATATTAAATTATTAATCATTAACTCATCTTAGAAACTTATATAAGCTCTTTAAAGGAGGGGTAATTTTTCACAAATCATTAACAAATGACATGTGAAAAAAATCAAGTTTTTTTTTGCTCGGCATTTCTAAACTTTTAAGCATTATTAACCATTAACTCATCATATTAAGCATGGGAAAGTTTTTTTGCTCGGCATCTGAATTATCAACAAGAAAACTTGTAATGTAAGGAGAGGGAGCTCCTGCAATCGGATCTGGAGATACTGCAAAGCAACTCCCTGTAGAGCACTGTAGTGCCTTATCACAGCCGTCCAAAATATTTACAACGGTCCTGATTAAAAACGAACTCTTCCAAAAAAAAAGTTAACTCTTTCCTAATTCTTTCCTGTAAGGATTTGTTTTCAATCTAGACCATTGATTATCGAGATAGGCGAACCGGATATGTCATGCAGGATGCTTTCTATGAACCTGCTTTGCAGCATCCCGGATCCCAGCAGTCCACACAGTAGATATTGCTTTTCTCTATGATACCGTGCAAGGGTTGACAACAAAACAACATAATTCCAAACATACAAATCATGAAGGAATTATTACAATAAAAAGTGACAAAACTTTTTATTTCTTGATATGACCCTTCATGGTCCTTTCTCTCTCTCTCTTCTTTCTCTCTCATGCAGAGATACGTAGTTGTCAGTGATAACAGAAGACAGAGATCCTTTTTATTTTAGAGATACATGAAACTTTGTCGTCACGTTAGTTTTATGCTCCTACACTTTTGTTTGCAAATAGTAGTATTGGCTAACGGATTTGGTTAGGTCATTGATACCCTTGATCACTGTATTTAATTCCCTCCCAGAAAGGTTCGGTTTTTGGTAGCAAAATACAGCCCTAACTTTACTGAAAAAGATGGAATTCGGGGTTGGCGCTATGAAACTGCGTGCTGCACGGTTTGTATGTCGTCCGTTCGATAATTCAACGGTTCAAATTTTATTTCGATAATGAATGGTTCATATGCAACATAGGTGAAAATAAATTTGAACCGTTGAATTACTGAACGGACGGCATTCGAGTCGTGCAGTATCGTGCTGCGCGGCTGCACAGCACCAACACCCCCAATTAAAGGAGATGGGGCTGTCATTTCCCTCACTTATTTGAAAACTATCACATCCAACATCCATCATGTAGTCATTATTTGCACTAGGGCTTTCTTCTTTCCCCAAATTTGCCCATATTGGCAAAATCCAAGCTCATCCTAGACCAGATCCAATGCTGGTACATTGTGAGAAAAGACTATGAAACCGTGACACAATGTGACACACTAATGTCGATTTCGTTGATCCTGTCATTTTTTGAAACTCGTGCTCCAGGCAGAGCCGAACAATGTAGGAGCACTAGAATTTATTTTGCTACCTGGTGGGCATATTTAGAGAGGAGATGTCTTTGGGAGCGGCTATTGAAGTGTCTAATCTAGATGCATCCAAGGACCAACTCGTGGTGCCACGTACGTGGCGTTACCGTTTCACAAAATATTTTCTCCTATATAGGGTTGGGCAAGCTACCAAAAACAAACTGGTGGTTCATGTGTTTGGATGAACCAAAATTGTTAAAGAACAATGATTTACGAACCGGATTTTCCTACGAAGAACTTATTCAAAATGCCAAGTGATGGCATTTTTTTAGTTACATTAGTTGTAGTAAATCTCCTTATTGCATTACTTTAGCATAAAATTAGGTGACCTCTGAAAGTTTTTTTGATTTCATGGTATTATTGCTAATGAGGATAACTGAGTCTCAAAATTTCCGACCATTTGAAACAACCTAAGTGATTAAGTTTTAACGGTTGTTGGTTTGAAGAGCAGTTTTGCATATTGCAGATCGAGCCCAATTCACCATGTTATGAAGAAATGTGAATGCTAATTAAGTACTTTCATTAATTAGCAAAGAAGGGTGGGACTATGCTTGTAGCAGGCAGACTCCTATAGAAACAAGGATAAATCCCAAGGGGCATGAATATAATTTACTCAACTTCTCAATATTACTTGGGCAAAGTCCACTTTGACCCCTTTGGTTTAAGTCATGTGCGGATACACCCTCTATTGTTCATAATGTATTAATCATAAAATAAAGCATTTCTGTAAAAAAAAATTAACTCGATCAGACATTAATAACTCAGTGATCTAATTCTTGTTAAATTGAATGATAAATTGAAATTTTATAATTTACTTCATAATAAATTCGATTCGACCATGAGGTTTTCATGTTTTGATCGACTTGAATTTTGGTATGGACGTAATACTCGTCAAACTCTACAATATCAATGGTTCAGATCCAATTCTAGTGCATGGGATGGATTGGATAGATTCAAGGGAAAAAAAGAATCAAGGAAGAAGATGAGAGCATACCGGACTATTAATGCCCGTTTGTCACAAATGACATTATTATGAACCTTAATTAGCAGAACAAGGCCTAACTCAAAAAATTTCACATCTTCTATATATTATTTTTTGTTTTACGAAACAGATCATTATCTCACAATACATCACATTTAATTCAAAAAATAAATACTCCCTCCATCCCTTTTTAAGTGTCTTGTTTCGTAACTCCAACTTATTAAAAAATATCATCATTATACCTTTCACATCAACTTTTTCCTCCACTTTCCCTATTTGCACATCATCATTACACTTTTACTCACTAATTTTTCAAAATGAAATCTACTTTTAGGGATAAAATAGATAATACACCAATTTTTACCCATTAATTTTATAAAATGGACACTTATTAAGGGACAGCCCAAAATAAAATACTGGATTTCAAATAAGGGACGGAGGGAGTACTTATTTTCCCCTAGTCGAAAATAATAATCTCCTCCTACCTTCAAATCCAAGATATTAACGCTATAGTTTGAAGTAACTAGTAGAAAATTTTGAAATTAGTACTAGAAATTAATGCAAATTATTTTCTCATCTCCTTGTATCAGCAAAAAAAGGAACGGATAATGGGAATTCATTAGTCTTTGAGTATGTAATACAAAAATTAAAAGGATCACGTTGAGAAAAAAAAAAAGGATTAAATGGATCAAAGATAACAGGCCTAAAAAAAAAAAAAAAAAGGCGACCATTTCAATTGTGTGAGTACCCTCACTTGCACTTGACTGAGGTTCAAATCTCACTTGCAACAACCATATCTTGCTGAGAAAAATAATAAAACCTCGAAAGAGTTATTTGCTTATCTTGTCCACGTACGTAAGAAGCTTTCCTTTGATATGGAGACTAATTAACCTTTAGTCCATTGATTGTGTTCTACAAACTAAAATACAGTAAGTATTTATTTTTTTGAATTCAAGGTAATCTATTGTGAAATAATAACCTGTTTTATAAAGTGAAAAATATAAACATTAACAGAACGAGGTCTGATTTATCCGACATGCAATACATTATTTATTTATGTTACCCTATTCCCAGCCTCGTATGCCCACAAAGTTGTACACAATTTCGTCGGTGGGTCATTCTGTATATCTACAGACATATTGGGCTGAGAAAAATTGTATTCCAGTGAGTCAACGACTCAACATAGTAAATGGACTGTGGCGTAATGTTATGTGATCTACTGTAATTAACAACTTTTAAGGGTTGGGAACTTTTCACGTGTTATCAATTCTTATGGGGTGAGTCAATGTCAGACTTTGTCCCAAATTTAAGTGAACCCTCTGCTAGCTGTCGATGGTGGGATTAACTTCACAGAGATTAGTCGAGGTGCACATAACCTGTCGAGCACCCTTGAGATTTGAATCGTTCATTTTGTAAATCCTAATGTACAAATTGCCTATTCGAAAAGGTTAAATTCATCGGATATCAGCAAACATTTGATCGAGTTAGATTTACTGTTCAGAGCAATAAATGGTCAAACTCTGACTAGTTCATTGCTCCTCGACAAAATTATATTCATTGAAATAGATATCAATGTCAAATCAGCTCAATTGATATATATTAATAGAAAGACCAATGAAGTGAATCGTAAAATAAAATACCGATAAATCTCATTTTGAGTCATATAAAGAATTATTACATGAAGTAGTCACTAGTCATTAGGCAAGATAGGTATTGATTCCATCAGCAATGCACCCTGGGGCACAAGGTACAGACACGAATTGAAAGGTTGCTAAGCAGCTCCCAGTAGAGTGCTGTACAGCGCACCACCATAACTGTCTAAAGTGTTTTCAACGGTCCGAATTAAAAATAAATTTTTGCATTAAAAAATTAACTCTTTCCTAACTCTTCAGTAGAAGAGTTTGTTTTCAATTCAAACCATTAATTGTCGAAATGAACAATCTAAATGCACCCTAGTGGACGCTCTAGAGGGAGCTTCTGTAATGCATCCCCGGATCCTGCTAAAAGAAGTTATTGATACCTCCATTCAGTAATGCCGCCTGGTCTGGGCCTACCCTTACACCCTGCGGGGCATAGTTGCAAAAGCATGCAAACTGCAAAAAGTAAGAAACCTCCCTCCCTTTCTAAGGGCTAGTTCGATTGATTGGTAGATTTGCTCTCCACATTGTTAATAGGATTCAATTCTTCAGGATAGATCGCAAAATAAAATCATTCCTAGTCCGGGCATGGTTCGCATGGATGGCGCCTTTAATCGGACCAAAAAAGAGATTAGTCTAATTGCGCATAAATTGACTCGAACACCCGTGACGGTTGAAAAAAGAAAAGAAAAGAAACCTATGTCTTGCTTGTTTTTACACAAAGCACCCAAGAGTACTTACTCCCCCCTTTATTTTTTAAATGTCCACTGCGTTTTTGCGTATCATTTTTAATTGCATATATATTACAATATATATTGTTAAAAATATGCAATATGAATCTTGTTTTGATAAATCTCAATTATTTTTATAAGTTAATAATTTTAAAAACATAAAACTAATATATGTCAAGAGATATAAACCATTGAAAACGGCCAATTGGGGGATGATGGCATGTAGTGCTTGCACACCTCTAAGCCATCAGATTGTACATTCAATTGCTCGGATCTCATTTCGGCAATGAACGACTCTCGATTGTTGATTGTCGAGATGAGATATGAGCTCGAACGCACGATCCGACGACTCAGAGATGCGGACTATGGTGCACTGCACCAACCCAAAGTCTGAAAACGGTACACAAAACCGTAATGAACACTTAATGGGAACAGAGGAAAGGAGTACAATAAAACACCCGCAATAAAGAGGAAGTACATGGAAGTAAAATCAGCAAAGGTAATGTACAATTCCCTCGTACCTTGCTTTACTTCACTATTTCTTTTTCCAATCAATGCAGACTTCAAATAGGGTTGGGAAAGTTGCATTGAGTTAGGCTTGGTTTTCCCCATGTCATAAAAAGCACCTTTTTACCCCCCTCAAAGGACATGCCGATCACCTTACTTCATCAGGTTTACAAGGTACGTGCGCCAAAGATGACTAGTACTGTATATATTTTTGCAAATCATTTACTGTATTTCTTTAGCCTCTCTCAAATTTTTATCCCTAGGATGTGAGGGAACTTTATTACTCATGGAATTTTACTAGAGGCCCTGTTCTCTTAGACTTAACTTAAATCTATGAGTTTTGTCTTTATTTGAATTTTTTTTGCATTTAAGTTAAGTTCAAAAGAACGGGGGTCGATCGATTGGCCTTTGAATGTGCTAAATTTTCTTCTTTCCACAAGATTTACTGTGTTGTTGAGGTAGTAAATGCTTATATCTAACAAGACCTAAATGCGTTTAAGTTTTTTTCCACTACGACTGACCATCTAGTCAATTGTGTACCAGACTTGAATCTTATTTTCAAGCAATACGAAATAGAATACGCAACGTTCCCATCGCGATGTCTGGTTTGACGATGAGGAATAGCAGAGCCGTAGTCGACCACGGAGCAGCCATACTTGGGCACATTGCATACTACTAACACGGAGCCTGTTCCCCAAGCCTCTATTCGACAAGCAGCAATATTTGGGCACATTGCATACTACTAACACGGAGCCTGTTGCCCAAGCCTCTATTCGACAAGGCTGCTTGAAACAAGAAAGTTATCTTTAGCAACCGATAACTCGGATGGCGGGCAGTGGTTCGCCAAAAACCCGAAATGCTCAAACCCAACTACTAATGACGGGACTCATAGTTAAAAGCAATCAGGGATGTCGCACCAACAAGATCCAATACCATGTTGGACTCAAGAATGAGTTCAGCTTACTAATCAAGCAAAAAAAAAAAACTACGTTAGTACTATAGTTCCCCATTTCCACGAGCTACACGGTTCAAGACCTTGGACCGTATAACTCAGTCCAGAAACTATAGCTAGTTCACATATACGAAAGGGGATGAGTCACGTTTGGTGCAATGTTAACCTAGCATTTTGAGCCGTACTCATCTCTGTCTTTGTTTTTCTCTTCCAATTTCTCTGAAAATTAACTGGCAATGACCATAGTTTCACAGTTTGTATACATGAACTTATTCCCATATTTTACACCAAGAAGCTAAAATTCCCTTGAATAATTTACCTTCCCTTTATCATAATGTCGAAAAACCAAACACGGCCTTAAGATCGATCAAGTAGAAAAAGTCTATTTCATCATGGAGTATCCTGTAGCAACCTGCTGTCTGGTCCTACTTCTAGAAATGGGAAAAGAAATGCCAACATGCACCAAAACTTCCTGAAGAGTGAACTCATTCTTGGGGTAACACAAAGCAAAGCTTTTTGGACCACAGCGACATGAAGACATGAATGGAGGCATAACAAGTGAGAGCCCACCAAACAGAACAGTACTAAGCAATCACATGTATCTGGATAACTACAAAACAACGAACCGTAATTTCGACTCTCCGACAAATTATGGGGCAATATCACGCTCTTCTATCCCTAAATTTCTCTATGCAACTGGATACGTATAGTTGGACAGACATTAAGGAGAGAGAAGCGGCTTTTGAAGCAGCGTGGTCAGATTGACAGAATATGGCAACCACAAAAAAGTTGCCATCAGCTTTTAAACAGTGAAATTTATTCCGTTCTAACAAATTACATGTGCAAAGTCCTTCAACAAAATCACCATATTTCTCATTTTCATTCTTTTCCTCTGTAACGTCCACTCACATCTTTAGCAGTTACTTTGAAAACCAATAGATAATAAGAAACAACGTACAAGCAGCGATGACAGCAGAAAGGATGAGAGTGTCTCTTGATTTCTTTCTTCTAATGGAACCTGAAAGGATTATCAACAAGATAAGAGGGGAAAAGAAAAAGGAAAAAAAAAGAAGGGCATTTCAGAGGCAGCAAAATCTGCACAAAAAATGGTTTCAAGAAAGTACCAAGTAAGCCACGAATGATGGGGAATTTGTCACTTAGGAGTTTCACTTTCCCCTGAACGTCACCGAAAAAAGCCCTTTGTGACCCTAAAGCTGCCCTTGTTGATTGAGCCTGACTAATAACATCATCTATCTGCAAAACAGTTTACCAAACAAGGTCATGAAATACAATAAGAAAAGATCATACAGTAAAGAAGTTCACTGATAGTAATACTGTAAGTCTATAACCCTGCAATAAAGGAAAGCATAGAGGGCAATTTACTGTTAAAGCTTTTTTTTTCTCCCCTTTTATCATTTTTCAATGTTGCTTAAATTAGAACAAGCAAGAGATATGTTGCCAAAAATCCAGTCCTGATTCACTTACATGATGCTTACAACATGTTCCATCAGAAACCACATGAATGAGTCCTTTACTTAAATGCTGTTGAATTCTTTTCCAGAAAAAAAGGAAACTTGGATTTTGAGAGAGAGAGAGAGAGAGAGAGAGAGAGAGAGGAGTGGACAATGGAGAGAGGAGGATAGACAAAGTGCAAGCAATAGTTATGTGCTTTAACTAGTCCCTGTCTAACTTGTTTTAAGAGAAGAACAGCTTGGGCCGTGAGGCTTGGTTCAGTTTGGTTATGATATGATTTCGGAACTTAAAAATGTGGAGCACGAACAGAGCCGCTCAGCATATAGTAAGACGACATATGAGACCATGCAATAGCAGTGAAGTCTTACATGAGATATGCTCCCATGTATCGCAGCTCTCTCCCGTAACAAATGCATTCTTGGTGACTTACTCCCGGAGGCCTGCATTACAGTAGGTATTATTATCTCTATAGTTCTAAGAAAACAGCGGAGTAAAAATTGGACGTTATTACTTCAATTTCAATCTTCCTCACCTTGTACTCACTGATATCATCTCTGACAGAACTGAGAAGCTCCGCATGTTCTTTCATTGAATTTATGTTTCCCCTTATTCGTCTAAACTCCTGAAAGCAGCACATAAGCATAAAGCAACTCCTAATCCAAGGGGAGACAGCATCGACTACAACAATTATAAAAGGTCCAAATCTATGACACAGGAATTACAATAGAATTGCCGACCAAAAAAAAAAAATTACAATAGAATTTGTCCAATAAGCACAACTGCAAATCTTTCCAAGAAATTGCACTGAGATAGAACTATTGAGTTACACTATAGAAACGGGTAAATGAAAGGTCTATGATAATCATACATGAGGAGTATAAATGCAGCAAGAGAAAGTAATAAAAGATCCAAACCAGGGATCGAACTTTACAATAAGAGGTTACATTAAATGGGGCTCGCCGGCTCGGGCATTGGAGTCAAGTATATGTATGTATCTCAATATCTCAGTATCAGATCTTTCTAATTCCTAGTCACGCCTAGATATTCATATTTCTTCACTTTTTTATTTTAGGGAAAGAATGCCGCAAGCTAATATGGTGCATTTTAGGGCCAAACTACTAGTCTTGTGCATTTTTTCATACTAAACTCAACAACTAGAAATGCTTCCTGGTGGCATAATCAAACTAGACAGGTTGGACACATATGTTTACCCAAGTGACGAGTAATTGATAAAAGATGCTTCACACATTTTTAAGTCCATGTAACTGGGGAAAATGTATCAGTCAATATATAACGTGAGCCCTCTTATAGGGGAACCATAAGGCATGTCCTTATCCTATTCTGGGTCTACAAAGCAAAAACACTTAACATTTTGTCACTCTTACTTCAAGCTAACAGAAACAAAACATTCAGATTCATACACCAAACATAATGGGGGCTACGATACCGTGTCAAATCCAGAGAAACAAATATTCTAAACTTCAATAGTGACATAGCTTCCATTGAATCAATGAGGAAATAAAGCTCATCAAACCCATTGGCATATTATGGACATAAACCAGAGATATGCTTCCCAAACTCAAAAACAATGTGGCAAATTAGCTTGTATGATGTCATAGACCAGAATCCTTTCTAAATCTCATCATGCTAGCACAAGTTCAGCAAAGAAAATGTAACCCTAGTTCCCCTCAATGAAACAGTAAATGTATTGCTGATGCTACTATTCACTCCTTAAGCAAATCACATACTTCTACCCAAATTCAACACCATCACCACCCCCCAAGCATATGGCCAAGCCACAAGCGAAAGCAATAATGTGAATAGCCCTACTTACGTCTGTTGTTTAGGAAGGAAAAGTGTGTAGAGTGTTAAATAACCTTAACACATAACAATCTTATTTATATAGATAACTCACACATTGAATAAGTAAACTAAGCAATGTGGGACTACTACTAATACTATATTCTAACACTCCCCCCACAAGATGGAGACTCTCCAGCTTGTTACATAGCCACCAACGAAACAATTACCTCAACTACTAACAGCAATAACGAAAAACAACCAATTTGTTAAAACAACGGAACAACTTTCAATAGTAACGACTAATAAACGACTTCAACAAACGAAACGACTTCAATGATTTCAACGACCAATGAATCAACGAACGAATTCAACGACCAACGAACGACGAGCGAATTCAATGACCAACGAATCAACGAACGAATTCAACGACCAACGAACGACTTCAACGACCAACGAACGACTTCAACGACCAATGAATGACTTCAACGACCAATGAACGACTTCAACAACCAACAGCAACCAACTTTAACTACTAACGTCAACGAAATAGATGACAAAACAATATATGTTACCACGCTCACCAAAAGCATGGCCAAAAACCCGACCACAATACCCAAAATCACGTTTGCGACCATAACCATAACTGAATGAAGAACACCACCCATCAGAGACAGCGGAAGCAGAAGCAGAAGCAGAATCAAAATCAGATTTCATTGCAAATATGTCATCATGCAATGAGAGGCAACCAACGGATCAACCACCAATATTTCACCAACTAAAAATAAGTATCAAACAACTACCAACAATACCAATACGAATATACCTTTGGCAACCAAAAACAGTACCAGAGAATAGATCTGACTAGCCATGAGTGATGGAACAGTACAAAACAACGATGAACAGTAACGACAATAAACAGTAATATATGAACAGTGCCGATGGTGAACAGTAATTGGTGGATAGTGGTTAATGGCTATAGATTTCAGTTTGGGATTTCGATGGGTGGAAGAGATTAGGGTTAAGATAGAGATCAGGATTAGGGTTGTGATTTTAGGATTTCGTGGTGGGATTATGATGGCAGTAGAGGGTGGCAGCTAGGGTTTTGTATATCTAAGGTGGATGGTGAACCCCAGTGATTTAAAAAGAGCGCTTCGGGCGCTAAAGCGCAAGGCGCAACGTAGCGCATGTTTTGTGCTTCAAAGAAGGGCGCTATAGCGAAAAACAGAAAGGCGCAGAAAAGGCGCCAAGGCGCACGCTATGGCACAAGGCGCAGAGGCGCACGCCTTTTGTCTGTGATCCAAAAATTGATCCGATGGTCCAGATTCTGCAGAAAACACACGCGATGCACTGAATAATATTTGCTTTTAAGTCTAATTTCTACCCTAATCGGCTGATCGATCATAGTATCATATACGATTCAAACCCAGCAGCAGCCGAACAGCTTCAGTGACAGGCGATCGACGACCGATCGAGACAGCAGCTTCAGGTTTCAGTTTCACTCTTCAGTGAGGTAACCTCCTCCTCCTCCTCTTCTGGTTCTTCTCTTTCTTCTTTTTTCTTTTCTTTTGAAGACTCCAGAGTCCGGACGCCCGTTTCTTTTTCTTTTTTTTTTCTTTTTCCTCTTCTGGTTCTTCTTCTCTCTTCTTCCTTCTTTTTTCTTTTCTTTTGACGCCACTCCAGACGACGCCTGTCTGTTTCTTTTTTTTTCTTTTTTTCTATTTTTTTTTAGACGCCTGTCTGTTTCTTCTTCTTTTTTTTAAACTCTTGGGCAATTTTTTTTTTCTTGGAGGACCAAGTGAGTTCCAAAGTCACAAAAGGGTAGAGATGAGTTTGGCATGCAAAAAACAGAGCCGCATTCCCAGTTTTTTTTTTCTCTCCCTCTCTCTCACGTTCATACCTCTCTCTCTCCCTATTTGAGTCCTTCTGTTTTCTCATTAATTACTTATTACCTCCCGCCGGCTCCTGGGCTGTTCTGCTGTTAGATTTTGTTTTTTTTTTTTTTTCAGTAGCTATATGTGTTTATGGTATTATTTGTATTTGTTAATTGTAGATGACATCTGAAAATTCTAGTAAAAAAGACCCTGGTTGGAAGTATTGCGAAAAGATTGATCCACACAATAATACCAAGTTAAAATGTATATTTTGTAACGGAGTGAAAAATGGGAGTGTGTCAAGAATCAAGCAACACCTTGCAGGAGAAGCTAAAAGAAATACGGCGGCATGTCGCCGATGCCCACCTGAGGTTAGAGAGGAGATGAGGGAGTTTATACGTAAAAGGGATGAAGCAAAGAGTCAAATTAAGTCTATACCAGATTTTGATGATGCAATGAATGATGATGATTATGACCTGGACCTAGACGATGATATTGTTGAATCCAATCCTCGTTCTAAGAAATCTTCTACTCACGGAAGCACAACCTCCTCATCTATTCATTCTAAGCCTAAGAAACTAAGAAACATAAGGCCTCTCGACACTTACTACACTCCTGAACCAGAGGTGGTGGTGGAAAATAGAAAAGCCAAGGTCAAACAGCCAAAAATTGATGAGAATGAACCATATAAGAAAATATTGAAAGACCGGGCTCATCAGGCTATTGCAAGGTGGATATATGATTGTGGGATACCTCCAAATGTTGTGAACAATGAAAGTTTTGCGCCAATGATAGAGGCTATTGGGCAATACGGTCCGGGTTTGCCCCCACCAACTTATCATCAAGTGCGAGTCCCTCTTCTAAAACAAGAGGTAGAACATGTTAACAAGTTGATGGAGGAGCACAAAAAAGACCAGGAACAATATGGGTGTACACTAATGAGCGATGGGCGAACTGATAGGAAAAATAGAACATTGATGAATCTTTTGGTGAATTCTCCGAGGGGGACCATGTTTTTGAAATCTATGGATGTGTCTGGAATTGTAAAGGATGCAGAAATGATATATGAATTGCTTGATGGGTGGGTGGAGCATATTGGAGAAGCAAACGTGGTTCAAGTTGTTACGGATAGCGCTGCGGCAAATGTGGCGGATCGACCCTCTTTGTTGAATATGATGAGGCAATTTACTCAGAGGAAGGAGCTCGTTAAGCCGGCAAAAACTCGGTTTGCAACCGCTTTTTTGACTTTGCAAAGGGTTTATGAGCAAAAGGGAAATTTAAGGAAGATGTTTACTTCAGAGAAGTGGACCAATAGCAAATGGACAAAAGAGCAAGGAGGAAAATATGTAGAAAAAGTCATGTTGATGGCCTCATTTTGGAGGAATGTGCTCCTTGCCCTCAAGTTCGCATCCCCACTTGTTAAGGTACTTAGATTGGTTGATGGAGAAGTCAAGCCTCCAATGGGATACATTTATGAGGCTATGGATCGGGCTAAAGAAACTATTGCAAATTCCTTCAATCAAAATAAGGCGATGTATGATGAGGTCTATAAGATAATTGACAAGAGGTGGGAATTCCAATTGCATCGGCCTTTGCATGCAGCTAGTTTTTACTTAAATCCTGAATTTTTTTACAAAGATCCAGACGCTTGCAAAGTTCCAGAAGTCATTGGAGGCCTATACAGATGTATCACAAAGTTGATTCCCAATAATGATACACAAGACCTTGTTTGTGCCGACTTGATGAAGTATGAGAGAGCCGAAGGACTTTTCGGTAATGCAATGGCAGTGAGGCAAAGAAATACAAGGGCACCAGGTATCACCATGTTAACCTTAAGCTAGTAACTAATTTAAGTCCTAAGAGTTGCACTTTAAGAATGTTTTCCAATATCAATATTCTATGGTGTGCAGCTGATTGGTGGGCCTCATTTGGTCATGACACTCCCGACTTGCAAAAATTTGTCGTCAAAGTTCTTAGCCTTACTTGTAGTTCCTCGGGGTGCGAGCGTAATTGGAGTGTCTTTGAGCATGTGAGTACATATAATCAAGTTCATTCATTGACTTCCTTTAGTTATGTATGATCATGAATTTAAGTCCCTTGTATAATTAATTGTTAATGCAGATTCACACAAAAAAAAGGAATAGACTAGCTCAAAAGCGTCTCAACGATTTGGTATTTGTTAAGTATAATAGAGCATTGAAACGTCGGTACCTCAAACGTGATCGCATTGACCCTATATCCTTGAAAGATATTGATGAAAGCAATGAATGGTTGGTTGGGAAGATGGAGGAGGAAGAAGCTGTGCTTGAGGGTGATGATTTAAATTGGGATGATGTTGCTTTAGCTTCTGGAGCCGAAGAACCAAGGAAAACAACTAGAGCATCAAGTTCAAAGTCAATAGACTCAACACCTATCGCGAAAATGGCAAAACCAACTCCAAAGGCTAAAGTTTCAAGAGGAAAGACATCTCTTATAGATGAGGTGATTGAAGAGGGAGAATGGGAGACGGATGATGAGGAGGAGGAAGATGTGGAAGGATACAAATCAGAATCATCAGATGATGATGATGATGGAATTGAAGATGAAGTTCTTGGTTCTGAGAATGATGATTAATGTCTATGCATGACTCTAGATTTTATTGCCTTTAATCCTTTTGTTATGTCTCTAAGGCTAAACATTATTATGTTAGCTTTTCATGGATGATATGTTATGTTTCGTGTTTGGTACTTTCGTTTAACCATTGATATGTTATGCTTTATGACATTTGAAAGTTTTACAAGTGTTTGTTTTGTTGAAAACTTGTTCTAATAAAATTTGCCTCATTGCGAAGGAATTTTTTTTTTTTTTGCGCTTTGCGTCAATAAAGCGCGCACCGCGCCGCGCCCTAAAGCCCCAGGGGACTGTTGCGCCTCGGTGCGCCTTTCGCCATTTAAAACACCAGTGAACCCGCTCTGATACCATGTTGTTTAGGAAGGAAAAGTGTGTGGAGTGTTAAATAACCCTAGCGCATAACAATCTTATTTATATAGATGACTCACATATTGAATAAGTAAACTAAGCAATGTGGGACTGCTACTAATACTATATTCTAACAATGTCCACTGAAACTGGTAAAATACTAAAAGTTTAGGCTACAAATGGTGAGAAACAGATTTGAGTCTGAAAGAGTCAATTTTGGCAACTAGGACCGTAAACTAAGTTTGTCTCCAGTCTTACCCCCTCAAGCACCCTCTTAATAGGGACCAATACCATGTATTTTCAATTATGACCTGAGACCAATAATGAAGACCAAGGCAAGAAACATTGTACCAGCTTGTGTTTTATTCCCGGTTATTTACTCCAACTAGCTACAAGCCATCCCACTTTCTTTCCTTAATATCAGGAGATTATTTAAAAATAGAATTGGGAGCAAAATTTCATGAAAGACGAATGTCCAGACTGCTCTGAATATGCTGAGTCAGGAAAAGATGTGGGCAGGGATGGCTAGAACAGCTTGTTTTAAGATGGATCTAGTGCCGGTAGAATGGCCAAATAAATAACTGTTTTCAAGCTATTAAAATCAAAAAACAGGTCGCTAGAGCAACTGCCCAATTATACAGGTCCTGGACATGTTTGATCGAAATTGGGGATGACAGGTGAATCTTTGGAACCAACTCGGCTGTAATTTAGGTCAAGGTTTAGCCATTTTGGAATACTTCCAACAGTATTTCCTTTTCTCCTGTAGGTGATCCAATCTAAAAAATGAACCACTTGAAGGTCCAAGTTTTCAGTCCAATAAGCCAACCCAGTACCATAGGAGAAGAATATGATTCTTATATTTCGTGAGGAATTGAAAGATCACAGTATAAGCATTTACGATGTTCCATTTAAGGAGAACGTTAAATCCAATCAAGAAGCCAGGTATCATCTAAACAATAGTTTCCATGCAATATGTGGTAGATCCTTTAACCATAACATTGCTAGCATCAAATCATTTAGTTAGCTCATTCACTATGATTTCAATTTATTTAATAGGTAAATGGGAATCAAACTATTCAGGATTTTGGTGGAGATTCTGTACGTACAGTACCAAGTGAGTTAGAGGAAATACTTGATCAGCTCAGAAATCTATAACTTACGACAGATGGTCTGTAAAGAAATGAATGAAGTTAGAGGAAATACTTAATAGCGGCAAAGAAATGAATGAAGTTAGTAAACTGTTAATTTGTAAGATACATACAATGGCCTCAGCAAATCCTGACAATAGATGCAAAATGGACTTGTATTCCGCTATAATTTCACATTACAATTTACAAATAAGTAGCTGTTGGTGGAAAATTCCACAAGAAGTTCAAAATAAATAGCTTCCATGTATCACGTCTTGAACCCCCTTACATGTAGATAAATGTTTAAAACATTCCTCATTAGAGAATTTTGATATGTACTAACATCAGCATGAGAGATACTATTGAAAAAGGATTAGGTGGAACAAGAAGAAACCTGGGTACACTCGTGAAGTATGTCTCTATGCCTTGCAAGCTTTTGGGTGACAGATGTAGTAGGAGCAGCAGATGCAGCACATCGACTCATAGCATCATTGATATCTACTAATTTCTCAAGCAAGGATTGGATTTCCATTTCCATGGACTTCCATGACCTGCTCGATCCAACAGTGGGTGACCCACTATCCACGTAACCTAACACGCATTCGATAATCAGAAAGTTAGGCACCGAAGCAAAACTACCCATCATCCAAATCCATGGGCTGTCCATTTCATAATTGCTAAATGGAGAGTCAAATTTGCTTACACGATATTTTTTGGCAAACTACAAAGTATGCTTACATCTACTGGACAACATAACACGTGGGTAAACCCGGTTATCAAATTCACATCATTCTACATTACTTGGGTTCCATAATCCATGTTACAAATTGTTGAGAATACAGATCAAAGAGTTTGGCCCGAGCATGGGGAGGTTCTTTGGAGGGTTGTCCACCAAGCAGTAGTTCATCCTTTGAAAAGAAGTGTCTCGTGGATTTATAGCATTGCATTAGCATAACAAAACTAAAAAAATCCATTAAAAGAAACAGAGGTTTACATGGCGAGTATCAAGGAAATAAGGGGATTCAATCAGACAAAGAATTATTGCACGGTCCAAGGAAACCAAAGGTCCACCACAGGATTGCATCCATATTTAATACTAATATCAGAATAGCGTATATAGTCATTATTGAGCTCAAGTTCACTGCTCTTTTGGGTCTGATTGCAAAATGGAGAAGTAAGAACCTTGGGCAATTCAAAATGGAGAACCATTGGCCCAGACACCCAGTTAGCAAAAGAAAATGGAGAACTATAATATCTTTGTCTGGAGTCCGGACATGAAATACAAACAATGAAACATGAGGTCTTAAAATAACATGTTAGCAACTTTGCAGTACATTATAAGGAGAACAGTTAGCAACTTAGTAATATGTCGTCGAGGCTAGATCAATGTGCAGGCACCGAGTTATCCATTTTTGTTTTGTTGTAGGATCATTGTACGTACTACAGTAGCAACTCATTCCCATTCTAGAAAATGGTGATAAGGCAACTCAAAGTGTACATCAACTATTGAATGTAGCAGAGGAAGACACAAAGTCTCATCGCAACGTGCTATCTGCTTCCGCGGATTGATCAGCCCTGCTAACCTCGAGTTCTTTAACTCAAAGGAGGTACTACCGTACTACTAATTTCAATGGTTTCAAATTCTCGCCGTAGAGATGTGATTTGTAGCATATGAAATTGGATTATACAGGAAAATACACAAATCACAAAACTTCAAATCTATACGCAGGGTGCCCAGAAGACTAAGATCTACAAGACACGGTAATATGAACCGAAAATACATTTCAATTATAGGTTTAGTAACCGAAACTGTACACCAAAATAAAACTACACGCGTAAGATGTACCATAATCAGAGCAATGCGAATGCCAATTGCATCTTGATTATAGGTTTAGTACCATAATTCATACACCACAGGAAGATATAATAGTAGCGAGTATATACATATATAATTATACACAGAGAGAGAGAGAGAGAGAGAGAGAGAGAGACTGACCGCCTTGGGTGAACCTAGCGCCGAGCTTAGCGTAAGAGGAGAGCTTGACGTCGAGATCGCTCTCGATCTTGCGAGCCTCTTTTCTGAGTTCCTCCCAGCCCGATTCCTGCAGCAGATCCATGTTCGGATCCATCAGAAGGGAGCCGACCCGTTTTCGTCGTCTTCCCCCGGTCTGTGTGCTCAGCCCTACGTATATTATACGAGTACTTGTCTTGGTCTGCGAATGAATGGTTTATGCGTTGATTCGGTAATTTACTCCAATCGGAACATCCAATTGCCCCATCTTCAACGGCGAATGCTGCTTTGCCTAGTGATTTAGTTCTCGCCTGATTTACCTCTCTCTCTCTCTCTCTCTCTCTCTCTCTCTCTCCGCAGATGGACCTTCGACAGCAAATTCAGGTTTAAATTCAGTGAGGGAGGAAAGTGTTAAAAAACGAGAAATGAAAACTGGGAAGATTTGGGCCTTTGCTTTTGGGCGCCATGGGCCATAGTTTTTGAGAAGATTTGGGCCTGTTGGTCTGGGTATAGGCCTATTGGGCTAGACATGAAAACTGCCAGTTTGAGGCCCAAGTCCATGGTTTGGTAAAATGCTGGGCTAGTGGGCTATGATTGTTTTTTTTTTATTAGTGTGGGCAATGATTGTTAACCCAAACTATTCCAAGCAAATGGAATTTAATTTCTTTTTAAGCCTAGTTAAAGCCCAAACAAGATTCAATCACTTGGGAAAGAGTTGTGCTTTGAATTTGGACGATGAGATTAAATTATTTATACCACTGGTGTAAGAAAAAATTTCCTCCAAATCAATTAGATTGCGCCTCATCACTATGTGCTACTAATTGGAACCACTGTTTTGACGATATGGCGCAATCTAATTGATTTGAAGGGGAAAAAAAAGTTTACACCAACGCTGTATATAATTTAATCTCATATCAAGCAAATAATGTAGAATAAGTTTTGATTCATTATTGTAGTATGAGTTTTATATCCTAGTTTTGCTAATCAAGAGGTAAAAACAATTCCTTTTTCCCTGAATTTTAAATCTTGCACTGTTTGTATTGTTATTATTTTCAAACGAAGCTTCCTTTATGTCTCCTTTATTAGGCAATCGAAAGAAGAGTACATGTGCTCCCACAATGAAAGGGAAGCACTACAAAATAGTAATAAATCAGAGAAAATATGGTAAGAAGTGAGAAGATGCGAGTAATAAACTAATATTCTCGGACTTATCATGATTGCACGTCAGATTGTGTGGGACCTGAATAATCTTCAAAGGATGAGGTTTCAAGGAAGCTACATTTGTAAGCATTGAGTAATCCAAAATGCTGCTGGTACAGCAGGTTTCTGCACAAATAGCGCGTACAGCGCCTATTTCAGCCCATCTCGGATTCAACAAAGATAATCGGAGCCGCTCATTTTATTCAATATATTTTGCTTAAGGTCCCTGCAAAAAATCAGCTTCATCCGACATCGATAAAAGCGTTTGCGAAGCGTCCAAAATTGCTTTGAAAAATTTCTAAAGCAATTTTGGATGCTTTGCAAACGCTCTTATCGATGTCGGATGGAGCTAATTTTTTGCAGGAACCTTAAGAAACATATATTGAACAAAATGAGCGGCTCCGATTATCTTTGTTGGATCCGAGACGGGACCCAAACGGGCGCTGTACGCGCTGTCTGTGCAGAAAGCTCTGTACCTGTAGCAGCATTCTTGAGTAATTTAGAGGGAAAATAAGGGCAAAGAGAGATAATGGTTGTACTCCTTTATGAAGAATCCTAATCTTGTACTACTTGCTTTTTTGTTGTAAAGCTAAAGCAACTCCTCTGGTGGACAAAAGTTGATCAATTATGTCATGCTTTTGTTATGTCATTGTCCCCCTCTTTATGGTGATCGTTTGTCTTTTTTGTTCTAGTATTATGGAGAGATTTGTGAATTTGATCTAGCAAACCCAAAACCACAATCGTGCGTGTCTTTCCTGAGCAAAACATTAATACTGTTTCGGAGATGTCTTCCATTATCAAAACTTGATTAGAAACGTCAATGAGTTGGCCTCAATTCAAAGTTTATAAATTTCGTACCGACAAATATACTGTTTTCTCTATTAGAACGGTACGTACCAGTACTGATGTATATTTTGGTACCGTTTCAGATTAACGATAATATATATTTTATATATTTTAATATATGTACAAAAAAAAAAATCAACGTAAAGGTGTAAAATAAAATCTAAAACTTTGATATACCTTAAAATTAGTCCTAATAACAAATTAAGATAATTTACATATTATGAACTTCAAATTTTGTTGAATTATCCTAAAATTTAAGCAAAAGTACAAAATACACAAAAATTTTGTCCCATCCGGTACAGGCCAGTATTTGAGACGGTACAGAACGCCTATTTTTGTGTACCAATTTATGTCCGGTACAGAACGTAAGAGCCGGTATGGAACGAAATTCACAACATTGGGCCTCGTAGTTAAAGGTCTGAGAGAGTCAGGAGATTGCTTCCTCCTAAGGTCTCCGGTTCAAATCTTTTAGATGTTATCAATTATTTTGGGACCATGTGTTCATATATACAGAGCTTTTTTTCAACTTTAATTAAGCTTCTCGTAAATGAGCGGTGATATAGAGTCTCAGAATTAATTAAGGTGTGCAAGCTGGACCGGAAACTCGTCTAATAAACAAAAACTTGGATTAAAATGCACCACGCTGTTTTGAGCATTCCACTAGCAGGAAAGTGGAAACCATTATGCATGCACTATGCTGTTTTGGTCCAACTCATGCAAGCAATTCTTTAACAAACAAACATTGACTTCGACAATAAAAAGCACAGACGAGAGTCAGTCTCAGACTCTCAATAATTTTATCAGAAAAGCTATGTGCACAGCAGCTGTGTTTGGTACACAACTATAAAAGCTATGTGCACAGCAGCTAAAGTTTGAGATGCGGTTATTTTAGTCCTCCAAAAATTTATAAATTATCAGGAACCCTCCTGCTTTGATAACCTTATATAATAATAATAATAATAATAAAGTCAGTTTTTAATCTTCGCCTTAGGCAAAAAACATCAGGGCTGGCCCTGGATAATAATGCTAGTTCTCACAGCTGCATGTATTGTGGTACTACTCTAGGATCGAGACTCTTCTAGTATCATCGAAAGTAAAACTTCTTTATTGAAGATTTTTGAACCTTTTGCATCATTCACCAATACTTCAAACACCATGACGCCCTTAAAATTTTACCTCTCATCACCCCTTCGAAATTTTTTTTGTTTTTGTTTAATTTTGCGCTTCAAATTTTTTTTTTTTTATCTATTGTAATAAATATTCTCTAATGTGTTCATTCACCAATACTTGCTCGTTTACGTTCCTATTATCGTTTTAATAGACTAAATCTATGGGGCGGGGTGGATATGTAATAACCGACATTAAAAGTTTTTTCTCTTAGGGTCCCATATCCTTTCTCTCTTTCTGTGCACGGTATATAAGTTTCTCTTCACTATTACGTACTCTCATCTTTTCATCTATATATCCATCTCTATCTACTTGTTACCCCCAAACTCTCCCTCAATACCATACCAAACGACCCGTAAGGCTCTATTTAGAACTTAGGCAAATAAAAAGAAATTAAACAAGGGAATACAATCAAGAGGGAAATGAGAGAAAAGGTTGAAAGAGCAATTGAGAGAAATGGTTGAACTCGTGTTCTAGAATTTCCCTTCTCTGCTAATTACTACGAATTTTGAGAACCAAACAAGGACTTTTTCTTGCCCTTAATTTCCTCTTTCTTAATTTCCACAAGTTAATTAAGTTCCAAACATAGCTAGGGTGGGCGGTGGGGCGTGGGTGAGAAATTAATCAGCATGTGGACAACGAAAATCGTACTTGGCTGCTGTACGAATTTTGAATTTTTACGTACCACGGGAGAATTTTTCATCTCTAGGCTAAATGTCCTCTGGAATTGGAAAAGTCAATAAGAATGGAATGGACCAACTTCAATTATTTTTCCTTCTACTTTTCCTAGCAAGGGAAGATGCGTGGAAACGGGCCAACCATACGACTATGTGTAATTTGAAATTAGAGGTAGCTAGGCTGAACAAATTTCTATTTGATCTCATGGCAGGATGAAAAATAAAATTCTTAATAGGGCCATAATTCCCTTTATTTTAGGGTTGATGCTTAATTTGTTTTGTTGCATATGATCTAGAATAACTAAATTTTTTTTTTCAATCGATAGAAGAGATTATTTCACATCAAATATAAAATACATAGTACAATTTCAAGACACGACATCAATTCTGAGAGTCCACGAAACAACCAAGCTCAACAACTCAACTCAACCGCTCATTATAGGATGGAGAAACAAAGAAAGAAAAGAAAACCCTCTAAGAAAAGAACACCTACACACAAGTAGGAAAACTCGAACTCCTGAACTACTAGTAAAATACAAAAGTTCTGGCCAATTGAACTAGCCCCAGCTGGTTAGAATAACTACATTGATCACATCCTAATTTGACATGTACGATTGCCAAATGAAAATAGATCTATCGGCGAGGCTCATTTGTCCCCCAATATTTGAGTATGGCTAATTAATAGTTTAAAATGATCCCTGAACTTTTAACCAAATGTCCCGTAAACAGTAAACACCTAAATTGTACTTTATTTCAATTAAAAACTTGTGTTTTACAAAAGCTCCTAATTTAGGCACCCGGCGTCATATGCTGTTTAATTTTTAACGGAAATTGCACACGTGAATTGTCTTTTATGTTTATGCTGACTAGGACGCTGATCTGTGCGTGTGTGATAATCCAACTCCCCATCCCTGGCGATCTCCTCTCCTCCTGCGGTAACTCCCTCCCTCCCTCCCTCTTTCCCCTCTCTAGACACCCGTTCCCCTGTTTTACTTCAAAACGGAAAAAATAGAAAGCTTCCAGAGGCAACTAGCCATGGCCGCCGCGATGGTTGCCATCACCACCCACCTCTCTCTTCTAGTCCCCTTCTCCTCTCTTTTCCCCTCTCTCGGCATCCCCTCTCCTATTTTACTCAGTACAGGCTCCGACATTTGGATTGCTCAAGTCCAACCGTAAGCTTGGTTTGCCCGCTCACTATTAAGTCATAAATTTTTTTAAAAAAAAACTCAAAAAAAAAATCAAAATTATATTATACTTTTAGTTTGAATTATATAAAAAAAACAAAACAAAAAATTAACCCTGGTAAAGCGCTTTATGATTTAGTATGATCCGATTAAAAAAAAGATTATAATGCGTTTATATTTATTTTTGGCTGCTGATTTTGCCACTTTCTTTTTTATTAACGCCACTCCCCTGGAAGTATATTTTTGGTGCAAAAAATACACTTGCAAGGGAGTGATATTAACAAAAAAATGAGTGACAAAATCATTTCCCTTATTTTTAGCTTTCATTTAGTTATTTTTCTTATTCTGATAACTGTTCAACGTTTAATAATAAAATGAAATGAGAAACATTAGGAGCCAACTTGCAAAAATACAAACCTGACTTAAAAATTGGTTAATTTTTTCATTGAAGTTTTTTAAAAGTGGTGCCTGTGCATATATATACATATATGCAAATAACCATTGTGAGTCCTGTGTAAAAATAATACATATGCATTTACATTTTTTATATTTATTTACATATATGGACAAATACCACTTCACTTCATGGACAAATAAAGAGAGAGGGAGAGAGAGAGAAGTGAGTGCACTGCTATCAATGAAGAGGAGAGAGAGAGATTGAAAAAGAACAAAAAGGAGTGAAGAACTATTTTCAGAAGCATTAATTGGGGAGGAAAAAAGAATTATTTTCTTAAGCATTAATTGGGGAAAAAAGAATCCTCAACTATTTTCGGAAGCATTAATTGGGAAAAAAAGAATTATTTTCGGAAGCATTAATTGGGAAAAAAAAAAATCCCCAATGCACGGCATAAGAATCGAACCCTAAAAGGTAAGAACTTAACTACACGCTTCTAGCTGGCTTGTAATTGGGAAAAACGGAATCCCCAATGCAGGGCATCATAATCGAACCCTAAAAGGTAAGAACTTAACTACTCCCAAAAAGAATCCCCAATGCAGGAATACATCCATAAATACATGTACATCCATCTCAAAGTGTGAGAATGTCACGTGTGCGATTTCTACTAACGATTGGACGGGATATGACGTTGGGTGCCTAAATTAGGGGGTTTTGTAAAGCACAAATGTTTAATTGAAATAAAGTAAGGACGTTTAGGTATTTATGAGATATTTGGTCGAGAGTTCAGAGTTTATTTTGAAATATTCCCTAATTAATACTCGCTCCGTCCCAATTTAATTGTCAATTTTGGGAGTTCGTACCACTTTTCAATTAATTATATATTATAGTTTATAATGTTGTAGGTGATTTCGAAAATAGTGAATTATAGAACAAATCGAGATCTATCAAATAAAATCCATATTGGATATAAAATTAATTACCACTTTAAAGATATAACTAGTTTTTTAATCCTGTTAGTATAATAGAACTGGAACAAGTAATTGAGACGGATGGAGTATTATGACACAATAGGAGGTCGAGGGTATACAACTTGGGACTTATCTTGGAGATCTGAACTATTTATGGTCTCAGACTTTCATAAAAGATAATCTTAATTTGTTATCTAATATCAATAGCAACCCTTATAAATAATTTATTGAACCTTTTCATACCCTACTTCGCCTGCTGAACAAACGTAGATTATAACAATCTTGCACCGATATAAGCTTACCCCACAGCGATTTGAAATGTTCAGAAACGAAACTTCTGTAAGAAATCATCAGAGTAGATAATAAATGAGGATTCAGACTTATTCATCTTCTTTTTTTTTGATCGGCAAGGACTTATTCATCTTGAAAATGAAACATTTATAACAAGTTCACTTCAATCATTTCGTCGCTTTGCTAGTTTTTGTAATTCTTTGACAATTTCAAAGATAGTATTTTATTTATTTCTTGGTTTTGCCACGTTTGGAAGAAAGGAAAACATTATTAATTGATTCGCAAATTGATCTTTGTTTGCTTCTTAATTTCTCTCGTTTTCTTCTAGTACTAAATTACTAATGTTTATCCTTGAATTGAGATGACATTTCATTTTGTTTCTGTGAGGGGACTGGTCTATCATGGGAGAGGAATGTTTGGGTAATATCTCCTTACTTTCCAATCAGTAGGGTCCGTATCCAAACCGGATCCGCCCACCACCTTTGAATTCTTCTGCACCTTACGTGCACATATTTCTCCGCGTGGATCCAACATGCCCCACCAAACGTTTTATCTTGGTCACCTCAAATCTAGCTCACATAATTCGCATGCGTTTGTGTGCACGAGTGAAATCATGAACGTGAAAGCATTTTTGTAACCATATCTCAAATAATTCATAGTATTCGCAAGAGCGAGAATAGAAATTGCAAGCGCAACGCAAGAACAAAGAGCAAAAGCGAAGGGCATTTTAAAAGAGCACGAGACTTGCTAATGCCTCGGTCCTGAAGTTTCCATCAGCCGGTCCACCACTTGTTATCAATCGTTGATTCGTAGGCGTGTAAAGTACGACATTTGCGTACGGAAAGAGAAGTTATTCAATTGGTCATTACTTATTTAGTAGTAGGTTTAAACGTACACTAATTAGAAAGGTCTTCGCAGTGTGATTAAGGTGCCTTTGTCCAAAAATTACTTCAAACAATGCAATTCAATACTACGATTCAGTAATTAAAATAAATACTTATTTTTTGAATTAAAAGTGATGTATTATGAGAAAATAACTTATATCGTAAAACAAAAAATAAGTACTTAAAAAATACTTCCTCCATTCCATATTGAGAGACTCACACACTCTCTCTCTCTTGCCGTTTTTCAAATCAAAAAATAAACTACTTTCCTGTATAATATTTTGAATTTTTTCGCATCATATTAAAGAACTTTAATTTGGTGCCGAAAAAATTCAAAAAATTATACACAAAAAGTAGTTATTTTTTTATTCGAAAAATGACACGACTTTTCGTGATGGACTCTTAATATGAAACGGAGGGAGTAAAAAACTTAGCGGAACGGAGTTATTACCTTTGTTCTTTTTAAATGTCTTTCAATTTATTTAATTTTTTTTTCTCTAGTCGAGAAAAATCCAGAAAATTCGCCGAGATCTTTGACTTATTATTTTGTAGAAATTGTTTAGTGGTAGGTCTAATTAATGATCCTGGAACCATTGATCTACAAAGCACTATATTACTATAAACTTTAATAACGACGAAATCCACATTACTCCACAGTGAATATGCCTAGATAATTTTTTCTCTGCAGTTGACTATCTAACTCCACTAACTCCAAAAGTCAATCCAAATCTAAAATCACTCAAATATTTTTCAAAATCTTGCACTTTTTTTTTTTTGCCTAACTTGAACTCTGTGTTTTAGGATTAGGGTTAGGTTTGCGGTTACGTCGTTTGGAGTTTAGAGTTTAGGATTTAGGCAAAAAAAATCTTGTACCCAACTTACGCTTTTGGCCCTAATTAACCCACATCCAAATTATGATCGTTTCCATTGTAAGGGAAACAAAACAAAACCGACATTAATAGCCACATGTAAACCTACGACGTAAACAAAAAAAAAAAAAAGCATTTGCCACCATTTTATAAAAAAAGAAAAAAGAAAGCAGTATCGCGAACATATGTTCAGACACAAAACAGTTGAGTACATGTAAACTCTACACGATGCACATGAGACCGACTCACATCCATCGAACGGTTAAAAGGTTAATTAAGGACATTTGTTCTCTTTTTTTTAGAAAATTGACTTCTACACTCCCATTTTTAACACATACTATTTTTTTTATTATTTATTTGATGTGAATTTTCTCTATTGTCTCTTAATATGTAAAAAAGTGAACTTGTGAAAGGGTAAAAGATAAATTCACATGAATAATGGCAAAAAATAGAGTGTATGTGATAAAAATGGAGCATAAAAGTCAATTCCTTTTTCTTTCTTTTTTTTGAAATGGGAGTACTTTCCATTTAAACCACTAACCAAACGATAGCGATTAAATTATTGTGGACCACCCCCCTCGAGTGATGGTTTGTGGTGGTGGGTATGGCGGATAAAAGTCTAGGAGAAATTTTTGGGTGCCGGCAGGGTACCACACACGTGGTATTCTGGCGATTCTGATCATTCAATTGTGTTTTGGACAATTCAGAGTTTAGATAGAGAAAATGAGAAAAGAAAGTAATGAGGTGAGAGGAGAGAGAATAAATCTGAACCGTTTAAAATACGTTTGAACGGTTGGAATTACCTACTGATGTTACCCTGTGGTACCAGCTCTACACCAAAAACTTCTCAGAGTCTAGGGTTGGGCGGTTGAGCCTAACTCCTTGTCCACTGCCTACTTCGTCAAACTCGTCTTCCAAAACTCTCTCTCTCTCTCTCTCTCTCTCTCTCTCTCTCTCTCCCCTTAAACACTATAAACCACCCAAGTGCCGTATTCTGTTTCTCGAACCCACGTAAATCCAACTCAACATACCCCCACCAAGTCTGAATTCCCAGAGAAAATTCGTGATATTTTCCTTTCCCTGGTATATCATCCACAGACGTAAACAAACAAAAGAAACGCTTCAAAGTACACCCAAGAAATTCACACTTTCATATCTATATTTCTCAATTCCCAAACCCAGTGAAGATTCTAGCTTAGTGTAAAGCGATTCTAACTTCTCAAGAACTGCTCGTGTTTTGCTTCGTTAAAGCTCGTTTTGATCTTGAAGCTCGTTTTCAAATCAAGTTTGATCAATCGCCTACTCGACTTATTTGGCTCGTTTATCACCCTACTCAAAATCCCCAACTCTGTTTCTCATCAACCCGAACGATGAAATTCAGGATCCGAGGATTCAAGCTCAAGCACCGGGTCACCAGACTTTTCCGGTGCATATCCCGGGTAAACTGCATATCTTCCGGGTACCACCGCCTCGACCCGCCAACAGCAAGATCCAAACCGGTATCCAACTTCTTCACCTGCATCAGGACAACGGTCAAGGCCCTCTGCTCCACTTCCCCGGCCCGGCTTTCGGGTCGGAGCTACGCGCCTCTGGACAGGCCCGTGGCGGCGCCAAAGGGGAAGCTGGCCGTGTACGTGGGACAAAAAGATGGTGATTTCCGTCGGGTATTGGTGCCGGTGATATATTTTAACCACCCCTTGTTTGGGGACTTGTTGAGGGAGGCGGAGAAGGAATACGGGTTCGATCACCCGGGCGGGATCACAATCCCTTGTCGCATATCGGAGTTCGAGAGTGTCAAGACCCGGATCGCAGCCGGCCGCGGTTGCCGGAAGTTGCTGACGTGGAGGAAGGGATCTTGAGGTTGGAATGGAAGTGGTTTTATTTTAGTTTCATGAGGATGATGACGATAAGACATGATCATGGGTAACGGCACACGCCCCTGTCGTACAACAATGCTAAGACACGGGCAGACAGCACCACAAATTTGGAAACAGATTAAAAAATACTTTTAGACAAATTTGTGAGATTTTATTTGTGTCTGCAGCATTTTACGAGCGTTTTTATTTTTATTTTTATTTTTATTTTTATTTTTATTTTAGAGTCTTCTAGGAGGGGTTTAGATAAGTTCATAGGAGTGTTTTTTTGTTTTTGTTTTTTTTAGACTTTTTGAGCTTAATACATGGTCTATTAATTAGACAAATAGATGTAAAAATATGTAGAGATTTTTCCATCGTTAAATTTTCTTTAAGGATTTTAGCAGCCGAGAGAATGTTCCTTTGTTGTTTGGGATGAATAAGAAATGGAACAATTCGGTAAGTGCATTTTTTGGCTTTCTCTTTATTAATTTCATATAAATATGACCAACAATGGCATTTTGTTTTCACATTTTTCCCTTGACAAATGACTGTGTACGTTCCGTGATTTTTGACCTTATAAGTAATTTATTCATGAAACACAAGATAATTTTTCCTTTTTGAAAAAATTACAGTAACAGAGGCGCCTCAAAGTTGAACTCAAGACATAGGTGATACCGTGATAGAGAGTTGGATGCATCATTTTTGGATCTTGATTTCAGAGAATTAACACGAAACGAAATACTGAAAATAGTGAGCAATCATTTTGTCACCGTACTTTTATATATATATACAGTCCTTTTCAGGTCCAGACGCCTTACGGTCCGGACCGTCCGGACCTCCCATTTCCCGATCGAATTTTGATGATCCGAGCTGCTCAATGTGATCAGAACATGATTTTAAGGGTATTCGCGAGAAATCAGCAAAAAAAAATGATCGGGAAGGGCTTGATCTGAATAGTTTTTATTGAACGGTTCAGTAAAAAATTGCTCGGATCAAGCCTTTTCCAATCATTTTTTTTGCTGATTTCTCGCGGGTATCCTTAAAATCACGTTCTGAACATATTGAGTAGCTCGGATCATCATAAATCGATCGGGAAAGGGAAGGTCCGGACGGTGTGGACCGTAAGAGGAGTGGACTTGAAAAGAATTGTGTGTATATATATATATATATAGACACACACACACTAATGTTTGCCCATGTCTACAGTACTACCCACCCTTTGATGACATTTTTGTAATATATTAGTAAGAGTGTGAGTGTTTTCTAAGGAGAGTTGGAGAGCACACTCAGCCCTTAAATCAAATAAATATCAACCCTTCTTTCAACTTGTATTTGCGTGATTCCCACAATCTTATATTTTATTAGGTAGATATATATATATATATATATATATATATATATATATATATCAATCCGGATCCCATAAAGGATCCCGCATGGTGATACCGTGCGAGGCTCCCCTTTTCCGAGCCAATTTTGACGATCCGAGCCGCTCAAAGTGATCAGAACGTGATTTTAAAGGTATCCATCAGAAATCAGCAAAAAAAATTAATGAGGAGGACTTGATCCGAACAGTTTTTTATTGAAGGGTTCAGTAAAAAACTGCTCGGAGCAAGCCCTTTCTGATCATTTTTTTTACTGATTTCTCTCAAATATCTTTAAAATCACGTTCTGCACACTTTGAGCGGCTCGGATCGTTGAAATTGGCTCCGGAAAGGGGAGTTCCGCACGGTAAAACCATAAGAAATCCCTTATGGGATCCGGACTGTATGATGCTATATGGTGCTTTAAAAAAATCATTTCTTTAAAGTGCAGAAACGCCATTAAATTATAATTTTCTTCGAGGAAGACGATAAGAGACCGAATAGTATTTTAGAATATTATTTTTGTTTGAATCCTTCTTTTTCATTTGATGAATACAGAGGAATTAATGTTATGCATACAATTTTAAAATATAATTTCAGACACAACTATACATATTCGGGACCGTTCGATACACACAGGTCAACGTGTATTGAACCATTCTAGACGTATACAGTTGTGTCTGGAGTTGTATTTTAAAGTTATGTGCATGTGTAGACTTTTTGAAAAACTACTACCTCCATTCCAATATAATTGTCAATTTTGAGAATTCGTGCCATTTTTTAATTGATTATATCTTGTAATTTATAATGTTTTAAGTGATTTTAAAAACATTGTATTATAGAACAAATCGAGATCTATCAATCAAGATCCATATTGAATACTCCCTCCGTCCCAAATTCTTGGCCCTCTACGGTTTTACGTGTAATTTTCAATGGCCTATATCTCTTAATGTATATTGTTTAAAATATGCAATATGGATCTTGTTTGATAGATTTCAATTATTTCTATAAAACAATGTTTTCAAAAACATAAAAAACAATATACATTGAGAGATATAAGCAATTGAAAATTACACGTAAAATCGTATAGGACTAAGAATTTGGGACGGAGGGAGTATAAAATTCATTACCAATTTAATGATATAACTAGTTTTTTTATCCAATTCGAATAGAACTGGGATAAATAAATTAGGACAGCTGGAGTATAAGGTTTGACTAATGTAAGCAGATTTCTATAAATGTTACATACTACTCCTACTATTAATTTCTTGCGTGTTTTCTAGTTAAATTTAGAGAAATAGAGATATGCGTTTGACCCGGTTGTCGACATGTTTATCACATCGGGCGTCCTTGTCACTACTCACCATGGTGGGTTCAGGAACTATAACCGGTAACCTTTAGAATGGGAAATTTTTCAGTGCCACTGGGTACCACGTGGTGTCCGGTCGACGGATCGGAGCCGTTTATTGCAATTTTGGACGGCTTGAATTTGGAGAAAGAAAAAAGAGAGAGAAAGTGTTAGGGTAAGAAGAAAGAGAGAATTTCAATCTGAACCGAGCGAGCACCACGTGGGATATACCCACCCGCCGCCGAAAATTTTCTCCTTTAGAATAGATTGACTCATAATTGAAGGGCATCCCATTCCCCTTGATAAGGAAATGACAATATGTCACATTTTGGGTAAATATTATTAAGTGGTTTAGACACCGGCCCAATTCTCACGTCTCTTATAATTACGGACTTTCAATTGTGAACCTCTTAAAAATAAGCGACATTACAAGGTTGTAAAGTACGACGTGATACCCCGGTTTCGTCTCATTTGGGACCTTGTGGTTGAGGTGGTCCATCCTTACAAGCCACAGGCACAAGAAAGTGATCCCTCCGTTTGTGGGCTTCATTGCTCTGTCTTAATCTTAATCCCTGATCAACGAACTTTTATAAGGGGCACTTCTTCATCTAGGTGACCCCCTCCCCTAGTCCTTGTACGCCTTCGTGTTACATAAGTCTTCTATAATATATAAAAGTTTCCGATAAAAAAATAAATAAATCTATAAAAAAAAATTATATTTTTGGACCCTTCAGTGGTCCTGGGGCCGCCCTTTTTTTGTTTTTGTGACTAGCAGCTTTTATTGATCAAACCAGAGCAAAACAATACAAAGAGTCACTGGGACAAAGCCCCAACCTCAGCGAAAAAACACGACGAAAACGGGCTCCTCACAACTACTCCCTTGATCCGTCCTGTAAATTTAGTTCGGGATTTCAACTTTTTATGGAAACACAATCATTCAATGTCACTTTCCAAAATTGCCATCAACAATATTTAAGTATTTGAATATCTTAAATTTAGAAAAAGTGGTTTAGGCATGCCAAATTTAGCCATTGGCACTCTATTTTTTGTCTTTACCCTATGTGAAAATATCAAATCACCATTTATTTTGTTAGCGTTCATCCACTTTTTCACATATAAAAAGGTATTGCTATAATTTTCAAATAAAAAAAAAAAAAACAAAAAGTTTAGTACGAAGATCAATTTCTTAAATTTATTTGTTCGGATCAAAGAGATGAAGTCTGGTTTTGAATTTATTCAGTGCAGTTTTGTTGGAATTTGTGTACCTTTGCCTTGATTTAGTCCCCACCGTTCAAGAATAGAAAAGGGCACAAGGGAAAAAAAAAAAATCAAAGTTCGGACATTGATTTTTGTGAGGTACATGCAAAATGGGACAGCCAAAAATAAAATAAGGGACCAGGGACCAATTTTATTGGACGAATGAAGTATAAGCAACAATCGAAACAATAAAAACAAGAGATTAATGATACTATGGACCAATACTTTTCCAGTGGGCTGAATGGTCACCACAGCACACGTGGGCCTCCAGTTTTGGTGTGAGTACGGATTCTCTCTGGCATTTTTTAATTAAGCCTGAGAAAAATGTCTATATTGGGCTTCTTCAAGTTTCAGTCACCAGCCCATGGACTCGGAAAATGGATCGAGGCCCATAATCTAGGTTTTTTGTTTTTTGATCTGAGCCCATAATCTAGGTGTGGATGCATAGTTATGACTACCTATTTGTAGGAATAACTAAAATAAGTATTTATTTTTTTGAATTAAATGTGATGTATTATGAGAGAACAACTTGTTGCTTAAAGTGAAAAATAGGTTCTTAAAAAATAAGGACCTTAACGGAACGGGACCTAAAACGTACATGTTCCTTTCAAAAAAATAACAAACAAGAGAAGAAAATGACCTTACATATTCCAATGTATTGCTGCATTGAGAGGGCTTCGAAGAGTAGCCAATGACTCTACTAGTGTTGCTACTCGCAAAAGCTCAACTTATCCAAAGCCTCTCAATTAGATCACTCAGACCCCGTTCGTTTTGGGATTTTAGATTTGAACCATTTTGTTTTGGGATTTTAGATTTGAATTTAGAGGTACTGAGTGTAGAGAGAAATAGAATAATAACTAAAAATATGGGTATTGTAAAGACAGATAAAGAAAAAAATAAGAATAATAATTAAAAAAAATAAGATAATAATTGAAATCTAAAATCCGAAACACTTAACCAAACAAGGTCTCAACCACTCTTCTAATACATTACTCCGCTATCGGCCTCATGAATGAAAGTCTTTCTCGTTGGCCTTTTTTAATTGGCTATTTATAGGCTCATGATCTAGTGATTACGTGTGGACCAGGATTTTGTTTTAAAATAATGACATCATAATCATTATTTCCTAAAAATATTGTTTTAATACTAGCATTATTCGGGTCAAAAAATGGGTCCTATCACAAAAGTAAAAGTCTCCACATTATTGAAGAATGTTCTCAAAAAAGCAACCAATCGCCCCACTCACAATCTCGCTCACGCTATCGAAGCATAAAAAACAAAAACAAATTGAAGGGCGACAAAACCGAATAAAAACAGGACAAAAACCCCCCAAACAAAAACCCCAAAAAAAATGTTGAGTACAAGAACCCTTCACCCACACTCCTCCACAACACTCTTTCTCCTCCTCCTCCTCCTCCTCCTCTCCAACCACCTCCGCCGCGCCACCGCCAACGTCTTCATCTACGCCGGCTGCACCCAAGAGAAATTCCAACCGAGCTCTGCCTTCGAAACCAACCTCAACACCCTCCTCAACTCCGCCGTCTCCTCCTCCTCCCAGTCCTCCTACAACAGCTTTGCCCTCGGCAAGGACACCACCTCCCCTGCCACGGAGGCCACGCCACCAGACGAACCTGCCGTCTACGGCCTGTACGAATGCCGTGGGGACTTGAACTTGCTAGACTGCTCAAGATGTGTACAAAGTGCAATCAACCAAATCAGCCTAGTGTGTCCCTACGCATTAGGAGCTAGTTTGCAATTAGACAGCTGTTTTCTAAGGTACGAGGCATCGATTGAAAGAGTCTTGTGTACTCTTCGAAGCTCGCTCTATGCTTTTGTTTTCCTATTGTATCGGTTTCATTTTTAATCTTTTTTTATCGTAAGGAAATTTTTCTTTTGTAAAATATATAATATAAAAGGTACGAGCATATGGATTTCTTGGGGAAATTTGACGCGGGGCTAAGGTACAAGAAGTGTAGCGCGAAAAGCGTGACAAACGACGAGGAGTTCTTTAGGAGGAGGGATGACGTGCTGGCAGACGTGGAAGGGGCTATCGGGTTCCGGGTCAGTAGCTCGGGTTTGGTCGAAGGGTTCGGGCAGTGCCTGGGTGATCTAGGAGCCGCCGATTGTACGGCTTGCCTGGCGGAAGCCGTCGGGAAGCTGAAGAGCTTGTGTGGCTCGGCTGTTGCGGCTGATGTGTTCTTGGGCCAGTGTTATGCCAGGTACTGGGCTTCTGGCTATTATGATACTTCTTCAGGTACGTAAACGTAATTGTTTGCATGATACTTCATTTGTCGGTAAATATTTATCATGCATGAATTCCATGAAGAATGGTGATGTTTTAAAAGTTAGATAAAGTAAATATATCAGATACAAATATGCTAAAAGCAGTTGGTAAGGTTGGGAAAATCTAGAGGGCACTTTAACAAGTATATTTTTACATACAAATATACTAAAAGCAAGTTCATGATCACCGGTTGATGTCAAAACGGTATCGTTAAAGTTATTTTTTGTCTACGGTTCTATTATAACAACAGGGTTGTTTCACAATCGTAATGTTATTTTAGCATAACCACATTTTTTCCCCTTTGCAACTGTTTCTCGCGCATTGCAGATGATCCGGCAAATTAATTTATCGATTGCAAAATTTGACACCAATAATGATGAAGTAAATATTTCTGCTAATTAGACACCGGAAGCAGTTGTAATTAAGCATGGGAAAATCTCGAGGGCACTTTAATAAGTACACTTTTAGATACAAATATGCTACTGAAGGCAAAGTCCACCTGTGATAGTATTATTTTAGCATAACCACATTTTCCCCTTTTGCAACTACCTTTCTCACACAGTATTGAAGATGATCTGGAAAATTTATCGATTGCAAAATTTGACACCAATAATGATACTGTCAAATTTTGACATTGGATTTTGCATATCATCGATGGAGAGATTTTTGTCATTTGTGACGTCAAATTTTGACTTTAACATGACATTTAGAAAAATAATGGATTCGCCCGAGGCTACCATGCTCACGAATTTTTGTCTAGTCGTAACCAATTCAATTTCTCTTTTGAAGCTACTTTTTATGTGTATTCTGGTACATTAAGCATGACATGACATAATACGAAACACAAATTGTACGATGCCAGTAGCCCGGGCTGACTTTTGATAGAGGCCAGTAGAGTTTAGATCAATTTCTGAACATGCTGTTGTCTGCTTTTAGATAGTGCACGAGATGGAGAGAGAGAGAGAGAGAGAGAGCTTCAAAAAATCTCAACACCAGTGGTCAACATACAATCTTTTATTTGTACCTTGGCAAGGGCATTTGCACTTTCTTTCCTTTTTCTTTCTGGCATTGTACAATTATCCTCTCTTTCGCTATTTTCCTTTTCTACTACTTTCTTTTTAGTAGTACAATTTACGATGTCTGTTTCTGTTAGCTTGATTTTGATGGTCGCCAATAATCTAATTCAATCATACTCCATTTAACAGATAAATAAAAGGCCGTTAACTTCCACTCGTAGCTAGCTAGACAAGTACTGCAAATGAAAATTGATTTTAACACTTTATTTTTTTATCTATTGGCACTCCTTTTTTTTGTCTTTACTAACGTGAAAGTATTAAATTGCCCTTCACACGAAAAAAGTGACTCATAAGATAAGGCTAATTTTGATAATTTCACATGAATAAGAGACAAAAAAGAAAAGAAAAAGTGTTAATGGATAAAAAGGAGATTGTGAAAATCATTTTTCCTTCCCCAAAGGTACATACTATGTATTTGCAGGTCGCACCAGACAGTCCAAACATGGACTGCAGATGTGCGATTGAAGTGTTCACAACCATTGAATAATATTTTGAACGGTCGAGATTTAAAAAAAAAAAAAACCTTTTCCGGGAAAAAAACTTTTTTTATAAATTTGGACCGTTTGATACAAAGATGAACAGTTGTGATTGAACTGCAAAGACTCTTTGCAGTTGGACTGCAGAGAATCCGCCTCCTTGCAAGTCTTTTAGACTCGAGCTCTGCTACGCGCAGAGACAATTCGCAGAGAACCACGCAGAGACAAATACATTTGGCCCCATTTCGGGTCCCGAAAAAATCTAGAAAAATATCCATAAATTTTTAAATATTATTTCATGGAACCCTGTAAAAAATCAACTCCAGTGGATATCGATAAGTATTATTTTTGGATTCGTAGGAGCGAAACTGCTCAATTCGCCCCTACAAATCCAAAAGTAATACTTATCGATATCCACTGGAGTTGATTTTTTACAGGGCTCCATAAATAATATTCAAAAATTTATGGATATTTTTCTAGATTTTTTCGGGATCCGAAATAGGATCAAACGCATTTACCTCTGCGTGGTTCTATGCAGATTATCTCTGCTGTTAGTATTTTTGTTTAGACTCTTCCACTAAAGCAGACACACATTAAACGAGATTATCTAAAGAGATTAAATTTTGGAAAGCTAGGCAAAAGGATGAGAGAGAAAACTTTAAGAAGCACATTGTGGAGGTATATATAGTGGTAGCCAGCCTTAATGGATTTTACGGATATTATTAGTGTAATATATTCTGATCATATGCTTTTGCTTTTCTTTTTCTTTGTATTTAATTAGATTCTTCCAACGAGGATGAGGTGGGAAAAACAGTGGCCATAATTGTTGGGGTGGTGGCCGGCGTAGCCGTTTTCATTGTTCTTGTCTCAGTTTGCCGAAGAGCAGTGGGTAAAAACTCTCATTATTGATCATCGATCTCAACATTTTAGATTAATTTTGGACTCTTTTTCTTAATTTTTGGAGAGGCCTATAATTATTAAAATGGTGGAAAACACGAATGAAGAATAAGAAGACGATATTCCAGATTATTTTCTTTGTTCTTTTAGTTCATTCTCCTGGTAAATTAATCCTTGCATACGTAAACTCTGATCCGAAGTCCGAACAGATTAATTAGCTATATAGGTTGTGCTTGGATCAAGAATTAATATGTAAAGAACATAAAATAGTATAGGGTGTAGGAAAGTAATTTGTTTTAAAGTTTTTGTATGTTTAATTTCCTTATTAAATCGTGTTTGAAATTTATAGTTCAAAGACAACCTTAGTTAGTACTTTAAGCTCCTACAAAAATTTAAGAGCGATATTTTTTTTTTTAGAACCGGATGTCCAGGCCAGTTTACGCGCACCTCGACTAATTTCGGGGCCCTAAAAGTAACGGTCAGACATAACCTCCAGTGGCCCTTAGCAGGAACGGAACCAGGATTTGTTATACGAGGGGGCCGGCCATAGCATGAACAATGAAGTTTTAAAATTCCAACGTTCAAGAATATAAAATATCTGAATGACAAAATAATACCCATTAAAAATCATAATATCTACGTGATTCTTAACAAACCAAAAACAACTAAAAGGTGAAAAAATAAAAAATAAATTCAATATGTTATACGTCAAGCGTATACCAAAATGGAATTTAGTGATACCTTAGATCTGAAAATCATCTCTTATTGAGTTAGAACTAATTGTTGCAGTAATTTCCTTCTCAGTAAATATAACCAAAGCATTTGTAAGAAATTCATCCTCCATCCGAAGCATATGTTCTAACAATATTTATAGTTAAAAATGCCCTTTCTATCCACTTTTTTTATATAGTGGGGGGCCACCATGTATAATTTTGATATTTAAACAAAAAAACTTAGACAATTGTGAAAATTTGAAACCACGCAGGGGCTGTGGCCCCTGTAAGCCGAAAGGTGGATCCGTCTTTGGCCTTAAGGTTTAGAATATTCGGCCTTTGTGAGAATGGAACCTGTAATCTCATGGGAAAACACTTATTGCTTTCTTACAATCGCAAACCAATTTACGAGCGATGTTGACAATGACTACGACGACGACGACGACAACTGACGATCCGTCTTGTTCATGCATGCAGGATCAAGGTAGAAAGAGAGTGGTTTCAATTTGTCAAGGAAATGGAGGCCGGCCAGGAGGTCATTGTAAAAGGACCCATGCATATATTTATGCTTCTTTTTTCAAGAGATAAATATTATTCTTGGGACAACTATTTATTCCACTTAATTGTGTCAATTTTAAGTACACGCTTATGTGGTACTAATTACTAGTATAAACTTTGCATATATTTTAATTTCCATCCCAATCGAAAGGAAGCTGATTCCCATTTCAAGTAGCCACCAAAAATATATTCCCCGGCCCCAGCTACTTCGATATATGTCGATCTTTTTCTCTTTCTAGATAGAGCAAAATGATGTCTCTTAAAATATTGACATAAAATCCTTTGCCAAATCCCTCTCCTTTATTCTCGAGGTATATATGCTTGATTGAGCTAGGCTAGCTGCTGCTCCGGCCAGGAGAAGGGATTTTGCTGGCGATGCCCTAAGAGATAACTAGCATTCCCCATAACTTTCTATTTTTCTTTTCGAATTTGTTTAAAATCGATGGCCGGCCAGAGTTAATCAGTTAATTTTTGGCACGAGCATCCAAAACTTAACTCTATGGCTTGTCAATTTTCTAGTGACATTGGCTTCGCCAAAATTTAGAAAATGACAATGCAATAAACCAAAGAAATAATTTGGCTTTCAAAATTGGCTTTGCTAAAATAAGTTAACTTTAGAAATGGCTAAAACAATTAGAGATTATTTAGATTAATGACATTCATTTTGTATGGGAGCTTTTAAAATACTTTGTTATATAACAAGGAAATGTTTGGTAGCCAATTACTTTTTCAGATTCTGAATTATTGGTTGTTGATTACAGATTTTTAGATTACCGATAGCTTTTGACACTGACCGACCTTTCCTATGATGAGAATCCGTAAAAGCGTTTAGATTATATTGGAAAACCAATTTTATAAAAGGGTTTTGTCAGTGAAAAGAATAATCAGAATCCAAAAAACTCTTCCACGTACGGGTGATATATTCTTGGATTCTTCTCCATTCCTCCAATTCATTTTTCTGATTCAATTTGACATAATGAAACTATAGATCGAAGTAGCTAGCGCCCAAATACTCATAACTGAAAAATAATGGGCATGATAATGTCATGGATGAAAACTTAAATGAGGGCCCTATTTTGGACTACTATTAATTAATTTGAGAATCAAAGGCCGGCCGTGAATGGAACATTGGTGGCCGGCAACCACGACTCACCGGCGATGAAATTCGCAACAGTAAATTCAGAAGCCACACTGGCACTAGTAATCGCATGGTATCCAGTCCAGTTTACCCTATTAGCCGTGGACGATCCAGGACCCGTGTTCATGTACTCTCCGTAGTACAAAGTAGTAAGGGCAAAGTCACCTTTCCACGGTGACCACCCAGCAGGGTTGACTAGGTCACCAAGGTAAGTCTTCATGAAAACCGTGCGTGAATATTTCCTCCAAGGCCGCCCGAGGTACGTCTGGACCGACCCTAAACGTGGTTTCAAGTCAGAGGCTGCAATCACCTGACACTCGTGAACTGAAATTCCGGTATTTTGGTTAGGGTCGATCCGACCTTGAGCGGTTATGGTGTTGCCCTTGCCAGGGCCGGGATAGCGTGCGTAAATGTTACAGTTTTGGAGCACTGCGGCGGCATTGCCAAATACGAAGTCTACTGTACCATAAATGTCACATTCCTTGTAAAATTGTCTTTGGGAATGCACATAAAGCGTGTCTTGGTACCCTTCCAAGCTGCACTGGTAGAAGACAGAGAGGTCGGAATCGACCCGGAGGGCCACGGCCTGGCCGTTAGCTGCTCCGGCCGTGTTTTGGATTGTGATGCCTTGTCCAATAAACCCGTCTCCGACCACCGCTGAATAAAATGAGATACAAATTGTGTCAAATGCAGAGAGCAACAAGTAACATTGTTAAATTCATCTTGGTACGTACATGTTGGTGAAGTATTCTGTCTGTTTTGTTTGTTTTTTTGTTTTAATTGGTGAAGTATTCTCGTAACACTATATATATTTGGTCCATGAGTTACTCTATCAATTGGAACCATTGTTGTAACGACGTGACACAATATAATTGATTTGAAAGAAACAAATATTTATACTGCCAATATGTATAATTTATTTTCAATATTAAGCAATACAAATCATAAGGTAAAATTAAAAGAACTCAGAGAGGTTAGCAAGTTCTAGTCAGCTGGTAACCGAATCCTCAAGAAGTTTTTGATTTGAGGTTCGACTCTCAGTTTGTACGCTACTAATTTTGTTTTGGATTAGTCCTTACGAGATTTTTCCCTAATTTTAATCGGGACGCCTACGAGTGGATTGTGGGATTGGCCTGCCAGGTTTGTCAAATTTTCGCATACCAAGTTATCAAAGTACAAAAACAAAAACAAAAACAAAAAAAAGGTGATGGAGGTCACACGATTTTGGTCGTAGCTTTAATCACTCCGAGCCGGATGCTAATTTGAGGGCCTGCACTTGACATGATTAATTCATGAACACATAATTAAAGAATATCTCTACGTAAATAAACTATCATGCATCACACGGGACCAGAGTGCTACTAGACATAAATATTTATGTATAGAATCTGGCTTCTCTACAGTCAAAGGTGTACAGTCCAATCTGAACTGTTCATATTGACAATTAATGATTCAGATTTGTCGAATTTTTTACGGATAAAAGTATATATATTATTACGGGTAAAAGATTCAAAACAAATCTGGACCATTAAAAATACTAACCGATGGTTGCGATTACTTGAACTGCACTTCTGCAGACAAGCCAAATTCATACGTATGTATATACTTTCAAAATTAAGTTGATGATGATATCAAAGAATGATTAATTAAACGCTCAAGATATAATGGGGACCTAATTAATCAATCTTTGTTGTCCAAATAACTTTTAGAGCAAGTCCTAAAGTTGGAATTAAAATGACTTTGTCAAAATTGTTTTTCGAGTTTGTTAAAGTCTGAAAATAAACTTAAAAACACTCCTAACAATGCTAGTTCGTGGTCCAATTTGATGCAATTGTGCCACAATATCGAATTCAGAGCATCGAATTAAATTCATCTTATTTCTGAGTTTTCTCCACACAAATGAATTTCAATTGATGAGGTGAGAGAAATAGCAAGGCCAAAGTTGATGCCAAATGTGGTATCAAAGATGACCTTACCATTCAAAAAATAGCAATGCAAAAGTTTGGTGCCAAATGTGAGATCAAAAGATAGCAACTTAATTAAATGACTCATTAATAGACTTGCCTTCTTTTTTTTTTTTTAGGTATAAGTAATAAAGTTGTCACTCTTTCAAATAATTTAAGCTTTTAGATGCGTTGGTGGTTAACAATCTAATATGGTGTCAAAGTAGACAATAGATCCTGTGTTCAAACCTTATCACCTACCTAATGTTAAAATATTTACACGTGTTTAATTAGCCCGCTTATGGAGGAGAATCTGGCTATATGTGAGGGGGCGTGTTGAAGGTATTACATGTGAGGGGACGTGTCGAAAGTATAAATAATAAAGTTGCCCCTCTTTCAAGCAACTTAAACTTTTAAATAAGTTGGTGATTAACAATCTAATACTTTTAAAAGCGATTTTGCTAGCATATGCATGATTGGCAAATAAGTGGGGGACGCAAACCTAATCTTTAACGGTCATTAAATGTTTAAGCTGATAGTAATTGTAAGCTTATGGCCCTTGTAGCCAAAGGACCATCCCAAAGCTTAACTTTGTAGATTTAATGATTGGTTCGTAATTTTTTCACCCACTGGCATGTCCTTGATACTAAAATAATTATCTCCTCATTTGATTCATTATTATGATTCTAAATTGTCTTTGCCATATGCATTGTTTAAATATTTGAAAAAAAAAATGAAATAATATAAGAAGCAGTCAGACGTGCGTTTTTAATACATACAACAAGAAACTCATATTTTCCGGCATTTTTACAATCTTGCTGACAAATGTGGATTGTGCATGATCATGATCATAAAAGATATAAAATGCTAGTTACACTAGAGGTTCCAATACAACTAATTTAATAATTAGTAAAGCCGAAGTCAACGAGGGTACTGCCGTGAAGAAATGGAAACCTCGAGCTAGAGGACGTAGTTATCCGATAAAAAGACCTACTTGTCATATAAGTATTGTAGTGAAAGATATATCTTTAGATAAATTAATATCGATCGCACATACGTAGATAGAATCTCTCTCCCTATTTTTATTTCCTATTTTATTGTTATATTCTTGTCTACATTGAAGCAATTGGTAAAAAGCTCTGACTTCTGTAATCCAGAACGTAGCTATATGGCAATTTACTTAATTAGTATCTTTATCACATTCCACATATTGGTACGTACGTACTAATATCTTGCCGTGCCATGTTAATTACCTATTGTCTATATAAAGAATTTACTAATATATTGAGAATGACTACAATTTGGTGAACACGGCAGCCATAATTAAACATGATTTCTTAGTTCGAAGAGATATCCTTATCTCATATTATACTGGTGAAAGTTTATAAAAGATCGGATTAAAAAGGCCAACTATATATAGGCGCAAAGCTAGAGCACATATATAAAAATATTGAAACAAATACGATAAATATTGAATCCTTTTGTTACCAATGACGAACCAAAGAAAAGAAAAAATAAAAAGGTTAAAAGCAAGACTAAATTTTGGAAAACATTTTTTTTTTTTTTTTTGGTTTTGTTCTGAAAGCAGAGATTATATTTTGAACTCACCAATAGTAGCTGAGCCGTAGGTGGTAGAGCCTCCTCCAACGCTTTTGCTTCCAGTAATTACAGTCTTCCCTATGCCATCCCCAACCAACGTAATGTTAGACAATCTTATCTCCACATTTTCCTTGTAAGTCCCTGCCTTCACATAAATCACAAACCTCCCATTCCCCGACCGCATCCCCGCCGCGGCTGCCACCGCTGCCGCCACCGTTGTATAATTCCCCGAGCCGTCCTTGGCCACCACGATATTTGCCACTGCCGCAGGAGACATCGACTGCAGAAGTTTTTGGTTACCGGGCGAAACCCAATTAGGAAACCCTTGTTTATATTTACCCCAACTACCATATGGGACTTTGTTCATGGCCAAAGTGTTGCTAATCAAACAAGACACGTTGTTATTCGTCAAGGGGAGAATAATATTGTCAGTGACGCCAAAATCAATGAAGCCGGCTCGGCATGTCTCGAGGTTAGTCAAAGCCGAGCTGAGCCACGTTTGAGCGTCGACCCGGCTGGCATGCGTATCGAGTGACGTCCTGTTGAGCTGTTTTATGGTGTAGTTGTAGAGATCGAGGCAATCGGCCGCCGCGGCTTTTTCGAGCTCGTTAGCCCACCTTGAGCCGAGCCGGTAAGCGTCGGCTTGGGCTTGCATGGCTCTGTCTAGGGCGAGCTCCACGGAGAGTTTGAAAAAATCAGATTTTTTGTTGACGGGTCGGGCGTAATATTTCGGGTCGTGGGTCAAGAAGTACTCACAGGGTTCGGGGTGGGGTGTTTGTCTGCACCAAGCTTCCACATCGGTCGGTAAATGGCCAGAAACGGCCGGAGATAGGATAGAGAGAAAGGCAAGTGCCGCGATGAACGATTGAATCGGCATTATTTTGAATACCATTTATGAAAATATTGGTCGCGCGAGTGCTTAACACCCCAAAAAAAAAAAAAAAGAAGATGTTGGCCTAAGAGTTTTGAAATTTGAATGTATGAGAGAAGATAGGGGTTTTGAGAGGATTGGTATGTTGTTTATGTCTTCAATTCCTTGCTTATACTTCTCTCTCTCTCTATATATATATATAGACACAGAGTCACACAGAAGTGAAATACTAAAGGGGTCGAGTACTAATTATGGGGAGGCACCACCTGTGTGACTAATAATATATTATTCCTTTGCTACTTTTCTCTTTCTTGTTTTTTGTTTTTTTTTTCTCTTTCTTGTTACTTCCCTTAATTTTATCCCAATAAAAACTATTCTCTTTTCCGATAAAATAATTATAGTACAACGTGGTATGGAACGAGTAAAGTTTTTGTTGGACCGGGGTTCACAAATTTCTAGAAATAAATAAAGAAAACGGAATTATTCTATTCTCTCTCCGTCTCATATTCTTGATTACGTTTACTATTTGGTACCTGTAAAAAAATATTGGCTATATTTTTTAATTTATAATATTTTTTATATCAAATATTAATTTGTTTGATAGATCTCAAATAATTTTATTAAACAAAGTTTTCAAATTCGTAAAAAAATAATTATAAATTGTGAGATATAGACAATTGTTTGAGTGACACAAAATAAAACAAGACCAAAAATATGGGATGGACGGAGTATTAGAGAACATTATCGATCCAAGTGGTCCCATCTCATAAAATGAGTAGTTCCCACATTAATTAGCCCCCAAAATTAGCTACTGTATTAATTTATTAATCAAAATCCATTTTTCCAACAGTTTTAACAGAATAAATTCCGCAAGTATTGTTCTTATATTACCTTACAAAAGAATATTCTCATCGATCTCTAATTTGAGCTCCCTAGAGTCCAAATCCTATCTCCATCTGTGACCATGATACAACTCCTATGAATTCAGGGGGTGTCTTATTTGTAGGATTTGATCCCACAGTCCTTATTTGAGACACGAAGGTATCATAATTACAAGAAGCGAGCATCCCAACTATTTGGCACTCACACTCTCCAACAATCGTATGCCACCGAGAATTCAAAAGAAAAATTTAGCAAGAGGCCAACCGAGAGATTTCAATAAGCATTGATGTATATAATATGTCATCGGTATAATATTTCAATCGGCAAAGCTGTTCATTTATTAATGCAAATTAGGAATATCGAGAGCAGCTTCCCTAATAGCCCAGTTCGAAAAATCTCCTTGCCAGGTCTTAGGGATCTTAAGAGATAGGCAGTGCCTGCCCTGACATTTGGATTGTCCAAGTCTAACCTTACGCTTGGTTGCCCCTAAATATATTTTTTTTTGCTGGATTTCTATTTTTTTTTGGTTGCCCCTTGCCTGGGGGTTGCCCGAGCCGGCAGGCTTGCGGGACTTACCCGCTGACCGGTCCTGAAGATAGGACATACTTGGCTACAACGTAAGTCGCCCTGTTACAAGTTCGAACGAGAAACAAAATTGAAATAACAAGAACTACTTTTGAGTAAACTAGCTAAATTAAAACCGTATCCCGGCCGGTTTGCTTTGTCACTCAATCTTTCCTTGTAGCATCTGAACAACGTTCTCCGCGTCTCCTTCCAGTAAATAATCAACTGCCCCATGAGTGGTTGCTGTCAAAACCGCATATCGGAAGCCCAATGCCTCAACCAATTCCGCTGAAGTAGCACCCACAAGTTAAGGTGTCGTTCAGTTTTCTTTTTAAATTTTTTTTTTTTAAAAGTGAGGTAATTTCAAGTTAAAATATAATGAAAATGAAAAATAATTTTTTAATTTTTTTGCACTGTTTAAAAGATCTCAATGAGATTTATCAAATAAGATCCATATTAGTAAAAAAAAATTATTTACGTAAACATATGATTTTTGAGCTTGAAATTACATTTCTTTTCTAAAAGTTTGTTTCTTAGAAACTGGAACACCCACTAAGTGGCCTGCTCTTTCCCATTTAAAAAAATTGAATGGCTTTTTAATTTCTCCATCGCTTATTCATGATTGGGTGACCAATTTTGTTCGTAGTTTCAAATTTGAGGATGACAACATAATTATTTAAATTCACCAAAATGAAAACTTAAGTATCTCTAAGGAACGTGACCCCTATTTAACTCCCTTTTTTCTAACCGGCTTATTGATATGGTTGACTCAAGAAATGAAGGCTGATCAACTCGATCAATTGGTCCTGGAAAGCAACTAATGCTAAAAAGTTATTTATATCCTCCCCAATTAGAGCATCTCCATTGTAATAAGTAAATGAGTATGGATAAGTAAACTTAACAACAATGCTAAAAAAAACAACCCACATTGTAATAAGCAAAATTACAAGTCTTTTAGCAAATAATCAAATTCCACCCATTCCATAACCAAACTTAACAACTTTTACCAATAACCAAAACTCAATAACCAAACCCAATAACCAAACTTAAAACTCAATAATTCAAAAACACCTCACATTGAAATCATCTCATCGAGACGAATAATTTGGTGTGATCAGATGCGTGATTAGAACTCGTTTGCGATTGGACATAGGTGCATTGTGTATTGTGGGGTTTTTTTTAGTTAGAAATGCAAAAAATAACCAATGTGGAGGTAGATGTTGTTAAGTTTGATTATGAACTAAATGGATAATCAAATGCTGACGTGGCACGTTTTAATTATTGATTTTGATTGTTTTAATTATTGATTTTGATTATTCCCATTGCGGATGCTCTTAGAAGAGGATTAGAATGTACGTGATTGACAAAGACTGTTATTTTGACTTTCAATAATAATAATAATAATAAATTGATCCAATTAATTGGTGCTTCCTGTGACTCCTACTCAACTCGCCGAAAAGCAGCCAATGTATACGTAATAGTTCAAGAAGAAGAGTATGGCTTATTAACGGAGCCATTCAATTACGGCCGTCTATTTTGGCTTTAAACGATGTAGATTTAAATGAAAATTTTCCAAAGAAGAGCTTTTCATCGGAAAAGTTTTATTAACATTCGGGCAGTTCAAAACACTCTTGGACGGTTGCGATCCACCTCCGTAAACAACTACACTCAGTTAAAAAATTCTCCATGAGAAAGTATCGAATATAATAGAATTATCTGACGGTGAAACAAAATCATTTTTTTCGGGGGTAAACACATATTAATCTTCACACAAATAAAAGTATATTCTGTAAATTAACATTGTACACATTCGAAACTCTCATAAATTGGTTAAAGTGACGTTATTTTGAACAGTATATATAATGAGACCTGAAATCAAGAAATGACTGGCCGTGAACCTTATTCAAATCACGGAACACAAAATCGATATCGGGTTGATAGGTTAGGGCATCTCCAACAGAAAAGTGAATCCCACGTGGAGCCTCAACGGTATAAAAATGCAGTAATTATTGCTACAACATTACCTTCAAATCCACGATCCGATCCTAAGGCTCTATTTGGAATTTAGGAAAAAAGAAAAGAAAGGAAAATGATTATGAGGGAAGAGAGAAAGTGAACTTGTGTTTCAAATTCCCCCTAGCTAGGAAAGGAAACTTTCTAAAATTTACCTTCCTCTCCTCATCTTTCCACAAGTTTCAAACATAGCCTAAAGCTTGAGTTCGAGTGCAATGGCCCGCGCCAGATGATCTGTGCTAATCCTTAACCTAGCTATGTGGCTCAAAAAATTAATCTCGAGTAGCAGCTGCTCGCGTTTCATTATATATCACTTCCATTATCCTTTCGTCTCCAATGTGCATGGGATCTTACATCGAGCTTGGCTCGATTATGAAACCTATCAAGCCGAGCTCTTACCGAGTCGAGTGTTGAGGAGCTCGATTCTTTTGTAGTCCTATTTTCACCAGGGAAGTTTTTCCGCAAATGCCATAGACCTTTTGTGAATAATAATGAAAACTTAGTAAAATTAGTGAAGAATATATAAAATCGTTTCTTTATTTTGATGCTATGAATTTGTAATCAAAAAGTTATGAATTTCTACACAAATGTTAGCAATCTTTAAACAAATGATACGAATTTAATTAATACAAAAGTTCTGAATTTTAAAGTGATTCAAAGTGAAATATACTACGTGTATATATTGTAGTAGCATTTTTTATGCGAAAATTGATTTTGACACTCCAATTTTATCCACTAACACTCCACTTTGTGTCTTGATCATATGAGATTGCAAAACAAAAAGTAGAGTGCTACAAACTAAAATTGTAGTGCCAACACTACTACAAAAACCTTAAAAGATGACACTCAAAAAATTGAAACATGACAATTTTTGTAAAACTGTCATCGAAAATATGATGGTAGACTTTTGATGACAGTCCATCTTACAAACTGTCATCTTTGCGATATAAGATGACGGTTTAGAATAAAAGTGACATTATTATCTTTTTCTTTAATGTCAGTTTTTGCTTAAAACTGACATTAAAACATGCGCTTCCGGAAGCCCATATGGGAAACCTTTTGATGACAGTTTTCCTCAAAAGCGACATTGAAACTAAGCCCTTTTAATGACAGTTTTAGTTAGAACTGACATTGCAGTTGATCATAAAAGATGACAATCAGAAAGTGTCATAAAAACATATAAGATGATAGTTTAAAACTGTCATCTCATACTTTCAATGTCTACGACGACAGTTTCATCCAAAACTGACATTAAAAGTGCTCATCTTAAAATTTTTGAAAATATACTATACATGTTTTTGTTTGTCTTTTGTTAACAATAAGCGTGACAGCTCAGATGGTAACACGCGCGCAAGGAACTGAAGTTCTTGAGTTCAAGTCCTGGGGCAAGCAAATATTTGCTGGCCACACAAGTGCTAAGTAGGCGACACACAAGTGCCACTGGGCGGCCATGCGAGAGGCACGTGGGTGCCACGTGGGCGGCCACGCATTCGAAGAGAATTGGTTTTTTTTTTTCTTGAATGGAGAACAGATAAGATGACAGTTTAAATCCGTCATCTTTGCGATTAAAGATGACAGATTAAGACTATCATCTTTTATCACAAAGATGACAGGTTTAAACAGTCATCTTATATGTTTAATGACAGTTTTTTACTGTCATAACAAATCTAGACTTTTAATGACAGCTCCATAGATGACAGTTTCAAAACTGTCATCTTTCACGTTTAATGACATTTTTAAACTGTCATCTTTAACGATTATTGTAGTAGTGCAAAATCACATCCTTTTTCATTATCTAGACATCATTTGTGACATTTTTTTTTGTGTCGGTTGAAGCCAGCTAGTGCATTTGGCCAACCCGTTACGTCCAAAACTTTGAGCGTTACTTATCACGTTAATCCATAAGCTTTCCTATTCATAACAAGTTTTTGTGTCTTGTAATAAAGAAAAAACAAATGAAGCTCTTCTTTTTTGTAGAAACCATACAAATCTAGTTTTTCTCTGGCTTTAAAGAACAGTTCTACACACACAGAAAAATGTGTACAGATTGTGCACAGATTGTTTTGTGGGGCCCACGATGGGTCCCACACAAATCATCCAAACCGTTCATTAAATGTAAAACATTTTTTCAAGGGCCCCCGTAAAAAATGAGCTCAATCCAATATCTTTATGTGCTTCATCCAACCATCTAACTTTTCATTCAGATTTCCGGATAATAAAAAGTTATATGGTTGGATCGAATACCTATAGGTATCGGATTGAACTTATTTTTTACGGAGACCCTTGAAAAAATGTTTTACATTTAATGAACGGCTCGGATGATTTGTGTGAGACCCTTGGTGGGCCCCACAACAAAATCTGTGCACAATCTGTGCACAGATTTGCTGTGTGGGCAGACTTTCTGGGCTTTAAATGAGCCCCGTTAGTGGACTTTGTGGTTCATTTTCCTTGATAATTCGTTGACGTGCGCTTAAGCTAGTACGGATACCCGGTTTTTAAAAAAAATTTAAGTGACCTCTATTTCACTAGTTAACAGCTGAACACCAAAATGTGAACAAAATCCTTGTAAAAACCAGATGTCATGACTCAAGAGTCAAGAAATGCATGGTTCAATGCACCCTCACCTGAGTCACCTCACAACCACCACCTTCACAACAACCTTCTCTGACCATCTTCGAGCCATGGTCCGCACCCTGCGACACCTGGCTGGGACCATGGTCCACGTGTTGTAACTCACTCGAAAATACATGCAGCTTCATATAGGAACCCCCTCTCAAACACTTCTTCATTCCACCGTTTCACAAAACAAAAAATAAAAAAATGCCTAATCTGCTCACCACCTTTCTTCCTCTATTAGCCATTGCAAATCTCATCTCATGCGACCATCAAGGCCTCGAGGTGGTCCAAATGGCCCGAGCCGGGGTCCAGAACGCTCTGGACTGGGCTCGGGCCTATTCGAGCCCACTTGAGTCGGGCCAAGATTTAAACAGTTTTTACGTGGGCGTGGCTTTGGGTGACTGCGTGAAGCTGTATGAAGACACGGAGCCGCGGCTTGAGCGGCTGGTCTCCGGTGATCAGGAGTATTGCACGAGGGACGACGCAGTGACGTGGCTAAGCGGCGCGGTGGCTAGCCATAGGAGCTGTTTGGATGGGTTGGAGGAGAACGGTTCGTTATTCGCGAGTAATGGTGGTGAGGTGGCTCGGAATTTGACTGTGTTGCTAGGAGAAGCTCTGGCCTTTTATGGGTCAAAAACTGTTTTGTGGAATACGAGTAATGGTGCGTCTTTTTGTGAAACGTTGGCTTTTATTTTATTTTATTTATTTTTTTAACGGAGTAACAACCGTAAGCCGCTATGTGAACCTGATTGTGCAATTCAAACATTAGGGAGTACTCACCCGGTGGAGAAACCAACCCCAGACGTTAGGGAGTACTCCCAAAACCTGAGCATCCGTGCAAATCACTGGGGTAAGCCATGGATATGTAACCTTGGCCTTTATTATCCACACATATATAGAAACGTTAGATTTGCTGTGCTAATTCAGCGAATTTTTTTCAAACTAACCTGAAAAAACTACTGCTATGTAGAATTAGTAACTAGGTTTATTTATATATATATATATATAGAGAGAGAGAGAGAGAGAGAGAGAGAGTTGTGCACGACCGGGGCAACCACATTCCCGTGTTTCCACCCTTATTAAGCTCCAATGACCAATCTATCATTTTAATGATTCAAAAGGTTCGCATTAAATCAAAAGCTACATTTTATGGATCATTCTGGGAAACAAGCCTAGCTTATCATAAGAGACAAACCCGTTTGCAGAAAAACCATATTACAAAGATCACCAGCCCAATACAAGACACGGAAAATGATGCATTTTTTCTTTTGTCCTCATCGATTCCTTTTTTCTTTCTATTCTTTTTGTTACAAATTTATTCAGGACGGCAAAGGAGACCCAGCCGGAATCCTGGGGGGCTGTTAGCAGCATGGAATGCAGCAACATCCAAGGCCGACCTGGTAGTAGCACAAGATGGGTCCGGCAGTCACAAGACCATAAACGAGGCGGTGGCCGCAGTCGGTAGAATGGGCCGAAGGCGAGCAGAGAGAGTGGTAATTCACGTCAAAGCCGGGGTTTACAACGAGAGAGTGGAGATTGGAAGGAACTTGAAGCACCTCATGTTTGTGGGCGACGGCATGGACAAGACCATCGTCACCGGCAGCAGAAATGTTGTGGACGGTGCTACCACCCTGAGCTCGGCCACATTTGGTAATTCAAACTCACCTATATATATTTCCTAAAATCAATGTCATACCACTTGATCGATATGAGTTTTCTACCATCTTCAATGGTTTGGGCAAAGTATAGATTACCCCTTATGATTTGCGGCAGGAGTATCAGGAGACGGATTTTGGGCAAGGGACATGACATTTGAGAACACAGCCGGTCCCCATAAGCATCAAGCAGTGGCTCTGAGAGTGAGCTCGGACCTCGCAATCTTCTACCGATGCAGCATCAAAGGCTACCAAGACACGCTCTACGTGCATTCTCAGAGGCAGTTCTATCGCGACTGCCAAATCTATGGCACGGTCGACTTCATATTTGGCGACGCCCCAGTAGTCCTCCAAAACTGCGACATCTACGTGAGGAAGCCCATGGACAACCAATCCAACATGATAACTGCCCAGGGGAGGGAAAATCCCAACGAACACACGGGCATTTCGATATTGAACTCGCGCGTTAGGCCAGCGCCCGAGTTCAGCGCGGTTAAGGGACGGTTCAAGAGTTACTTGGGCCGCCCGTGGAGAAAGTACTCTAGGACCGTCTTTTTGAAGACGGACCTTGATGGGTTGGTTGATCCAAGAGGGTGGACTGAATGGGGTACTGGAGGATTTGCCCCTTCAACTCTGTATTATGGGGAGTATCTGAATTCGGGTACCGGGGCTTCAACCCGTGGAAGGGTGAGATGGGTCGGGTTTCATGTGATCCGCGACCCGAAGGAAGCTAGCCCATTTACCGTTCGGAACTTCATACAGGGGGAGTCTTGGATTCCGGCCGCTGGAGTGCCCTTTTGGCTTGACATTTGATTTTCCCCTTGCAACGATTTTGATTGTGGGGGTTGAAATAGTATGTGGAAACATAAATTGTATTTCCATTATAAAACAGCATTTCGTTGTCTAGCTGAGTAGTTCTTTTTGGGCTATCTGTAACGATCTTACAAATCGATTGCATTCTAAACCGGAGTCCCAATTGAGTTCTTAGTGGATATTATTATTATGATATTATATTATATTATATTATATTATACAATGGTTTGTAAGTAATTGAAGTAGTCAGCTAATTGATCTTTATAATGATAATGAAATTGATCTTTTTAATGAGTAAATAAAAGGCATTTGATAGTACGTCACGTGTCGGTTTATTGATCTTTATAGTGGATAAATAAAAGGCATTTGATAGTCTCCCTTGGCTAATTAGGAGAACTAGTAGGTTCTCGGCATATTGAGTGAGTGGGTATTTGTATTTATGTGACTTGTGAGGAAATATTTGACATGAACAATGGGATGATGAGAATCGTTAGATTAAGATTCATTTTTGGGCTTATTTCCAATTTGAAATGGATGTCCTTAGTTGAACCAATTTTACGAGGCATTACTCAATTGAGTTTTGTCATCATAAAGGATGCTACAATAGTATTCTTTCAGATTTGGGTTGGTGTGTGCAACAGAGTTGCGCACACCATTGCACAACACCATCCTTCAATTCGTATTGGACTTTGGATTGGTGCACCGTCGAATCGGGCATCCGACGGCTCAGATCTCATTTTAATTTGCAACCAACAATCGATAGTTGTTTATTGTCCAGATGAGATCCGAGCCGTCGGGCACACGATTTAACGGCCCGAAAATGTGTAGTATGGTGCTGCATGCGTACACCACTACGTCTACATAGGACCATCCTCCGATTCGTATTCTACCAACCACAAACGACCCCGGTATTTCCCAGTCCCCCAGCTCGATCCGGCTCCGCCGCTTAGGCCGCTATAGGGAATGGACGGTGACGGAGGACGGACTCTGACCTGCCCCATCTCATCAGGACTCTCACCTGCCCCATCTCATCAAAGTAGAAGGTCGCATTGGGAAGTAGGGTCTCTGCTGTGCCATAAGGCACAGTACCCCTGTCCACTCCCCAAAGGCCAAACGGTACCGTTTGTGATTAAAAAAAATCTTAAGTTATCTATTTGCAATCTTATGGAGTAGAAAGGTAATTATGAGAGTTTTAGAGATAAAATTTAATTTTGCCTCTTTAGAATAATAAGATTTTCATATTGGTTCAAACTGATTGAAAATTTGAGTAGTTAATTTTTTAACATATTTTTTAATATATAAACGGTCTAAAAAATTAAGTGCTCCAATTTTTGATCCGTTTAAACAAGTGCAAAGATCTTATTATTCTGAACATATAATTCTAAAGGATCATAATTAACTTTTGTCACTAGAACTCTCATAATTAAGTATCTACTCTTTATTCAGGATCTTGTAAAGCAGAAACATGATTATTAGAGTCTTAAAAACAAAAGTTAATTTTGTCTTTTTAGAATAATATGATCAGAATAATAAGATTTTCGCACTTGTTCAATGGATTAAAAATTAGAGCATTTAATTTTTTAGACCGTTTATATATTAAAAAATTAACTACTCCAATTTTCAATCAGTTTGAACCAATATATATGAAGATCTTATTATTCTGATCATATTATTCTTAAGAGGCATAATAAAATTTTATCTCTAAAGCTCCCATAATCACATTTCTGTTCCATAGAATTGCAAATAGATAACTTAAGATTTTTTTTAATTCCAAACGGTACCGTTTGGGGAGTGGGTAGGGGGTAGTGTGCCTTATGGCACAGCAGAGCCCCCGCTTCCTCCGCACAGGCATCTAGACGTCTCTCTTCCGCTCGATTAGCGCCAAGCGAAAAAATCATTGCTTCTAGAGGCCCTTCTTTTGCCATTGAATGGAATTTTAATAGATTTAAGCTTCACTATCGTTAGCTACACCTCAAGTTATTGTTAGATATCTTCATTTATCATGGTCTTTTACATTATCTATCTGCGACAACCCATTTGACAATCTTAATTATTTCATGTGATTTCTCGAAGGAAAAAAAAAAATTCATGTGCCGCGATATTTTTATTTATTTTTGCTCAGCCATATTCTGCGACACTGAAATATCAATTACTCTACATTTTAATGGGTTTGGTCAACAAAACCCCAAGTTGACATGTGAAAACACAATTTTGGATTTGTTAAAGAAATGGCCTCTGCTCATCTAGAACAAGTTTCATTTTTATTTTATTTTTTTCAAATCAAAGCTCATCTAGAAGGTGACAATAAAATACTACTATTCTACTGGAGTAGTATTATTTTAATTGCGGCCCTTAAATTTCTTTCCAACATGTCGTATTTTGTCTTAGACGTCCTTCTTGGCTAGTCAATGGTTCGACAAGCGTCACATTTGTCATGGCGTAAACCCAACCCACATCTTTGACTTTGTCTTTTTGTTTTGTAATGCAATGTGTCTCGAGTCAATTTGCGCACACCTCGAACTAATCCCTGCAGTCTCTTCATAGCCATTTTACACTCTTATGTGTAAAGGTGAAGTGGCTCCAAAAATTATTGATAAGAAGAATCCAACTTGAAACTTTGGGATGAAGCATATATCTAAATTTCACGTCAAGACCACTTGGCCAACCTCTTCGGTTATCATTTTTTACTTTTTAAAAAGAAAAGGTATATTCGTTAATGCAGACAGATTAATTTGTTTTACCATTCTCATGCACATGTGAGTCAAGAAACAGCGAGGATTTTTCTTGATCATATCCAATCAGCTGCCTAAAAAAAAACCTGGACTATCTAACAACTGTGTTCGTTTATAATTTTTTCCGGATCAACTTCGACGATGATTGAAAGGATTATATATCGTTCAGTTCATAAGTTATGTCCACAATCATGTCAATCGGATTTCAATAGATATAGTTCCGAATACATGCATCTTGCAAAAAAAACAAAAAATCATCCCCACGTTTGGATAAACCAGATTTACAGATTATCTTGATGTTAACACTCTAGTGTTGATTGACAGGGTAACAACAAGATTTGAACATCATTGATGATCTTGACATGGGTTGAAACATTAACGGCTCCTCTGATGTTTCGGATTCCTCTCACGTACATGCAAACTATCGAATCAAATTCATTTTATTTTTTAACACAAATCAGTTTACTTGAATGATGTTGGAGATTTTGCAAAGGCTCAAAGCCAAAGTTAGTGCCGAATTTGACAAGAAGTGAGCCATGAGGACTTGAATTTTGCCAAAAAATTGTCAAATTACAAGTTTTATGTTAGTTCAAATAACTAGTGGGTGGCCAACGAGTTCTTAACTCAGTTGGCATTACCCACCACCTTCTTTAGCGGAGGTCTTGGATTCGAGTTTCATGAGGAGCGGTTGGTTCGGATTCTGGGCTATAAACAGCCTCTGAATCCTGTTTGAATTAACTTACTTGCCAAACAGCCTTTCTATTCGACAATTCAAACACCTTTTTATAACCAATTACAATTTCTATAGTTCTAAAACTGTCGTGCATGAATCAAATTCCTGTGTGCAGTTACATAGTAATTCTGCTTGTAAAAAGAAACAATAAAAGAACATAGTAATGCCCAAAACTACCCCTTACTTCCAAGGATAGGACCAAAGGGGTTTAGTGGCGGCGACCGTCACGACAAGAATTTTAAAAAATACAATTATGATATTTAAAAAAAAAATTATACCCAACATATATAGTTTCGTCATCACTAGAATTTTTTAGTATACATTTCGCCACTGCTTAAATAAAATCCTGATTCTGTCCTTGCTTCCCACAACTAATCTGACCTTGAGACTACCTTTACAAACAAATTGAACTCTAAACACATAGCCATAATTGTTGCACCCGGGAAACCTCTTTAGATTTGATTACATAATATCACATCCTACAAACGTTTTAAAAACATATTTGCATGTTTGATATTGAATGCTAAAAAGAACTTAATTGAAAGTCTTCCGTTGGTTCCAGTAGAGACGGTGAAAAAGCGGCATACAATCATAATCACTTCCTCGAAAACCCAAACCCATTAGCAAGGGATCCGGGGGCTCTGCCACCCCAGCGGCGCAGGAGCCCCTACCAACACGCCAAAAACGTTGCCGTTTTGGTTAAATAAAAAATCCCAACCACCGATTTGCAATCCTACGAAACAAAAACGTGATTATAAGAGCTTTAGAAACAAAATTTGATTATGTCTCTTTAGAATAATATAATCAGAATAGTAAGATCTTCATACCCGTTCAAACAAATTAAAAATTGAACCACTTAATTTTTTAACCATATTTTTTAATATATAAACCGCCTCAAAATATTAGTGCTCACTCAAATTTTAACTCGGTTTGAATCGGCGCAAAGATTATTCTTATCATTCTCAAGGGTTGTAATTCATTTTCATCACCATTCGAGACTCGCTTACATAATCCAGGTATCCCTCAGATTCTGTTAATCCGGTTCTCTGGCCGATTCCGTGTCGTATACATTACACACGTACATATACACGCAGTTTGAGCTGGTTTTTGTTATTGCAGGGATCATTTTGATGGCCGCTGGATCCGATGCGGCCGTATCCTCCTTATCATGCGTTCAATGCGGCAAACCTGCACATCTTCAGTACTAAATCTCACCACCCTTTCCCGTAGCTATTGATACTTGATCACTCTCTCAGTTATTTATCTTGTAAACAACGATTTTTTTTTTTTGTTACTTTTCTTGCAGCTATCACACGGGAATTTACACGCACATACTTACAGATGATTCCTTTACTTTAGTATTGTACAAGGAATAGTATGATTTTGAGCGATCGAGAGAGAGTTAAGGTGTTTAGGATGATGATTTATGAATGAGGTAGTTATTGATACGCTGAATACAAATTTATTGAATAATATCAAACTGATTAAAGGTGTATCGGCTGCAGACTACGCAACTTGAAACCCTTGGGCAGCAAGCATTTAACTTGAGCTAAATGCTTAGTCAAACGTTGAGTAGTAAATTAGAGTTAACTAACTAAACTTAAGTGTAGGGAAGTCCAAATAGGAGAGAAACAAGGATAAGAAATCGGGGTTGACGATGATTTCCAATGACCATTTGATCTGGTTCAGAGTAGCAACAGGTTGTGTTATGTGGTTGGGGCGGGTTGACTGGTTGAGGGTGAATTTGGTTCATATGACAAAGTGTAAATTTCAAAAAAAAAAAAAATTCTTTTGTGCGGGCAAAGTAAATTAGTTTATCCATGGAAATGGACTAAAATGTGATGGAATTGTTAACCGTAATTAAAGTTATAAAAAGCAGGCATTGTTTGGTTCTCTGAAGTTCCATAGTTGGTTATACAGTTATAGATGCTCTTGTGGGTTTCTGTTGTATCCCTGGTTATTCATATACTGCTTTCTTTACCATGATCTTTCTTTCTTTTTTGACAAGTAATTAATTATATTGAGAAGAAGGTATTACGGGACTGCTTCACCATGATCTGAGGAGACTACTTGTGTAGAGACTCTAAGATAATCTGACAACTCTTCAATATCTGTTATTTAGATTCCTATTTATTAATTTCTCAGAATCAGGGTTATCGTTTTTGGCATATAGAACACCAGCACTCAATGGGAATCCACTTTGTAATGTGTCTCTATATGTCTCGTGCATCCTTTTTTAACCATGTCAACTAAGGATTACGGGTTGGCCTAACTGAAGGTTTGTTGCCTATAAAAAAAAACTGAAGGTTTGTTTATGTAGCTTTGGTTTTGTGTTTGTTTTGTTTCAGAGAAAAAGAGTCAGGTTCATTGGATGTTTAGTAATGGTTGGTGCACTGATTATCGCTTCCTATGTTTTCAGGTGCCCCAAGTGTGTGGAATTGAAGCTTCCTCGGGAAGGAGCTGCTTTCTGGTTTGTAAACACTATCTGGATTCTGTGAATGTAGTTTTGGTTGCTGCTAACTGCCACAAAAGCAATAGCTCTAGGGAAAATCATGCAGTTATAGATGTAGTGAGATAGGCTTTTTGAGTTTGATGGGTTTACTGACTATCAGTTTTTTTTTTTTTTGGATTTTTCGGACTTGTATGTGTATTTTCCAGCTGTTTTTCATCTTTAGGGAATTTGTATTGATAAAGTGCTGTTTCTTACCAGCACCCAGGACTGTTTCAAGTCATCTTGGAGCACTCATAAGTCAGTTCATTTGAAGGAAAAGTTATCTGCACTTGGGCTTGGTGCTCCTGGTGAACAAAATTCAGCCTCACCAAATGATGGCTGGTTATATTGCTTAAAGAAAGGACGGGCTCGAACACCTAAATTTCCCCATTTTGACTGGACAGGGTAATATATTTTTTAAATTTTTATTCTTCTATATAACGTATTTCATTTCATGGTCGATTTGTCCGATGGGAAAACTTTTCGTTGTTATTTATTTGTTTTTTTGGTGGTTGAATGGGAAGGAAACATTAATTACCATGTTTGTGGACATGGTCACGCATGGTAGTACAATGTGCTTGATATCGTTAGAATCTGAAGATGGGTAATTGTTTTTTTGTTGTTATTGTTGTTGTTGTTGCTTTACAGTTCATTGCTCTGGCATGTAAATAAAATTAGTTTTTCCCCCGTGATTATCCAATTCATGATACTATTCTGCAGGTCACTAAGGCCATATCCTATATCAAGAAGGCGTGCAGTCCCTGCTGACATCGATCAACCTGACTGGGCAATTGACGTGAGTAAATTTGATTTCTTCTTTTTGATGTCAAGCCTTCCCTTCTTACCCATTCTCTTTATCTCTTTGTTTCGTAGTTGCCATTGCATTGCATATTTTTTAGGTGGATATTTGTCAAAAGATATTTTGATGAGATGATATTTTGGCAATTTGATGAATTCATCATTTGTCTTTGGGATGTGAGCATGTTTATCACTCTATAAATTTAGCTTCTACATTCCACATTTTCTTAAAGTTCAGACTTCTGTTTTATCTGAATGTGGTCATGATTTTTCTGACACTGTTGCTTCCATTTTATTCTTGTCATGTGCCCCTCCAACATTTCCACAAACAGTCATTTGCTTTTATTTTAACTGCAGGGAATCCCTAAAATTGAGCCCAATAGTGATCTTCAACATGTCGTTGAGGTAATATTTGTTTGGAGAAGTAGTTCTTTCAGTTAAATTTGAATCTTCATCCAAGTTGGCCATTTTCCTACTAACTTCTGATTTCTTTTATGAAGATCAAGACTCCTGAGCTAATTGATAGAATGAGAGAAGCTTGCCGGGTAAAAGCTCTCTCTCTCTCTCTCTCTCTCTCTCTCTCTCTCTCTCTCTCTCTCTCTCTCTCTCACACACACACACACACACACACACACCCGCATATGTACAAAGAAAGATGAAATAGGAAGTTTAGGAGTTCCATTTGCGTGAAGCAAACCTGTCTTATTGGTTTCTATCGGTTGTATATATGCCTCTAACATGCGTGGAGTCACCTTTCGCATATTCTAATTTGTTGTTCTAGTCTTATTATGTGGCGAAGTGGAATAAACTAACATCGTGTAACAGTGGAAATGTTTGCTTGAAGGCAAGGCCTCTAACCATTAGAATGTGTAGTCATACGTTCTTTATCAAATGCGGATCTAACAAAAGTTTCAGAACTTCAAATGTGATGTGGGTCAAAATCAAAGATTTTTTAGTTAAAAAAGAAACCTAAAGTGAAAAGAAGGGGAATAAGTTCTTGGATACTTCCAGAACCTCATGGCCCATTTTCAAATATAGAACCTGAGTCATTTTGTTCCATTTGTTTCCTTCAGATCGCAAGGGAGGTTCTGGATGCTGCTGCTCGTGTTGTTCGGCCGGGTGTGACTACTGATGAAATTGATGACGTGGTTCATGAAGCAACAATTGCTACTGGTTTGTTGACACCATGAACTCTGCAATAGTCGCAATTACTATTTTTTATATTGTTGGTTTTATCAGGTTTATTAAGCTAAAGTAAATAAACATCTCTTGACAAAGGACCAAGAACTGGGAAGAGTAAGAATTGGATACCCTCTCCTATTTATTTTTTCCTCCATTCCCAGAGTTGGTATAGGTTTCTAATTTATTTTTGAAGTCCCGTGCGGCTGGGCTGAAATATTGTTTTAGCATATAAGTCACTATGTATGTCTATGTCAAGCATTGGTGTTCGTGTTGGCTTGCCTATGCTATAATTTTTATGTTTTAGACAGCATTATGATAACAATTGACAACACGAGTCATATCAATGTGCGACATTCACAGTCATTTCAAACCTGCTTCCATTTTGAGTCAAGAGATAGATCAACAGACACATCCCATTGCACTAATTGGGAGCGTTCATAGTGACTGGGGGGATCTAAGACCAAGAAGTGAGTGTAGGCCGAATGATAGAAAACACATAATGCGGTGATCCACACTGTCACAGCCCGACTCATTCTTTTTGTTCTGCTGTTTTAGTTTAGTTTTCAGCTTTTACCATCTTGTGATTTACAAAAAAAATCATATATTGGATCTTTGATGTTGATTTTTGTGGACTTTTGGTTGTTTTGAGCCATTTTGGGTTTTTTTTTTTTTTTTTGAAAAAAGAAAAAGATACACCAAAAGTACAAGAATCGAACTTGAAGAGCTTAAAAGAAAGTGCGTCAAAGATACTTCTTCTGTGGGGTCTATTCTTTACATGGTTAATAAAATGTGTGTTGAAGTATACTGAGTAGGTTACATCTATAATTTATGGCTAAGACGGATGGCTACAGCTCTGTGGATATAACACCATGATTTGAGGAAGCTATCATGGATTGGTTGTAATGACCACTATATTTCCTGTTTGATGTTGGAAACAGAAAGGATGGCTTTTGGGTTCAGCAATGCCCTACCACTATCTTCTTGGTGTCTTGGTTTTCTTTATTCTTATTTTGTTAATGGAGTACTGCCTATTATTTTTTACTGTAGATCCTCAAAAGATGAATTAGTAGTAACCACACCTTTCTGGTAGGTCCTTGGGACTGCTATTAGTATCAAGAGTCCTTGCTTCTTCATTTTTTAGTTTTTGGCCTATGGACCTTTAAAACGTTTTTTAACTTTTGGATTCTACCGATTTGTACTGGGAGTAGTAATGATTGGATTTGCTTACTGCTACTCTGGTTTTACCTGTTGTAGGACGATATCCGTCTCCACTAAATTATCATTTTTTCCCGAAATCCTGCTGCACGTAGGTACTTCTTCTATGTTTATGTCCTTTGAATTAACTTGTACCGTAACACAGATTAAGCAAACATATATTACTCTTCTGGTTGTCTCAGGTCAATTAATGAAGTAATCTGCCATGGGATTCCAGATGCAAGGTACAGAGTACAGACTATTCCGTACTCACTGCATGCTCTTTGTGTTTTCTCATTTTAGTTGCTATTGCTATTGCTATGCACTATTTAAACATTTACGCATATGAATGATACTTTTTGAAAAAATGGATAACTTCATTCTGCAAGCCTATGATATACTACCTACTAATGTAATGCAATGTCTGGTACAAGAGCAGTTTGATTATTTCATTACAGTTGGATGTCTATTTTATATGCTAGCCACTTCATCATTCTTGACTACTTCAAGTTTTTGCCTCTCTGTAAACTACAGGGTTATTTAATGTGATTTTGGGAATATACTCGTATATCTTTCAGTATTTTGCCTGATGCCTCTAGTTGTATGCCATTTAATTTCTCAGGTACAATAATGTCCAAACCTCCTGTAGAGGGATAACAAGAAGGGTTGATAACTGAGGAATTCTTAGTAAGGTTTTTCGGATTTTTTTTCCTCAAGGACTGGAATTCCCTATTTTAAAAACATATGAAAGCAAGAAAAGGTATTGACGTTGAATCATGCGCATTAATGTTCATAAATAATCATTTAATTTTCTAAATAATCATTTAATTTTCTAAGTTTAGGTTATTCCCGTAGGTTGTCCTATTCCTTTCCTTCATCTTAGACTAACAATATATTGTTGGACCATCTTCAATTTTCTTATACGTCTATCAGAAATCTTGAGCTGGGTAGGTATCTTGCCATTCTATGCATAATCCAGTTGATACAAAACTAAGAATGCTGAAGGTCCATAACTCCCCCAACAATGTGGAGGATACCTTGTTTTACATCTCATTTGATAACTTATGACAGTCCAGCAAGTTTGTAATAATTGGATTGCCATTAACTTCTAGATTTTAAGTTCAGCCTCAGTGATGCTTTTCTGATCATATTGTTGCAATCTGTTTCAGGAAATTAGAGGATGGCGATATTGTAAACATTGATGTGACTGTGTATTATAAAGGTGTCCATGGTAAGGTTCATATGGTTTCTATATTGCTTTGAGTAGCATCATAATATATACCACAAGAATTGGACCCATTAGGTTGTGTCATTATTGCACATTCTCCAGGTGACCTCAATGAAACGTTCTTTGTGGGGAATGTTGATGAAGCATCTCGACAGTTGGTCCAATGTACTTATGAGTGCTTAGAGAAGGCAATTGCAATCGGTATGTTTCTGCTCTATTACTACTCACTAGGTAAAATCAACCTCTATTGAACTTCAAATGGTCACATCCTGTTACACCTTGCCTTTTTTTTCCTCTGGCATTTGTGGGTTTTCAGTGTTCAGTGTGCCTTTTATATTTTATTTGATCCCTCGTAAAATTACCACATCTTCCTATTACCCCTTGCCTTTTATGTTTCCTGATGATATTTTCGCAATTCAACAAGCAGGATGGCTTTTTTTAATTCCTAGTCTTCGGAGGTAATAAATTATTCGTTCTTGATATACCAAGTTTACATTCAAAGTTTGGTACGGGTAGGTATCACATTAAACTGGAACTAAATTCTGCAAACACAGGGATCTCAAACCAAGGGGTATTCCTGGTTTTATTCTTGTAGTCTTAACATGACCTTCATTTCTGAAAAGTGAGGTTCCTATTGGTTGATCTGTATTAATAGACAAGGTAGAGCTTTCCTCTTTTGATCAGGATTTATGTGTCTGCTAAAATTACACTGTAAAACACCATTGCTTTATTACTTTAAGTCGGCTTCCTTTTCTGTCATATTTCCCATCAAATCAGGATTTTGTTAATGTCAATTTTTTTATGTTCTGTCAACACTCATCAGTGAAACCAGGGGTAAGATTCAGGGAAATTGGGGAAGTGATTAATCGACATGCTTCTATGGCAGGATTCTCTGTGGTAACAATATGCTTCACATCCACGTATACTGCAGTTTATACATTGAAATTTCTGAGAATTCAGTATTGATATTTGGCTGTCATGTTAAAATAGGTGAAATCAATATGTGGTCACGGAATTGGAGAGCTCTTCCACTGTGCACCAAATATACCCCATTATGCAAGTATCCTTGTCTAAAATGTCCTTGGGATTGGTGTCCCCTATTACATCTTTTTGTCTTGTATTCATTATGCTTTTTGTATGAAGTTATCCATGATGTACTGCAAGCATTGGAATGTAGATACTAGATAGCAAGCCAATGGTTTTGTTATTTCTTCATCGACCTTAACCTAACTAGGAAATAAAGCAGTTGGTGTTATGAAGGCCGGGCAAACCTATACGATAGAACCTATGATTAATGCAGGTATTGTTAGTTTTTTTTTTTTTTAAAAGAACAACGAGCCTGTTAGTTGGAGAACTTTGCAACAGATGGTTACATCTTGAAGGGTTTTGTTAATAGGTGTTTGGCGTGATCAGATGTGGCCTGATGGATGGACTGCTGTTACTGTAGATGGCAAGCGCAGTGCTCAGTTTGAGCACACACTTTTGGTAACTTGCAGTTTTACCCTTGATTATTTCTGACATAATATGTTGCTTCATCTCGTACGTTGCATTTGTTTAGGAATCTCAGTTTCCTTGTAGTTTTGAATCCTTTGCAATTAGTAGATAGAGGTCTTCCACTTGTATCCAATGATAGTCTTAAAATTCATGTGAATAGCATGTTCCAATGAAGTTGTAGCATCATCTATGGGAACAGCAACTAGATATGATGTTTGCTGCAAGGTGTTGTTGGAGTATCGTTCAATACATCCATGTGCTTGTCATGAAATTGAACTTTAGATACAGCGTATGTAATGAGTAGGAGTTGTCCCTACTGCTTTCTTCTAGGTAGGAGTAAGAAAATTTCAATCATGAAATTGGATGGTCCCTGACTCCCTAGACGTACAACCATAGTATTTAACCCTTAACAGGCCAAGTAAGAAAATTCTCATATCAGGTAAAAACCAGGCATGCTTGAGCAGCATCTGGGCTTTCCATTCAGCATACTTCCAGTACTCGCTGCCTCGCACTCAATCCCAACATCTCCAAAGTTGTGTTGAAGACTAATTTGTGCTGCCAATTCTGAAGGCGCAGAGCCTCAAGAGAAGATGAAGAACTGCAACCTCCTTAGACGTTGCCAAAAGTCTGCCGGACCTCTCTCTGGTGATTATGATTAAGTAATCCCCCTGCCCCTTTGCTCACTGCTACAAATACCCATATGTTCCAGCAAAAAGAACTGAGCAGACCACATACCTTCCTACTGATAGCTTCTTTATTTGTTGCCCCCCAAAGTACTCCATCCCCCCCCCCCCCCCCCCCCCCCCCCCCCCGGCAAACTTCACCAGTGTCTGGGAACTGAGGATTGAATCCAGACCTGAACAACCTTTGAGGCATCTCCAGCAACCAATTGGAAGCTGTCACAGGGGTTTAGTCTGATAAACATTTCCATTTATTCCATCTTTACTTTTCCCCTCTTCCACCTCATCCCTCCTTCCCTATGCTAATGAGTGCTTTGATAAATATGTTAAAGCTTAGAGACCATGCATGCAGCACTTATTGTTGGATGTTGATTCAGTACATCTGGCATCAATGAATAACCCAGCTGAAATTTTCATCAATTTCTGTTTTTGTGTTTCTATAGGTGACGGAAACGGGTGTAGAAGTTCTCACAGCGCGCTTGCCTTCATCCCCCAATGTGTTTCCCTGGCTAAGTTCATAACTTGTGGCAGTAAATTTTGGTGGGAGTTGAAGACTGGACCCGATTCAGCTAGTTACTTTTATACCATCAGGGACATAGCAAAGCCATATGCTTCTGTTCCCTTTCTGCATTGTTGTATTTGTAATCTCTTGATTTTGGAAATTTTGGTTTTACATTTCATTTGTGACAAGGTTCTGAATTAAGTCATTTCCAACTGAGTGCTTGCATTTTGGGACTCAAAACTTGTTGCTATAAACGAGATAACCAAGGGTTTTTCTAGTCTAGTGAAGACCATGAAATGTTTTCCAATAGTTATATTTGGGCTCCCATCTTTCTGCGATCTGAGTGGTTTAACTTCCTGTGTCGAGATTTTGCGCTTGCTCTATCATATGCCCCTTCGATCCATCTGAATGTCAGCATTCGAGATTGATCTCTTTTGGAGGTCCATCGTTTTATGGGTAAAAGTGCCAGCTGAGCCAACTACATCCGCCAATTCTTCATTGGGCATCCAGAAAATGTAGCTTGTTCAAAGGTACCCGGGCACCAACTGTGCTGCTTGTCATAAGGTGAAATCAGACCGCTAGCCCTTAGCGGGGGTACGCTGCCCCTTCACACACCCTCTTTATGGTGACGATTTTTTGAGGCTGGCTCACACATTATTTTTTCCAAATTGCCGGGAAAATGTCTCTATTTTCACTTTCCTGAACCTTCCCACGAAATAATTGTACGAGCAAAAATATAATCAAACTAAATAAATTTAGTCCATACGCTTACAAAACCCCTAGCGGTTACACTCTTTTCGTCTTGCTTACTTCCCCCATTTCTACCGGAAAAACTGCACTAGCCCGTAGCAACCCGTCAACCACGAGAAGAGGTACAATTCTCGGTTTCATCTTCAAAATTCAGTTTACCCAATTGGGTCTGCCCAATGTTTATCACATGGTGACAATTCAAGTTGAAATCACTCAAGCAAGTTAAGAGTATCCACAATGCTATAATCAAAAGTAAAATGTTTTTAAAGTTAATAATGTTCGTGCAAAATATGACTCACAATGCTATAATCAAACTTAACAATCTCCTTAGAAATAAACAAATTTTGGACTTTGGATAACCTAAACTAGCAACATTTTGACAATAACCAAATTTAATATACCTTACATATTCTCAATCAAATACATCAATGATTATACAAAAATGTTCTATCTCTCTCCCATTTTCCTCTCTCATTTTCTTTTTGAACGATATCTTTGAAACTAAAAATTTTACTAATTTTTTAATTTAGAAAACGGTTTTTAAAAATAGTTTTTTTCAAAAAAAAAAAAGTTTCAAAAACTATTTTCTATTTTTAGTAAATAGTTTTTATTAGTTTCAAAACTATTTTTAGGAAAACTATTTTCTACTGTTCACAGTTTTTAATTTTTTGTACTTTGAAAAGATGATGTGACAAGTTTTGGATATCCAATTTTGATTATGTCATTGTAGACATACATTGCTAACCTTAACAATTTCTTAAATGAATAATCAAAAGCTGATGTGACAACTTTTGATTATCAATTTTTGATTATAGTATTGTGGATACCATTAGTTTCTGCCATTAAATAAATAAAAACTCTAGAAAGGCGGTACAAAAGTTATCAAAGTGAAAAAAATAGGAGTAGTAGTTCTAAATATTTAGGCGTGTTTTTGTCTAAATAGTTAACGGCGTTTGTAATTGGACTTCATTGGATGAACCAGAGAGTTGAGGGACTAAAATAAGTTTTTTTGAATAGATAGTTTTTGGACGAATTAAATGAATTTAGAATAGTTTTAATTAGACGAGGGGCGCGGCTATTCGCAACCACGTATTTTCTTCCACAGCCCGTTAAAAATTTTCAATTAGACTTGACAGCTAATTACCGAAATTAAGATACATTTTCAACATCAAATTACCGAAATATGATATTTTTTTAACAGCTATTTACCGAAAATGTATGTTTGGCAGTTGTTTACCGAAAGTTGAATATATTTTCGACATGTAGTTACCGAAATATAATATTATTTTCAACAGCTATTTACCGAAATGTTATTTATGATTTTCAACAACCACATACAGAAATAGAATGGGCTATGGGAGAAAATACGTGGCTGCGAATAGCCCAGCCCTTAGACAAGTCACAGTGTGGCGCCGCCTCACTCAAGTGTTCAAGACACACTCATCCCTCTCTCACCCGGAGCTCCGTTCCCCATCGGACGCCGCCACGCCGGCATTGATGCTCCGATCAGACGAGGTATCTCTCTCTCTCTCTCTCTCTCTGCGCATTTCTCTAACTCTATGTACGTATGTGTGCGCTGTATACATACGTTATAGTAGTATATACGTAAGAGGTACGTTTGTGTATGTTTGTACTAGCGTTGAACCTGTTGGATGCACCGGAAACAAAATTCAACGGTGTGGCAACTGTATATTCATCAACAATGTTATCCAAGTACAAAACAAAAAAGTCTTTTATTCAACATCCATTGCCCTCTTATTATTACTTATATATCATTGTTTGTTTCCTCAATTCTTTTCTGCTTTCGTCCTAAGAAGTTTCAAGGAAAACTATTACACTTCCAATTTTTTTGCATTGTTCGTCTTTCTTTTCTTCTTTTTAAGTAAAAATCGTAGAGTTTTGAATTGGCTAGGAGTTCAAAGCTGATTGGATTAGATGTTCAAAACCTTGTGTTGAACCTAACTATATCTATTGCTGCCGCTGCATAGGCTATAAGAAAGGGCATTCATTTGAACACGTACCCC